>CM076570.1:138711772-139176639 GCA_034641835.2 Pinus albicaulis | reverse complement strand
GCCATAATGCTGACATGGTTGCATTGGCTATTCCATTTCACTTGATCAAGTGATGAATGGATCATTTAGAGTAGGTGTGTTCAATAAGCTCAATTCTGAGCATTTTTTTTAGTTTGTTTTCAGTCAAATTCAATTTGTTTTGAGTCAGTCTTGGTTCAATTTATTGAGTCAATTTTTCAGTATTCAGTTAGTCTTTAGCTTTTGACTCCATGCCCAATGGATAGGCACTTGGTCTACAATGTTCTTGGCACCTCCAAGGAGCTACCATTCCCACCTGGAGCCGATGTTAGTGTCAGTATTTGCATCTTGCCATCATAGATCAAAATATACTCTTCTCATATTCATATTAGGGGTCCCACTCGGAAATTTTGTATCATTCCACTAGGTCATGCAAAAAATTAGTCATTGATGGTAGCCCTAGTCCAAAAACATCACTCTTCCTTAAAATTCATTTGCTTGCTGGCACACTTCCATACCTTGTTGACTCTACACTACTACATTTGGCGGAAATTCCGACACCTGTTTTCGACGCTTTTGACCAAATGTCGGAAATTTTCCCAAATTTTTTCCATCCCGCCTGAAACCGTCGCTATACCGACGTCTATAGAAAGGTGTCGCAATACCGACACTTAAACTAGTGTCGTAATTACGACGTTTAAAGGAAGACGTCGCAATTGAGACACCATGGCCCAAAGCGTCGCTATTGAGACGACTCTAAACGTCGCAACTGCGACACAATATCTAGGTGTCGCCATTGCCACGCTTGAGGCACTGCTCCCACACACTACTGGGCCAGGTATAGCTTACGCTTATTTTCACATAAAAATACCAAACTTATATGGGCCCTACATAAAAATTTGAAACTTATATGCACGCTACATAAAAATGTTTGGTATTTGTCGCAATAGCTACGTTTGATATCACGTCACAAGAGGCCCGCTTCCTCTCGCTTCTTAATGCTATTTGCGGTCGCATTCGCGCTTCGCCTGCGCAACAGCATTTGCCCTCAGCATTCGCCCCCTCGCCGTTCGCCTCCTCGCCCTCTTGCAGAACAACATTCGCCCTCAGCTCTTGCAAAATGGTAAGTTCTTACTGCAGGCCCTTCCTCCTATAGTAGGGTTGACTCTATTTGGGTTTTTTTGGTTAATTCCATTGGATTGTGTTAGGCTGTAGGGTTCTCTCTAGATGTCAAGAATCAAGATTCAATACCCTCTATTATCTTCATCACCTAATACAAGATTTAAATTTTTCCCAAAGAAACACTTATTAATTTGGCAGCCATTATTTCTCCCTGCTTTAAAAACCCTACATTTAAATGAAAACAAGCATTGCATTTCAACTACAAAAATCTATTAGTGTTCAAATGTACATGTGTGCTACATTAACGTTTGATGTCACGCGCGCATTCTCCCTCCGCTCTTGCAGAACACCATTCGCCCTCAGCATTCGCCCTCAGCTCTTGCAGAACAGCATTCGCCTTCAGCACGCATTCGCCTCGCATTCGCTCTCGCCTTCGCAGCACGCATTCACCCTGATTCCCTCGCCCTTTCAACAGCATCGCCCGCATCTACCTCACTTCACCGCCTTTGCTCCCTCCTCGCATTCGCCCCCGCCAAGCCGCCCTCGCCTCTGGGTGTAACCCCTCCATCCCTCGCCGCTCTTTGCTTCCCCAAGCCCGCATTGCAGCACAACATTCGCTCTCAGCCTCTTGCAAATGGTAAGTTCTTACCGTTGAGCCTTAGAATTGATAGTAGGGTTGACTCTATTTGGGTTTTTTTGGTCAAGAATGTGCGTGATAGTTCATATTTTTTGTGATTTAGATTGTCTTGAAAAAGGAAAGGTAAATTATTTCCCATGGAAAAAGAAGGTTTTCCCTTTTTATAGGTTGTTTGGACTTACGTGGGAAAATTTATGGTATGCCTTTCATATTATGTAGTTTAAATTTGAATTAACAGATTATTCTACATGAAAATATAATTACCTATGTGATGTCCTTCATCACTAATTAAAATTATAGGCTTTCAATTTTTCCTAGACTCTAACTCATCCGATGCTAAATTCTAGGTTCTCATTGGTGGATCACTCTTCCATTGATTTCCTTTCCCTTTGGATCTTGTCATACTTTAAAAGTCATCAATGATACATATATTATTTCAGGTATCCCAAAAGGCTTTATAGTAGAACATATTGTGAAGTTTTTTTGACACTTGAGGATTCTTTTTAGAACCGCAACGTGGTCTATGCTATCGAGTTATATACCAAGCAACTTGTCCTTAATAACCACACTATGAGGTAGGTTCAACCAGTTTGAACTTGTTGGGACATAGCATATGAAGTTGTGTGATGAGTCCATATCACATGTCTATTATGGTGAAAAAAGTGAAGACATGTAATGATAGTTATTATGTTAACATTACTAGAAACATTTTCAAAATTATCCATGCTATCAAGATGTCAAAATTCCAGGCATTAGGTGTCAATACTCGTAGCTAATAGATAATAATAATAATATAAAAAAATCACAACTTTATTCTTGAAATATGATTGTTACACATTGGTAAACTAGTTCATGAGTTACTATCACCCAAAGATTGCAAAACAAACTTAAAATATAAATTAAACCAACATGAGAATCCAACTAAGGGTTTCTCGACAAAATCATGCCATAACCTGGCATTTTGAAACCCAAATTTGAATCCATCATAAGTAATACAATGCAAACTCAGATTGATTTTCAATGCATGTTTGCATGCTACACTTATTCTCTGTCTAGATATCATTTTTTAAATGGAACCATTAGTCAAGCCCACAGTCCTTTTTATGTGAAAAATTTCAGCTCTATTTGAGCTCTTTTTTTCTCCACCACCTCCATAAACCAGTGTTACACGGGGTCTCGCCCCCCCACCTAGGGGTCTAGATTCCTCGCCCCCTCGCGCTCCGGGGTCTTGGGGACTTCTAGGGGATGTTTCCCTCACGCCCCCTCATGTCCCCTCACCGCCCCTTTTAGTTTATGGTTTCGTGTTAAAAGTTGATGTGCCACTTAGCATATTTGAGAATCCAAGTGATTCTGGTTCAGATGGTGACATGGTTGATCTTGATATATTCGTGCAGAAGTTGGATGCAGAGACTAGTGGGGCATTAACTTGAGCATTTATGCTCATTTATCAATATGATGATATCATTTGATATTCATATGTTATGTTTTATGTTTTATGTTTCAGACATAACTTATTTGCGTTTAAGTTTTATGTTTCAGACTTGAGTTGTAAACTTCAGTTTAAACTCTATTTTGAATCTCGATATAATATGTCATATGATATCTTAAACTTTATTTTCATTGTACATTGTTAGTAGTTACATTAATGATTATATAGTTACAAACTTACAAACCTACATGCATGATTGTATGATGTATGTTTTAACTTTTAACTTTTAAATTTGTTTCAATTATATGATTCATCATTCATCGATTTGTAATTTTATCATTTATGATTTATCTTTCATGATGCAAGTGTATGATGACTGTATATACATTCCTTGCAAAAATATAGTTACATTTTAAATATTAAATTTTATAATTTTTATGACCCCGACGTCTCCCCACGTTTCCTGAAAATTGGTAGGGAGCTTTTGCATAGGCCGCTCCCGCGCTCCCTCGTCCCCTCGCTCCCACCTCCAGGGGACTTGGTGGAACATTGCCATAAACATATGCAAACATATATCATGATCTTGGAATCCATTACATATGTATGTGCCAATGTTCCATAATATTGCCCCATCATCAATTTAAGAAATTTCCATTGACTATCAAATTATGGAGGGGGGGAACTTTTTGCTGCAACATTTGGCTCAAAATCAGGGACCATCTTCGTATGAGGTGAACGAGAACTATAGATATTTGAAGAAGTAGATTAGTGCCTTTTCCTCTAGCCATGGAGTCATATACAGTCATCCATCACAAAAATTTGTCTTTGTTCATTCTCACCCTGAAAGTTGCAAAAAATCATGCCCTAATTGAAACGACACTAAATTTGAAAGATATAATAAAAATGCAAGCTAGAAGTGCCCTATTAATACAAAGGGAAAACCTTCCTACCTACCCTAACCGAGATAAATTTTGATTGAATAGGAAACATGATATTTCCTATGGAGTTGATCCAACAACTTGTTAAATGTATGGGACTAAATCATGCATTTGATTTCCAGGGAAACATGCGCATGAAGAGAAAAAGTGCAGAATTAATGGAAAGTCCATACATGCCACTTATAAAAACTACACCGAAAGGTCAAAAATACTTAAGGCCTTAACTTAATTTGAATCCAAAAATGACAAAACAGGATTAGTGAAAACACGAGAGTGGTGTGGGTGAACAACATAAATAAAAAGTGAAGATACCTTTCCCCAAGATGCCTTTGTCACCGTTGTATGAAAACATGTTTTCGTTTCCCTTTATACATGCAAGTGAATGCATTATAGGTATGGTGTTTTCCTAGAATAGGAGAAGCCTACTTAAATATATCATTCGTGGATTGAATGTTTGGGTGCCTTAATGTGCAATGACATGTTTCCAGGACTGAATTCAATGCAAGGCATATTTCAAACTCTAACTCTGTCTTCCGGTGTCTTATTAGAAATTATTTCAGTTTTCATTTTGTGTTTTCAAGTTAGATATTGTTTTCAAGTTTTTACATTTATAATTTTATTGCAATGTGGCAGATTGATCAGAGCAGTGCAGGAACAACCCCGAGACGGGATGATCGTGGAAAGAGGCCAGCGGAAGAACATGTAAAGTGCCAGCATTGCTCTATCTTCAGGTATTTTAGTTATTTACATAATTGAAATAATATTAATTTTGTTCAAATATGCAGACACCTAGCCATGGTACACCTGATGATTCCCTCTTTGAGGAAGAGCTTTTTTCATCCCTATCTCCAGTGTTGTTGTTGCAAAAAAAGGCACGAGATGCAACGTCGGAATTTAATGCTTTGATAGATGCGCCTCAAACACCTGAAATAGAAGAGAGGATACAACATCTTATGAGGCAGCTAAATAGATATCAGGTAATAATAAAAAGTCAAAAGGATATTTTTTTTGTTCTGCATGAGATGAATTGTGATAGTTTGATTTTTAAATTTTACATTGACTAAACTAACAAAAAGTTCTTTTGTATGTAGCGTCTTCTGGCATTTGCTGAACCCGGTGTTGGTGGTAGTGGGACACAAGGGCAAGAGATTGCCCAACAACCCTCTCGTACACCTTCTACTCCTTTAGGTGCTAGCCAAGAAACACACCTTGCCCAAGCTGACACCCAGCCAACTGCTGAACGTGTTGGCAATGATGAGGCTGATATGGCCAACTACATTATTGCGTTTCCTGGAGCTACACGTGTCAGCTCCACAAGGACCATTAATGGCACGTTGTTGGTGAACGATGAGGGTGTCCCTATAAAGCATGTACAACTCCCAGGTAAATTTTAATATTTTAACTATTTCATGTACTTTATCTAAAATATATTTATCATGATTTTTATTTTTAAATTAATGATAATATCTTCTTTTTCTTTTGGTTTTATTCTGTGTAGGAAACAATGAGTTCTACAGGATTCTGGAGAGCCATGCGCTGGTAATTTTTGGCCCAACCATACGTACAGGGTGGAATTCCCAGAATTCCAACCTGAAAAAAGAACTTTTAGATTATCTAGAAGCCCTTTTTGGGGTCGGCACATTTGACAGAAAAGCGGTGGCTCAGGTAGCCGACAAATATTTGAAATATACCAGGGACACCTATAGGACTCAATTGCAATTTAACCCTAGATATGAGCGTCCTCTCGCAGTTTCAGAGAGTGAGTGGAGAGCACTCATCCATGACGGAAAAGAGAAAAGGGCAAAGAAAGAAGGAAAAATGCCAACTGGACCCGCAAGGCAAATTACAACTTTAATTCAATAGCTTTAATTTTCTTTATGTCTAAAATAAAAGTGTGCTACGTCATATCTGACTTCAATCTTTTGATGCTAGGTTGCCTGACACCTCAAAGGCAACCAAAGCTAGGATAGAGAAAGAGGGCCATCACAAGCTCGGCCAGGGTGGCTACTTGAAATTAGCTGCAAGAATTGTAATTAAGTAGCTAAACATCTTATAATTAATTGTATCGCCTTCCAATGTTTTTGTAATCCTATCAGATATGATTAAAAATACACAATCATATATAATGTAGGGTGATGACTTTGGAACAATAACTACAGAGGAAGATAAAAATATTGCTTTTCGTTTTGGCTATCAAGCTGTAGTTGAACGTCGCAGAAGCTTGGGGCAGGTCCCAAGATCTACAATGCCTGATAAGGTAAAACATTAACCTTTCAATATTTTTGTTTTCGCCCATAAATTTAATGTCTAACAACTTTGTTTAAATCAGGGGAGCAACACTACCGACGAGGTAAATAACCCAGTTTTAGAGCCAGATGTAGATGATCCTCTCGTGCAACCTGATCATTGTAGTGGGGACCAGGCCGACAATGCTGCTATCAGTGAGGGCCGTGACGGTAATTAATTTTCACTTATAATTTTTTCTAATTATACCTTGATGGTTGTCCTTATAACGTTTTTTGTTTAAATGACAGAGAATGTTTCCCTTGAGGATCTTACCACCAGAGAGGAAGACAGGGCAACAGTCCCAACGGCGACAACTGGTGCACCAGGTAAATAATCTCATTGCAATTTTTTTTATTAATATTACCGAAATAGTTCAATGATATTTAAAAACCGATAATTAAAATTTAATTATTATCTGTTTTTGGAGGCGATGCCCCGTCACTGGATGAGACCAGACATCGTGACAATGCAACTAGGTCAGCGGCGACAACTGGTGCACCAGGTAAATAATCTCATTGCAATTTTTTTATTAATATTACCGAACTAGTTCAATGATATTTAAAAACCGACAATTAAAATTTAATATTATCTATTTTTGTAGGCGATGCCCCGTCACTGGATGAGCCCAGACATCGTGAATACGCAACTAGGTCAGCAGTGCGGGTTGAAAGGCACGAAACAGGAGCAGAGCACGATGATATTGATGATGTACTTAGGAGCTTTAAAAATAGGAAGAAGAAAAATAAAATTTGACAATGTAAAATATTGTATTATTATAAGACAAACGTTACCATACTTGGAACATTTTTTTGCGTTATATAAAAAACTCATTTATCATACTATTTTTATGTCAAGCATTAATTGCAATGTTTCCTTGCGTACTTTTTGTTGAATTGTTTTTTTACTAGTTATTGAATATTTTTTTTTATGCTCATGAAAGTAAAAAATGAAATATAGATTGGGTATTGGGGAATTGAGAGTGATGTGAGGGGGGAGGGGAGGGGCCATAAGAGCTTCCACCTTCACGTGGTTGGCCCTGTTTAGTAGAGAATAATTTATTGGAGCGATTTAATCTTGGAGCAAACCTCCCTTGATCCAGCGTAGCAACAAAAAAGTCACTGTTGACTTAGTTGCTACTCTTTCAGATCGTGGGAGGCTTGTTCCAAGTTCATGCGACTCAATAAATTGTTCTTGAAACGAAGAGGAGCTTATTGAGGTATGTTTTGACATTTTCAACATATGTTCTAACATTATCATAAGAATGCATCTTAGAGTAAAAAATACTACATCAATTACTTGTATTTATTGTATAGATAATGATGGATTTTGATTGACTTGGCAGTGCAGGCACAAATCCTCTTGCATCATGAGCAATACAACTTGTCAACCAGGGTCATGTCCAGGATATTTTTGCTTGTGCACTTGACCAGGTTCGTAATGTCACATTTTGTGAGTTCCTTTACAGTTCATAATTCAATATTAAGCTTGTTCACGATTATTATCTAGGTTTTTTGTATGTGTTTTTTCATCTATTTGATTGTAAGCAACTATGCATGTTTCCCGTTGTTCACTATGATTTCTCCCATTACCACTCCCAGGATGAATCCGACTTTATTGTTACATAGGTTACTTTATTGTTACTATGATTTCTCCATTTACGATTTCATAGGTTACATCATGTAAAGTTGTCAATCTCAAGTTGGTGATGAGCTTTAGTTCTCCAGATTTGGGGCTTTTCTGATATTTTATCCCTCATGTCATTCCCGCATCACCTCGTTGTTTGAGCATGCCAATTTTCTACCACTTGTACCAATTGGCACATGTCAATCTCTGAGTGGTGCCACATTTCACCTATTTTCAGTGAGAGTTTAGGGTTTCTCTAACATAGCTTCGGAAATCCGATTCAGTGCCTGCTTGAATATTGTCACATAATACTTATGGTTTGGATTGATGAGCATGTTCTGAATGGTTGGTTGATTCATAAGAACCACCCATAAATCTCCCTTCCTCTAACACACATAAAATAAAAATTTCTTTGACAGGAGACAGAGTTTCAATACTTTGAAAACAAACTTCTATTCCCTTCAATAACTCAAAAAAAAACTATTACACTACTTCCTCACCGAGAGGGATTACAAAATTATGACTGCTACAAAACGCAGTGCATAAAACCAACTCACTGTCTGTTCAAAACAAACATACTCTGTCTCTAAAACACTCTACTGTGTTTTTCACTTTCGCACTGCTGTGCATACACACTTAAAAAGTTACACTCGGTCTTTCACTTTTTACACACTGCTGTGTAATAAAAAATTTACGTACTGTCTATAAAAAAAACTACCAAGCTTTTTTGTCCTTTTTATTTTTATATGCCGTAACATATAAAACATATTATAATAAACCCTCTTTAAAAAAAAATAAAATTAAAACTAAATTCTATGGCCCACCTTTCATTTCGCATATGATATATATATAACATATGTTTAAAACATATGTATATATTAAATCATACATAAAATTAAACTATCAAAACATTAAAGAACCCTTTCCGTCGGACTTCAAAAGTCTGAATAGATTGAATTTCAAACCAAATTCGCGTTCCAAATTGGGATGCTGACGTCTGCCTAATTTTAACTCGAATTCTCAATCCAATGTGCCCTATAAAAAATTCGGGTCCGGTTTTCAGGTTTTCAGATTCCCTTCAATTTCATGCGATCCAATATTAATGCTCCACGTGTCCTCCTTTGAATTTACAAAACTGTCGGGTAAATTTCTGTTTGTTTAATTTCTGGTTGGTGAATTGCGTTAATGCTGGTTGTTGTGTTTAAATGCAATCCTGTACAGAAATATGGCTGCGGCCGTCTACAAAAAAAACTTGCAGGAATTTTAAATGATGAATTAAATTTCTGGATGGCATGCAAGCAACCTCCAAAAAAAAATGTTGCTGTTGCATCCGTCCTTCTGCTGCAGCAGTTGAAGTTAAAATTCAACAACACAGGGTTTAATAAGTGAGGGTGTAAAGGTAACTTTTTGTCGATAGTACTGGATTAAGATCATCTATTCATTTTTGTAGGGTCTTATGGTGTTTGGTTTTTAGTTTTGGGTTGGGCTTATTGAGTCTAAGATAGTTTTTGAGTGAAAAAATTGCTATCAGGTATTAAAAAATTTTGGTTCTTTTGTCAAAATTTATGAGCTTGTTAGGAAATACAAAACTCACAATGGTTGTATCTTAAATTTGTGGAAAATAATTTGAAATGAAACCTTTTTGTTTAGGTTGTTGCAGCAGGTGCAAACCCCATTCAAATTACTAGGGCATTGACAAGACAATAAAGGCCCTTGTTTCGGAACTCAAAATTTTGTCAAAGGAGGTAAACGCTTGCCTTTTGAGTAGGCTGGTTTTCCTTTTTGCCGATGGTTTGGTGTATCTAATTGAATTAGTTGCCTAAGGTATTTTTGGTTGCAAACTCCTTTTCATTTTTCATACAGTATTGGCCTTGTGGAATACATTTGATTGTGTGGTCTGGTTAGATCTACAACATTTGTAGTTGTTTAGTCTTATGGCCGAGGTGCACTTTTATTATGGAAATAGTTGATGCAATATTGTCATTTAATCCTTACTGCAGGGTAGCATGTTGAGAAGTTTTTTGTGAAACATTTGGTATTCAAAATGACACTTGATCCTATACCGCATCATGCACTTGACTTCAAAATTTATATTCAAAGTGTGCCAGACAATTCTTGCAAAATTTCAAATATTTAGGTTGTTTTAAACCATTATCTTTTTCATGTATTGGATGCTGAAAATGTGAAAAAGACTTTGGTATGAAACCAACTGGTGAATAATTTCCAACACAACAACCACTTCCAAGACATGATTTAGAAGTAGAACAAATGTGCTTATGAAGCATAGAAAGATATCCTTGATGCATTGTCAATGTTTGGCTAGGGTTATTTTTTGAGAAAATAACTCCTTATTCCTAGAATAGTGATCTTCAATACAAGTAAATGCCAGAGAAGAGAGATCATCGTGTGACGCAACAAAACTGAAATTGGACCCCTAAGGAGAGCCGGTGTGTCTACAATCGCTCTGTCAGCATTTTCCCTTGGTTTACCCCATTCTTTTCCTCCAGCCCGAGTCTTAATTGACTTCTTCTTTCTTCGGGTTTATTTATCAAATTCGTATAATTTGATAAATAAATACTATCCACAATGGTTGGACTTTAATTTATATTCCCGACTTTATATTATCTCCAAGCCTTATAACCAATGTTTAACTTTCAACACTTTGTATTTATACTCCACGTTTCTTTTTAAATAAATAACTTGTAGTGAACTTTCGGCTCTATATTTCACCACCCAGCGTTACAACAATCACCCTCCATACTTATGCTAATTATCCGCCAATCGTTTAATTAAACAATTTCATTATACTCCGGCCCCACCTATATATATCAATAACCAATCAAACACTCGTATCGTACCTGGCTATCCTCCGCACACCTTAGTTAACCTCCGGGCAAGTTCAACGTGCGACCACCGTCCGATGGCCCTTCTCCAAATCAACGACTCTTGGCAATTTCGCTCGGCTTCCAACGTCGGGCTTTAACGTGCGATGGCGTGGGTTAAACGGTTGTTTTCCGGGGTCACTTCGTCACGTGTCGCATTCCCTATGGAATCGCTCGCGAATAGGAAATACCGCCTACTCCGCAAAAGCGGTGCGATATGGGCAACCCGCTTTTGTGATTCCGCTAGTGGTTTTGGTAGAGGGCTTGACCACGGGTGCATGTCTGGTTCCGCTATCCTTTTGTTTGTTAACTCATGTCCAATCCTCGGGTCAAGTTCCGAAAGCACAACAATTTTGTCTCTTTATTAAGCGGGATTTTAATATGTGTATTATCAAAGAAAACCAACACAAATTTTATAAGAAAATTGTTCAAAAGTCGAGCTCGCCGGACTTCAAACGGCGATAAACCATAATTCAAACCAAATTCGCGTTCCAAAATAGCCTGCTGATGTCGGCCAATTTTGTGACGCGAATTTCTTATCAAATTCGCCCTAATATTTTACGGGTCCGGATTTCCACTGCGCGAGCGGCCCAAACAAATATCCGCTCCAATCAATTTTTTCCACGTGTCCTCAATAAAAACTTGCCCTGCTCCCGGCTGCGGGTGCATTCGATGGCGTTTAAGGTGATGGGACATGGATATGGCGATTTCATATCATTCGCATTAACATTTAACGCCGTTCAATTAAGTTTTCACATCAAATCTACATTAATTAATTTTTAACACTGTTCAAGATCGGACCTCCACTCCTCTGAGCGATTCCGCACGCTCCAATTTGATCCGGCCTTCGGCTCTCATTATTAATGATCAGAGATTCATTATGATGGCCGTCCTTTGATTGCATTGTAGACAGGTCGACATAAAAAATGGCGTTTACCCATGGTTTTTCGCATGCTTCTACTAGTCAGATTACACCGTCTCGGTAACCGTGACTATAAGGAGAAGTGGCCAATGACTTCGCCTAGACTTTGCCGCATATTTCCATTTCTTCTCTGCCTGTCAGTTCTATCTTCCTCTGTTAATTGGAATTCTGCTTCTTCGTCTCTTGTGCCCACTGCGCCTGAGATTGCACCCATGCCCCGCGTGCGTCATAGGATGCGTTGCCGCAGGGGGAGCACTAGAGGTCAATCCCGGCGCGCTCCCTCCAGCACCTCAACAGAGATGACTTCCGGCCAGTCCAGTGATTATTACTTAGGTCGATATCCAAATACTAGGAGTGGGCGGGGTCAGCTTGTAGCATCTGGCCACCGTATGGATTCCCCTGCTCCTGGCTTCCCCACCGCTAGTTCACCTTCTCCTACGATGCGCACTGCGCAATTTTCCTTTGATTGCACTCTCAACCGCCCGCGAATCACAGCTGTAGTCACTGTGGTCTTCCGCGAGGAGGCCCAAACAGAGGAAGAATGCACCCGTCCGGCGGGTCTGAGCTCGGAAAAAGCCGGCCAGCATTCGGGCCTTCAGGAGGGGAGCCGTGGCATGCATGTGGAGGTAGCACCTAGCGATCCTGGACCTTCCGAAGGATGGTGCCGAATCGTGGAGGAACCAGCGGAGGATTAGTTTGGTTTATTTTGTTTTTCTTGCTTAGCAGGCCCAGTTAGTTGGGCTGCTTTTAGTTTATTTTACCGTGCTGGACCTTTAAGTAATATTTTTGAATTCTGTAAATTAAACGTTCAAGACTGGTTTCCCCGTATGAGGGCAGTCTTCTTAATTTTTTGATTTTTTGATGACAAATTTGCCATGAGTATGGCCAGGCAATGTTTTTGACTTCGGTGTAATTTTATTCGCAATGTTAATAGATTAACTTTACTTTGAATTCTCACATTATTAGCGTTTTTCTTGATCTGTTCAAGGATTTTGGGTACTTTAATTTGTATTTGGAACAATGGACATCGGTACTCTATCTGTTGCTTTATTGTTCTACATACTACTATTTCACTTTCTTATAGATGCCTCGGGCATATTTGAATGCTTTCTCAGATTGTCGATAATCTCCATGTGGACCGTTATTGGATTTTATATCATGTCCCTGTATGTGACATGGGGTATTTTTCTATCATTGTCTGGGGTGGGACTTCCACTTTTCTGGATGGATATTTGGGTTCCAATCTTCAGATGTGAAAATGTAATGACTTCATGGACTTTTTTACTTCATATAATATATTCAAAACAACGTTTTTTCTCTTGTGAAAAAAAAAATGATTAATGTTTATCACTCTGCCTTCAAAACTAGCGATGCTGGTCTATGTTGCTGGTTTATTGATATGGTCCGATTGTCTTTTTATATTTTGGACATATAACACTCCTCACATGATTAGCGTTTTTCTCTGTTGCAGGATTTTGGGTACTTTAATTTGTATTTGGAACAATGGACGTCGGTACTCTATCTGTTGCTTTACTATTCTACATACCGCTATTTCACTTTCTTATAGATGCCTCGGGCATATTTGGATGCTTTCTCAGATTGTCGATAATCTCCATGTGGACCGTTACTGGGTTTTATATCATGTCGATGTATGTGACATGGGGTATTTTTCTATCATTGTCTGGGGTGGGACTTCCACTTTTCTGGATGGATATTTGGGTTCCAATCTTAAGATGTGAAAATGTAATGACTTCATGGACTGTTTTACTTCATACAATATATTGAAAACATCGTTTTTTCTCTTGTGAAAAATAAAATGATTAATGTTTATCACTCTGCCTTCAAAACTAGCGATGCTGGTCTATGCTGCTGGTTTATTGATATGGTCTGATAGTCTTTTTATATTTTGGACATATAACACTCCTCACATGATTAGCGTTTTTCTCTGTTGCAGGATTTTGGGTACTTTAATTTGTATTTGGAACAATGGACGTCGGTACTCTATCTGTTGCTTTACTATTCTACATACTGCTATTTCACTTTCTTATAGATGCCTCGGCCATATTTGGATGCTTTCTCAGATTGTCGATAATCTCCATGTGGACCGTTACTGGGTTTTATATCAAGTCCCTGTATGTGACATGGGGTATTTTTCTATCACTGTCTGGGGTGGGACTTCCACTTTTCTCGATGTATATTTGGGTTCCAATCTTCAGATGTGAAAATGTAATGATTTCATGGACTGTTTTACTTCATATAATATATTCAAAACATCGTTTTTTCTCTTGTGAAAAAAAAAAAGATTAATGTTTATCACTCTGCCTTCAAAACTAGCGATGCTGGTCTATGTTGCTGGTTTATTGATATGGTCTGATGGTCTTTTTATATTTTGGGCATATCACACTCCTCACATGATTAGCGTTTTTCTCTGTTCAAGGATTTTGGGTACTTTAATTTGTATTTGGAACAATGGACGTCGGTACTCTATCTGTTGCTTTACTATTCTACATACTGCTATTTCACTTTCATGGATTGTTTTACTTCATATAATATCTTCACTTTCATGGATTGTTTTACTTCATATAATATCTTCACTTTCATGGACTGTTTTACTTCACTGTTGTAGGGTTTTGGGTACTTTAATTTGTATTTGGAACAATGGACGTCGGTACTCTATCTGTTGCTTTACTATTCTACATACTGCTATTTCACTTTCATGGACTGTTTTATTTCATATAATATCTTCACTTTCATGGACTATTTTATTTCATATAATATCTTCACTTTCATGGACTGTTTTACTTCATTGTTGTAGGGTTTTGGGTACTTTAATTTGTATTTGGAACAATGGACGTCGGTACTCTATCTGTTGCTTTATTATTCTACATACTGCTATTTCACTTTCATGGACTGTTTTACTTCATATAAATCTTCATAACAGCGTTTCTCGTCTTTTAAAATTTTAATTTTTTTTTTTTAAATTGAACCCTCCGTCGGTCTACCGACGCCGTGTATACGTCGGAACTGCGACAACCCAGAAACGTCGGAAGAGAGACCATATGAAAATTTTGGAAGAGTGACGTCTAAAACGTTGGACCACGTTTAGTCGGAATTGCGATAGTTTACAAGCGTCAGAAGAGAGACGCCAAAACGTCGGACCACGTTTAGTCGGAACTGCGACGGTTTATAAGCGTCGGAAGAGCGACGTCCAAAACGTCGGACCACGCGACGTCGTAATTGCGACGGTTTATAAGTGTCGGAAGAGCGACGTTCCAAACGTCGAACCACATTTCACCGGAAGTGCGACAGTTTACAAACGTCGGAGGCGCAACGGTTTGTGAGACGTCGGAAGAGTGACGCTTGTTCGGAACGACGGAAGAAGTGTTGATAGTGCGACACTTTTTACTTGTGTCAGAACGGCGACGGCATGAAAAACCATGGTTTGTCTGCCCCCGAACTGTCGCTCTTGCGACGACTATGTGTCGGAATAGCGACGAATTGGCCGTCGGAATTTCCGCCAAATTCTCTAGTGATTATTTACGAAAAAGGAATACCCTAGCCTATCGCGACTAGGAGGTTTTCTCAGACATAGTTTTCTACCTTTTCGGATCTGAGGAACTATTTACGAAAAGGGACCATTGGATTTTACTTTTCTGCTGTCTTTTCAAACTCTCTAAACATGAAAATACGTCAATTTCTTCGTCTGTCAGACTCGTTAAACCCTGATGACATTGGATTCAGTCGTAATGACGTTATTCGAGTTTCTCCTTCCTAGGGCTCGTTAAATGTACTAGGATGGATTCGTCCGAAGGACAAACTTATATGACAAGCATATGGTATCCTCTTCAAGCTTGTGTAAAAATAAAGAGGTACTCGCCAGAAATGGTGGGAAAAAATGGAACCAGCATCATTATCGTGTCAGTAGTATGTCGCTCTTGAACATGGCACTTGTCTACATTCGTGTCGGGTTGGGGACATCTCATCTCGTTTTTCACTTGCCTCTGTGGGTTTGGGTGATCCCTTTTGACCTCTCATTTTCTCTTTGCCTCGTCATCATGACCTTTGATCTTTTGATGTCAAATATTGCCAAATCCACTGTCGTGCCGTTGATATGTTCAAGAGAAGTTGACCTCTGCAAGTTTCAACCTTCCTCTGATCCTCATCTAATCCTAATTCACAAAGACATTATGTCCCTCTGTCTCGCGTCGATGATGTGGGAAACACTATGGCCCACCTTCGATCAAGGTCACTTCCTGTCGACTTCAGCTCATTATCCAGGAAGCTGATCTAGAGACTCCCTTATGGTACCTTGGAGCCTGCATGCCTCAATGGCAGGTTCTTCGCGTTCGACGTGAGGTCTTCATCATTGGCCTCCGATCGAGTGATTCTATGGGTGTTCGACGCCAACTCACTGATTCACATGCCGTAGATTGTACCTACAGTACCTTGAGGACCATTGTTATTATTGGTGGTACATCTCGCGTCTGTTAAATAGCTTTCATCATTGGCTGGTAATCAGACGATGTTATTGCATGTTCAAATTCAGCTCACTTATTCACATGCTTGAACTTGTACTTTTTTCGGGTCGAGATGGAGCACAAGACCCTGGATTTCGTATGTTTAGAATCTAGGCTGCGATTTTGTGGATTATTATTATTGGTTACATGACTCACTGATTGGATGGCTGCGACCATACCCGAGTCTCTTTTATCGATCCTTATTGGATGGCTGCGTCCATGCCTTGGATCTAGATTCTTGTATACTCTGTTACGGATGGCTGCGCCCATACCACATATATCATGTATTTGAGATATCAGTTGTACTTGTCTACGCATGTTTTTCGATGGCAATGTTTTCAGTTGGACAAGTTCTCGTAAAGCATTTCACCCCTCTCTCTCTCTCGGGCCTCATGCTTTAGGGGGCATCTGTTACACAGTAATTTTTCATCATCCCTGAAATCCCCATCTCTCCCATTGGAGGGTCTTTTCTGTGACGAATAATTAGTGTCATGCCTTGCAAATACCATCATTGTATCCCTTTCCATGAGGACAACATTCCTTCTATTGATCATTTCCTGAGCAGACCCCTAAAAACACCTGTTTTTGCCTTGGCGCTGGTAGCCCGTTATGTCCTCATGCCAATGAGGAAAATTAACATTGAGCCCGCGCTAATTGGTGCTCTTTCCCATTGTTGCACCCGCACCAATCTGCTTATGGAAATTTCTTTAAAAAAAGAGGCAAAGTTTCAATTACAACAACTTCATGGATGAGTCATCAGGAGTGGTTTCGACTGAATAACCACGGCCTTCCTCCTTTGGCCTCTTGTTTCCACCTTATGTGGAACCTCCCAAGGGATAAGGCCTCCCTTCCACTATTGTAGGGATCCCAACCTCCTCCTCTCCTCTATAAATATAGCCTTCATCCATTGATGAGGGGGCTGAATAGCTGAAGGGCTAAATGGTTGAGTCTCCAAGAGCCTTCATAGCCTAAAGAATGCTACAATAGCCCTCATAGAGCCAAATCAGTAGCAAGGAGATTGACGATCGAAGAGAGAGGCTTGTCCCCATTCCTGACAAGCTTTACCGTGACGTATTCCGCTGACGACCCGCCGAAGGAAGGTTCAGCGTCAGAGCCAGGTTGTATTTTCCTTTGTATGATTAATAATAAGCGACTATTAGTTATGGTTCCACTCATATTGTTCATTATGATCATGATTTGTGTCTTCTCTGACTGATACATAATTGCATATATCGGGTTTTACGCTTGTGTTTGTCGTGTTTCTTGTGTGTGCAGGTTTTTGATCGCGGCAAGCGAGAGGATTGTGATCTGCTAGAGCAAGGAAACGGGAGCGCCATATTCTCTACAAACGAAAGCGTTGGACTTGAGGTAGGCCTTCTTCACAAGTTGGTTTATTGCAATTAGGAACCTGTGCCTTAGCGTGATATGATTGTTGCTAGACCTGATCTAGGCTAGTAGGGATCACCTCTATCTGCAGAGGGGATTTACCTCTACAACAGAGGGCTCAAGTAGACTTACTTACCTGGCTAGTAAACAAATGGGATGTCCAGGAACAATTCTTTATCATTGGAGGTGATCGGCTCGAAATTGACCTGGAACATATATATTTTCTCATTGGTTTATCAAATAGGGGCGAGCCACTCTCTTTGTTTGGGGCTAGGGCAGGTGGCCAGTCTTTCGCTAGCCTTCAGGAAGAATTTTTCAATGAAGAAGTGGACCCTAAAGATAAACGCATTGAAATAAAAACCATTATTCGTCCTGAGCTCAAAGTGGTTGCATTTACGGTAACCCGGTTGTGTGGGATCGCAACTCCACATGTTGCTACAAGATCCCAAATGAAAACTGTTGTTGACTGCTTTAGAGGCACCATTTTCAATTGGTGTGAGGCAGTGTTGGCTAATGTCAAAGGCCAACTGACTAGAGAAAAAACTCGAAGTTGAAAAACTTCGGGTATGGAGCGATTGTGGTCACATTTTCTCTAGAAAGAATTCCTTCACTTGCCCCACAGCTGATTTCAATTGATCATGGTAGAGTCAAAGAGCCTCAGATGGTCCAATGGGTTGCATTGATGGCCTGTCATAGTGAAGGTGGCAAGGTTGTTCGTTTTACTCCAGCTTATTTCCATTGGTTGGAGAACCAAATCTTCGCAATAAAAGATTTCCCTTATGCTGGGATAGATTTCCGCGGTGATCGAGAGCTGTCTATTCCTCCAGGGACACAGTGGGATGACTCAGGTAAGAATCATTTTAACATGTTCTAAATTATAATTTTTATTTTGTTTTTTGAATCGTCCAAAAATGATGACAAAAAATTCAAATGCAGATGTGGATCCACGTCGACTAGCCACTCTCTATCCTTTTGACAGGAAGCCAAGAGATCCAGCTGCACCACCACCACCACCACAGGATCAGATAGTAGAGATCCTTACCGACTTGGAAAACCATCTGGAGTGGTTGAATTTAGATATTCCAGAGACTACCATAGATGACATTCTACTCCGCTTACAAAGATATGTTATCGGGGTTCCAGGACCGTTCAGGATATTTCTGACCAAGGTGGCACGGGCTATAGTGTTTTATCATGATCATCACCATGGATAGTGGATGATTGATTATGTATACTTATATCATTTTTTTGTATCACCTTTTTCCGATCATAAGGTGTTTTGAACCTATAATCGAGGACTATGTAATATTTTTTGAAAACACTACTCTTATGCTATGATATTACTACTATTTCCAGTTATCTGTCTTAACATGTATCGAATGTTATTTTGATCTACTGCTTTAATTATTGCAAATGTCTGTTTATAACACTAGAAGCTACTGCATCAGCTAATGTGTTTAAATTTCTCAGAATGTGTTGATACTCAATATAATCAAATTCTCGTTCCAAGAGAAGAAATTTCAAAAATAATCTTAACAACACTGGGTTTTTAATTGCATATACTCTATTCAATTGTAATACAACGAGTTCATAATCTAACCTAACGGTCAAACTTCAAATTCCAAATGAAATGGACTCAGACAATAACTCAATAACTGCACTATACTCTGCAATATTGTTCGTCGTTTGACTGAGGCTTACCCCATGCATAGATACTAACTCATCACTGGGTGAATAAATAGCCCAAGCTGCGGAAGAAATGTTATGTGTACTACGACAAGAACCATCAGCAAAACCAATGTATGTTTGAAGGGACATCGACACCTGCAAAATCAAGATTGATCCATATAAGCAAGGATAGTAGTAAAAGCACACTTAAACTAGGCACGCTCTTCTAATCTGCAACACTCCAGCTTATGAAAATAACTAATATACAGGGAAGATCTCCACACAAGAATCAAGCATAATATCTCTTCAGATAAATCCCATTTCTGGGTTTTCCTAAAGAGACCCCGTCAAAGTCAATCAGTTCATAGGTCCCTTTTGCAAGCTATCGCTTGACAATATAAGGACCATACCACATGGATTCAAATTTCCCAGCCCCTAGCTTATCATTAGCTTGATCATAAACCAATACTAGGTCTCCTTCTGAAAAATTATGAGGTGTAACACTTTTATCATACTGAGCTTTCATTCGTTTCGCATGAGCTTTGGTAGCTAATGCAGTGGTGCGCCGATTCTCATCTAATTGAGCTACGTACAAAAAGCGTTTCTCCTCTTCAGAAGTGGCTGGTAGTAACTCTATGGCTAGTTGGAGTGACGGTATCTCGCATTCAATCGGTAATATCGCTTCTAAACCGTAAACCAATTGAAAAGGGGTAAAACCTATCGATGTTTTTGTTGAGGTTCGATATGCCCAAAGTGCTGAAAAAAGCATGGTAGGCCAATTCGATTTATGAATTCCGATGATTCGTTTGATCATGGTGACTAAAACTTTATTGATAGCTTCAACTAGACCATTGGCCTGCGGGTAATATGGTGTAGAACTGTCATGGTGCAGGCCAAGTTGATCAGTTAGTTCGGTCATCATGATGTTTCTAAAATGACTCCCATGGTCAGTAATTATCGCTTGCGGTACATCGAAACGAGCAATCACATGATTGAACACAAAATTAGCTATAGTTTTTCCATCTACCGCAAATGTAGGCATCGCCTCGGCCCATTTGGTAAAATAATCTACTACGAGAATAATATACCCATGCCCCCCAGTCGAGTGAGGGTTACATGTAATGAAGTCAATGCCCCATTTTGCAAAAGGATTGATAGAAATTATAGGGTGAAGAGGAGCGGGTGGTGCACGCATCTTTCGATCAAAGATTTGACAGTTGTGGCATTTTCGAATAGCAGAAATACAATCTTTAAATAAGGACAACCAAAAATATCCAGCGCACAATATTTTTTGGTTGTGGCATACCCATACATATGACTACCACATGCTCTAGAGTGACAGTCATTTAAAACCTTTTTAGCTTCTTCAAGAGTGAGACAACATCGAAAAACAGAGCCTGCACCACGACGATATAGTGTGTCACCAACAATATGATATTCCTGAGACTGGAAACGGATTTTTCGTCGTTGTGACCATGAGAGTTCGAGCCAAAAATTTTGGGTTTGGAGATAAATGATGATATCACCATACCAAGGATCGATGGTACTGATAAAAAACAAAGATTCATCCACGATCGGATGTTCTGCCACAGTTTCTGTGTCAATACTTGCGAAGTCACACATAAGTTCGACGAATACCAATGATTTCTTTGATTTGGATTTTTGAAATTCCAAATCAAACTCCTGTAGGATAATAATCCATTTGGAGTATTTTCCCCGTAGCAATTGTTTGGTCAAAATATACATCATAGGGTTACAATCATAAATCACTGTTGTTTTGCGTAACAGTATGTAATGACGAAATCTTTGGATGACTTGAACTGCTGCCAAGGCCAATTTCTCCACATGTGAGTACTTGATTTCGGTCGGATGCAAATTGCGACTGAGATAATAAATCACATGTTCATTGTGGAATTCATCTTCCTAAACTAATACCATGCCAATCGTAGAATTGGAGGCTGCTAGGTATAAAAATTAATCCTAGTTGTAATTGGGAGGATGCAATAACGGTGCATGGGTCAATGCATGTTTAAGAGCATCAAAAGATCGATCAGCGATCTCGTCCCAAAATAATGGAATATTCTGCTTTAACAACCTGGTAAAACCTTTGGTTAACTCAGCATAGTTAGGAATGAATCGATGTAAAAATTTTGCTTTCCCTTGCAAACTTTGGAGTTGGCGAAGAGTAGAAGGAGGAGGTAAATTGATGATAGCCTCAACCTTAGATAGGTCGACACTAATGCCTTCCTTTGAGACAAAAAAATCCCAAAAATCGTCCAGATTCAACACAAAAGACACATTTGTGAGGATTCAGACGAATCCTATAATGCCTACATCTCATAAAGATAACTCGTAGATGAGTAAGATGATCTGCTCTACACGATGAATGAGCAGGTAAATCATCGAAATAGGGTTGTAAAATGTGTTTAATGTCATGAAATGCATAAGACATTGCCCTCTGAAAATTTGCGCCAGCGTTCTTAAGTCCAAAAGGTAATTTGCAGTAAGCAAAAGTCCCGCACGGAAAAATGAAATATGTTTTGGGTTGATCAGTAGGGAGTATGTTGATTTGATTGTAGCCTGAAAATCCATTTTTAAACGAAAACATTTCACTTCCAGCACAATCATCAATAATTTGATCGATATAAGGGGTTGGATAATTGTCTTCTGGACAAGCTCGATTTATATCCCTATAATCGATACATACTCGTATTGTCCCTTGTTTTTTATTAACAGGAACAATATTAGATACCCAATCTGTTAAAGGAATTGGATAAATAAAACCTGCATGAAGTAATTTCTCAACTTCTTCTTTAATAGCGGTAGCTTTTCGCAGATGTATCTGACGTAATATTTGTCGTACAAGTTTAGCATCCGGGTATGTTTTAATTTCATGAACAAGAATTGATGGATCAATTCCTGGCATTTCTTGATATGACCAGGAAAAAATGTCACAGAATTCTTGAAATAGGGCCTTATATGCTTGGATTTCATCTGGCGTACAAGAAGCACCTATATGAATGTTTTCAAAAACTCTTGGTTTCACTGAGATGTCAATAGGAATTGTCGTAGAAATGTTGGCTAATTTCAATTCAGAATCAGAATTCGTGAAAGGATTCCGGGGTTCGTTGACATAATCAGTGGTAAAAATGGAGGAAAAATCAGTTTCAAAATGATCGAGATCAGGTAAAAACGAAGATCGATGATGCAGATCTTCCCATGGTAATTCTTTTATAGAAAAAAATTCACGAATATGCTCATCAGTATTGAATACTTGTTGAACGGGATCCGGTATTGATGGCGAAGCTGAGCTTGATATCGAAAGTGATTCCTCATTGATCACATTCACTAGATCAAGTTTAGTTGAAGGAGTACCAGAAAATGACTGTACTGCCTGATATGCTAATTCAAAAGGACTCAAAGGCATCGTGCCATCGAAAGAATCCAGTTCTGAGTCTGAAGTTACTATCCAAGGATCATAAAAGGAAATATTACTTGATGTAATCATATTGATATTAGTAATAGGAGGTGGTATGTTGGGAGAAAGTAGGGAAAAATTTCCAGTAAAGCAGAATATTTAATTAAACCTACTCCAACATATTTATAAGGGATAGTCAATTTTCCGACATGTTGGATGCTATCAGTAGTGGCTGGGTCGGATGAATAATATGAGAGCTGATCTATTTTAACGATCTTTCTCTTATGAGGAAACATGATGAGACGAAAGACCGATGATACAATAGCAGTCATGGCGTAAGACCAATTGCAACCCAGGAGAAGGTTTTAATCCAGAGGGGCATCAACCACTTCCACATCTAGATTAACAGTTTTTCCTTCGACCTCTATAGTTAGATCCTGTAAAATATCATACAGATGGAATCCTCTTCCATCAAAATCTTTGAGGATAGACAGCGATTGGTTAAATGTCAGAGAACCAAGTGATTTCCAACATTTTAACGACATGATACACGTAGAAGCCCCTTCATCAATAACAGTACAAAAGCAACGTTTGTTTTTTACTAATACTGGAATTTGAAAAGCCATTTGATGAGGTAGGTGGGGCATAAAATTTTCCAAATCGAAGATCATTAGGTTCGAATCCTGAAGATCTACAGCTCCTATCATTGGCAATAGTAATTTTCTTTGGGCTGGACATGATTGCAGTACTTCCAAAGCCAACATTGCTGAAGGGGAAATCGCCAAGTCTTTAACAATATTGTAGTTCTGAGCAGCTCTTGCATGTGGATTGAAAGTTGATTTACGAAGCACACCTTTAGCAGGAAGTTTGATTACTAAGGCAGGATTTGGTTTCTCGATCTGTAGTGGATCAGAAACTGAGAGAGATGTAGTTGATGCTGAATTAGAATGTTCTACTTCATTACCACCAACAGGATTTTTACTACCATAATCTTGTGATCGCATCACAACCATTAAGATATATTCTAGCGTATTCGAGGAAGATCCAATCATGTTACTATCTTGAGCAAGAAAGGGATCCTTCAAGACAACAGGTATGGGCGAACCCTTAACAAATTTCGATACCTCGGCTCTATGCGGGCACTCTTTAGTAAAATGATCCTCAAAACAGATCAGACAAGGATAATGAGGTTTTCGTTTATCGTCAATTGGTTCAATTTTATCGTTTTTATATTTTGAAGATGATTTTTTGTTTTTATTCTTACCTTTCTTCTTACCACCATTTTTAGGTTTGGCTGTAGATGATTCTACAACATGAATATCGGCGGAAGTTTTAATGGTAGAATCTCCTTTTGGTGAATCGGGTAAAGTTATAATAGGAGAAGCCGTCTTGGAAGATTTCCTCTTACTCTTTTAGTGCTAACAGAACCAATTACACCATCAGCAGCATGAGATCCTAAAGGGGTTGTAGTTAATCGATCAGGTCTTGGTAAATCGGGGATTTTGTCATACAGAGTACCTGACTGTGTATATACAAGGTCAAGGTACTGAGTTTGAGCAATGACTTTCTCTTCTATAACAATGCCTCCTTTGGCCACATCTTTAGTAATTTTGGGCAATAATGATTTGATAAACCATTCAACCAAAATTTGATCCGGAATAAAGACTTTCACTAAACATTTCCTACGTCTCCATTCATGAATGTGATCAGATATGTATGTAGACGTAGATTTTTTTAATGAGGTCAACAATTTCGTACCATTGTTGTATCTGACAGGTAACTGAAAATGGGTTAAGAAAGCAGTAGCTAGTGCATTAAAATTATTAAATGAGCCTCGTGGTAACTAAATGTACCATTTGGTAGCTAGACCAATGAGAGTTCTATGAAAAAGACGTAATTGAATCAAATCATCGATTAGTGAATTGGATGCACACTAGAGGTGATAAGTCATAACATGATTAGATGGATCTTCTCTTGACTTACCTTCAAACTTTGGAATATCACTGGGAAACTTATTAGGCATCGGTGGCCAATACAGAAGATAAAAGATGGGATCATTCATAAGGCGTGATAGATCAGATAAATCTAAAGTTGCTATGAATGGTAACCGATGGCTAGGGTCTTGATAACCTTGTGTGATCAAACCAGTTCCAGGAGGAGGATATCTAAGATATCCTGGAATTGGATGCGCATTGGGAATTGTGAAACCTCCTGGATAACCAGGATTAACCAGACCAAACTAGGGTTGTTGAGGTACTTGATAAGTATACCCAGGATACGGTTGATACTGATATGTTGGATTTTGTGTAGCATGTACAAATTGATACTGCCCCTGGTATGGCTGATAAGTAAATTGTGGTTGACTAGTGAGAATCATACTTGTACCATTTTGTCCTGTAAGCATCTGGACTGTAGTCTGAATTGTAGGTCCTGACTGTGGCACAAATACTTGAGGAATTTGTACTGATACATGGGTAGTAGAAACAGGAGTTGCAGATACTCCAGAAATAGGTGTGGTAGGTTGAACAGAAGTTGCAACAGCAACAGAAGATTGAGGCGGAGTTCTAGGTGTACTAGGCCCAGGCTGCTGAACAAAACTAGGTGCAAAGACTTGAATGGTAGGCTGGACAGGTTGCTGGGTCGGACCAGAACCTATAGATTGTTCAGGTTGATTAGGTAACTGCACATTGGGTTGTAAAGTCTGTTGAATTTGATATGGATCACGCACCATATTAATTCCGGGGTATTGACCCATATAAGTTTATGCATATGAAGGACCATAACCAAGTTGAACGTAAGTTTGATAATTAACTGGAAAATTTCCAGCTCCTTGTAATAATGGTTAACCGAAAGGAGGTTGAAAACATTGAGCTGGGTACTGACCTTGAGGTTGATATTGACTTTGAGGCATGTACTGAATCTGGGGTTGATATTGACCCTGAGGTATGTACTGAATCTGGGGTTGATATTGATCCTGAGGTATGAACTGACTCTGGGGTTGATATTAACCTTGAGGTAGGTATTGTCCTTGAGGTTGCTCCCCAAGCTGTAAATATTATCCTACAGGTTGACCTCCAGGTGGTAAAAAATTACCCTGAGGTTGCCCTCCGGGCAGTAATTGACTACCTTGAGGTTTCCCCCCAGGCGGTAACTAACTTCCTTGAGGTTTCCCCCCAAGAAATAACTGACTTCCTTGAGGTTGAGGATTTGAAATATTTCCAGACATCATTAGGATTTGTTCTGTGTTCAACGTGCCAGTGTTTTTTCCATTTGTACTAGATGATAACATTTGTTCAATTGATTGAGGAGCTGCTCCTGAGAAGGTACCAGAGAGCGACTAGTATCTCGGAGGAATAGACGAACCACCGTATAAAAATGTTTTTGGAGATTCATAAATCATAGATGACTCACCCGACATAGCTAATGAAGGTTGATAACCTCTTGGTGTAGGGTAAAAAGGAATTCGGGGTGGTGAATAAGTAAGACCTACGTTTTGTAAAAAATATGTCAATGATAAATACCAAGCATCAGTTCTAAAAGGACTCTAGAATATTGAGTCATGCTCTCTAAGATTCAAAGTTTCTTGGGTTTCAGGAAGAACTATGTCTTCGTCTGGACCAACAAGTTCTTCAATACATATGAGATTAGA
This sequence comes from Pinus albicaulis, assembly GCA_034641835.2. Classification (NCBI taxonomy): domain Eukaryota; kingdom Viridiplantae; phylum Streptophyta; class Pinopsida; order Pinales; family Pinaceae; genus Pinus; species Pinus albicaulis. Next base: position 139,150,204 of record CM076570.1, on the reverse strand, counting down.
AGGAATATTTTTGGTAATGCGATGTCTTACTCTAGGTGAATCAGGATCACTAGAAGTCGGAGTAACAAATCCTGAAGATGATTCCAACACAACAGGTTCAGTTTCTGGCTCAGAAATTTCAAGTTCTTCAGCTAATTCACTGGTTGCAGAAGCAATGTCAGTGATTTCGAAAATTGAAATTGGCTCTTGAATATATTCTGTTGTTTTTTATTGATTTACTTCATGATAATCAGGATGAGTAATTATGGATGATTCTCCTAGTTTTTTCGATCTAACTCTATTGATATTATGTTGTACCAGAGCTTTCAGTCCTTCAAGTTGGCTTGGTGTATACTCAAGGGGTTTCTCCTACAGTCTACTCGATTGTCTTGGTAATTCAGCCACGATTAAAAATTATTAATCACACGGAATCAAAGAAAATTTCAATTAAAATTCCTAAAGTCACTAAGGAGACAATCAAATGATCAAATGCCTATAAAATCTAGGAGATCAAACCACACACAAATAGTAGATTCCCACACTAAAAACACTAGTTGGTGATGAAATCCAACATCGTAGTATTTTAATGTAGAAATGGCGATTGGAACAATTACCCCGACAACCTGCTTAATGAAACAGACCGGTGCAAGTTTCTCCACTTAAACCATCTCGAGTGAAGATAACCCTCCGGAGAGTCCAAGTGAGTCTAGTCGACGTCTGCTCCAAGTACAGTGGGATCTTTCCTCCACCGTCACCTTAGGAAAAAATCTTGAAGTTTATGGCCACTAAGGTCACCAACAGGAACAAATATACCTAGGGGAATATTCTACAATCCGATATATGCACAAGGGCAGAGTAACAAAGCTCAATCCCCTTGAAGGCTCCTTGACATAATCCAAGGTATACCGACAAGTGACCCCAGGCTCCTCAACAATGGTCAATCTGAGGTTTACCGTTGTTAATACGCGCACATATTATATTGTTCCCAATGAGATAGAATTGATCACCTCACTGGTTCGAATATGATCTCGTGCTTGTCTCCTTTAGTAGGAGCTTCCCAGAGCATACAAGCTACTATTGGATTTTTCGTACCGCAAGAGTTAATTACTCCCTACTCCAAGACACTAGCCTAAGCTATGTTGGTGAAAAGAGTCCTAGAAATATAAAAATTACTAAATTGATTTCAATTTAAGCATTGCTTTTAATAGGTTGTTTCTTAGGACAATAGGTGCGAAAGTGAAACTTTGATGATATGTAGTGACCCAACTCAAAACACACTAAAAATGCATCTATTATGAGAAACAATTAATTTCCTTTTGATGAATTCTATCTGAAAGAAAGAGTTGAGAGATGCAATATTTTTAAAACAATTCTTTCCTTCAAAACAAGAACATACGAAAAGAAATCTTATCTTATGAGAACTCAGAATGATCAATTGCTAAAAAAGAAATCCATTTATTCTTCAAGATCAAAACTACAATCAAACATTCTCCAAAAGAAAACTACAATTTCTAGAAATAACACTCAAAACTAAAAACACTAATTTTGAGATCTAAAAATTCTAAGAATCAAATTTGAAATCAAAACTTTAAATATTTTGAGGATGTTTTGCTTAGTTTGTAATCTAACTAAGAAATTCTTTGCTGAAATGATAAAAAACACAAAAACATCCAATTATGGTTTTTTAAGTGAAATTCAAAACTTAATGAAAAAGTTGTTAAAGATTTGCAAATGAGAAAATGGGATCTAATTCTCATAAAACAATTTTTGCTATGAAGTCACAAACTCAGCAACAAAACAATGAAATACTAGTGATCTAAGGTATACATAGGTTTCTAATCTTTGAGTGACACAAAGACAAAGAAAAAATCACGTATAACATGCAGATCTTGTAGAAAATCATTCAAAACTTAAAAAAGTTGAAAGAAACTCTCAGACAAAGCTTTCTTATAGAACATACAAGTCTGGGTATATACTGAGAATCTTACAAGTCGATCCTAGAAAAGAGAATTTTAAGTTTCTCAAAAAATTTCTCAGGGTCCGCCGTTTTTAGTGTAAATGGGTGCGGTGCCGCACTATGTATACAAAAAAACATCGGAGATGACCACACTGTGCCTAAAGACAAAGTGCGAAGTCCAAAAAACTTAAAGAAAAATAAAAAAATTTAAAGCACTTTTTAGGGATTCTACAGGAATAAATTACCCAAGCCAGTATCAATCAATCAAAATCAGAAAAAGAATTTCACAAGTCAAAAATAAAAGAAAACTAAGTTCAAGATCAATTCCCCAGCGGAGTCGCCATTTTGTTGGGTGGATAAATAGTTCTTGCAGACAAGGCAGATCTCCCTAGTATCCTACGATAACTAGCAACAAACAAACAGATGTAAACTACTTTCTCTATATTATATTTGATCTATAATTATCTATAATGAAGGATTTAGGACTTACCTGTAGTCCAGCGCTAATCGTAGTCTTATTTCCTATCGCTTTGAATACATCTCCTTTTGGGATCTGTAATCAAAAACATGAAAGAATCAGAAGCACCTGCATAATATAGACTAATTCATAAACCATAAATCTATCTTGATGATCAAGGAATTCAAGAAATATGCCATTTAAATAAACTACTCATTGAGAAAACATGATCCATTTGTATTATCTTTGATGAAAGAAGGAGCCTTACAACCGTGTTCGCCTTGATGTCGTACAGGTCCTTCTGGGGTCCGGGACAAGCATTTCCTCTACTTTCACAAGCCTTTGCACTCTCATTACTAACATACACATGAGTGTGTAATCATTCCCATATGGTAATCAGTTAAGAGAGTCTGAGTTTTTCCAGCAATTCTCCTCAAAAAAATCTCAAAGCCTAACTCCCCTTGAGGCTGAACTATGGCCTCAATTTATAGCAAAAGAGAAGAGGTTGCAGCTCCAAATAAGAGGGGATAGAATCCTCATTCAAAGGGATTAAGTTCCATATACCAAGGGGTAGGCTCCTTTAATGGAGGGATGAATGTACATGAAAGAAGTGAACTTTCCATCGAATAATTGCTTCCAGAAGCTTCCAGATTCAACTAGCTGGGCTTCCAAATTTTACTTCCGCCTTCACTTTACCTTTTACAGGAATCTGCACCTTTAATGAAGAAAAAGTGCGACCGATTCTACATGTTCTAGAACAAACAGATGCGGCACCGCAGGTAATACTAAGAGAAAGTGTGGTACAAGTATTTTTATGAATTTCATAAGATTTTCTCTCAATTTCAAGGATTGGTTTTAGGAACTTGATGTTTGTAGAATTCTAAGGGAGTATTGTATGAGTAATGATGAACCCATACAGACAGTAAAACATCATGGTGAAAATTTTAGTGTAATACCCACCCCAAAACCCCTGTGTTAGACTAATTAAGACCAAAATATACAAAATTTATACAAAATCCCAGCTTTTAGGGGACCCTGTTCCAACAGTCCCCCAACACAATCTTGTGACACGTCCCGAGTCACTGAGATGGTGGGTTCTCTACATGTGCCTGCAATGATTTGATCACCTTGGCTAATGGAGGAAGCATGCCTTCACTCTGAGCAGCGGCATTCTGTGAGATGTCGACCAACTTTTCTGAAATCAGGCCTTCCGTCGCGGCAGTGACACTCTCCAGAGTCTAGTTTAACTGTTGAACCACAGCATCCACATATTATGCAAGCTTGAGGGCCGAAACAGCCCAAGGCTTCAGGCGGTCACTGAGGGCATTCTTATTTTGCCAAAGTTCATCAATATCAGCTTGGAGGGTGTGACTGGTGCACAGCTGTGTCAAGTGTTGAGCAGGAACTAAAGTGGGCAGGGTAGCTTCTAACGTCTCAAACTCTTCTTATTTATGCCGCAGGTCCTGGTTGATGCTACGTAGGATTGGTTCGCACTAGACCTTGGTCCATAGCTGCATGGCCGTTTCTAATAATTGGGCACCCGGCACAATTTTCCCTGTAATGGTGTTCGTAGCCTGAGTGACTAGCGTAATGCGCTGGGCCCATACCTCCGGAGGTGTTTCAAGCTGTAACTTAGCCTAGAGGTCAATGATCCGCTGCTCCATTTGTGCCTGGACTATCTGAACTTCCTCGCGGAAGGCCTTCAGTGCTGCGACCAACCTCTCAACCTTCTCCTGAGGGGTGGTTGTGGCTGGGATCTCTGTGGTAACATTTGCGCAAAGTTGATGAATCACGTTTGTGAGCTCTGCATGCTTCGCGGTGGTCTGCAATGTATCTGTATTCATCTGTAGCGCCTGGAGCTCAGCCTGGATTGTGTCGACTGCAGCTTTCTTCTGCTCCTCTAAGGCTACCCATCTATCCTCCATAGCCAGAATGACCGCCTCTGTGATTTTTTCAAGGTCTCCATCAGTCAATGTGATTGTCATGTCATGTTTTGTCCATTGGTAGCGTTGCTTCTTGCGAGGCGTTTTAACAGGTATGCTTGTTCGCTTCATGCCGCGGGGGGAGTCAATTCCTCCTACATTCAGTCCTTTTGTTCCTAGGGCTGGCTACGAATCTACCTAAGTCTTTGCCTCGACGTCCTTATCAAAGGTCTACGTCTGCTGCGCATCCTTTTGTGTGGTCGCGGTTATGTCTTGTTTGGTACTCTTGGTCGCACCTCTAATATCCGTGATGACGACAGAGGGGATGAATTTTGATGTGTTGGTCCCTTCGATGCCCTTCACACCAGTTTTGAAGCCGATCTTCCAGTTAAGAGGCCAGAGCGCAATGGCGTTTTCAATTTCTGCATCCACCACCATATAGGAGAGCAAAGTCCAGGCTTTATCCTTGTGTGCTTTTCTCTGGACATTGTGCATAGTGATCTGAAATGCTACAGTGTCCTTTTATTTGTCATACATGGAAGGGAACAACCGTGGTCAGGAGTTAATGGTTGCGTTCAAGCTACTCCGAAAGAGGACCTAGAAAACTTGGTTTTCCTCGAGACGCTGCGGGTCCTTAGAATCCCACAAGTGTGCATAGCGAGCTCCTTTTCACATGTCTGGGGTAAGTTCAGGAAGTACTGACTTCGCAGGGGCTTCCCAGGAAACCAACGCTATGAGGAACAGTAACCAGGAATAACAAAAGGTGTGGCCTTGCTCCTGGGACTCGTGAACATTAGTCAGAAACTCATCACACAAATACTGGGCCTAGTTAAAACATACCCCTTTTCTGCATTTTCCTACTAACTGAATTATGTAGGCTGGGACAAAGGAGACCTAGCATTTTCTCATCATTTTTCACGCCAACAACATCGTGCCTCGCTGCGTGCCTTGGTCACTGATAGACTTGATTATAAAAGCCCGAGTATTGCGCTCCACATGGTAGCTCTTGCTCACATACTCAACCAATTCTGCCTCATAATTTTTACCCACGTGCTCCAAAGGGTTAGGGTCATGCATGGGAAGGCCAGTAATTTTGTGCACCAGCGCAGCATCAATGGGGATCCTGTCCTGGATCCACATGCAGCCATCATGAATTAGGGCAAGCAATTGTCGGGCTAGTCGGTTTGTCATGTTTTAGTGATCGAAGTGACGCATCCTTAGCAATTTCAGGAGCCCAGACCCGGCCAACCCATGCACCTAGTGCTGAGGAAAATTTTTGATCCCATTGTTTTCCTGAATCGTGTCAAGGTATAATTCAGGTGCCAACTTAGGGAAGGCCTCCAGACTGGCCAAGTCATGATCGTCAAATTTGATCTCGTGCAGCTTCCCAACAGGGTCACCAATGATAGGGACTTCTCTCAGGGTCAGCGACGTCTGCAAATAAGTGATCAGGCTATCGAGGTTCTTTGGCGTGCGCATTGAGGTTCTGTGTAGCCGAACAAAGGGAGGTAACCAGTTGATTAGTCTGGCAGGATGGGCCTCCTCCTAAGTAGCTCACGCTTGGGGTGCCACCTTCGGGGATGTTACATTTCGTGAGAAAGCACGAGGTGTCCCCTTAACTCATTTCGCGGGTTTTGCGGGTTTCCCGGAGGCTTCTTCTTTTTCCTTGCTCTTCTTTGTGACTAGGGTGGAGAAAACTTCTTCTGCTTCAGACTCAAATTCCACCACTTCCTCAGTGCCCTGTTTCGCCGAGATGAATGGTTCCTAGGGTTCAACAGGATTCGTAGCCGACATCCTAGCACCAAAGACAAGCTCAAAATTGCTATTGTCCGAGGGAGCAGGTTTCTGAGACAGGAAAGAGACACTAGAGGCACAGAAATTCTTATAGCACAAATTCTTCCAGGACAAATATGCCAAGTACGAGCTATTCAAGAAATACGGAACCCTTTTCTGTTCTATCCAACCTGTTTTATATCTTTGGCGATCGTCCAACGGTAGGGTAGACTTCACGTGGAACTTACCATCAAGTAAACGGTAAAAAATCTCCAGAAATCACCTCATTAAATGTCGGCCACCCATCCCATCCAATTGTAATTTTTTCTTTTTACCGATTTGACTGTTCCAACGGCTAGTTTTCACACCTTGGGTGCGCTTAGCATACGCCTGTGCTCCCAGTGCACCGGCTGTAGCCTGAGATTTTTCCTTCCAAATGTAATTCTATGTCGCCATAGCCCAGCCCGCAAGATTTTTGTGTCATTTTCTTGCCTGCGTAGTGACCTCCTGCTATGCCTTCAAGAGTGTCTGTCGCCCGAGGAACCAACTCCTTTTTTCGTACCGAACATTCTGTAGATGCCATGCCTGTAGTCAGGAGTTGAATGATATCAATGAAGTGTGCATCAACGACCCTAATGGCGAACCTCTGCGCATCAGGAAATCCTTCCCTCAAGTTAGTGGGTTCACCGCCTGTCTCAAGTCGGGACTAGTGATTTGGCCCAACATTCAACTTTGTTGGCTTGACCATGATTTCAAAATTGTATTCCTAAAACATCAATAGCCACCTGCGGAGTTTCCCCCCCAACACAGCCTTATTCACTAAGGACTTTAAAACTGAATGATTTGTAAATATCTTAAAGTGTCCTGCCAACAGATAGTGCTAATACTTCTGTATTGCATGGACAAGAGCCAACCCTTCCCTCTTCCTGGTGGCATAATTGTTCTTCACACTCGGAAGTTCACAACTAGCAAATGCAACTGAGTGATCAATGTCTCCGGCGCCAGGCCGTGTAAGGACCGTTCTCAAGACAATCCCCAATGCATCACCATGTACATGACATTCCTTCACCCCATTGTGACACTTAAGAATAGGTGCAGATACCATTCCTTCTCGGAGTAGTTCAAACCTATTTTGGCACTCGTCATCCCCAAAGAATGGAACATATTTCTTAAGCAGTTTTTCCAGAGGTGCGGTGGTCAGTGCATATCCCGGAATGAATCTTCTGTAGTAGCCCATATGTCCAAGGATCAAACGTAGTTGTTTCTGATGCTTTGGCACGTCCTCAGTCTATAGTGGAGGGCCCGCAACTGCGCACTCCCCCTCTGACTTGGGAATAAAGACATTGGGAAAATCCTCATCGCACTCTTCTATACTATTAGAATCATCAAAGTGGGGCAGTTATCTTACCTCTGAAGATATGCAGTAGAATTCCCTCGTAATCTGCAGGCAACGCAGTGGAGAGACATCATGCAACCGAGTTTTCCAATTTTCTATTTCCTCGTCAGAGTCGGAGAAGCATTCGCTATCCCTTTCCCAGCAAAGCATACCATCAACCATAGGATTGACCCAGTCTTTGTCCATCACAATTAGCTTATATATGTGATCCACCTATTCTTCCTCACGCACTGACTCTGTATACCTCTCTCCTTCTGCGGGATCTAGCGGCACTATCACCTGTGTTCCTCCACTTTCAAATAACATGCTCCTCTTTTTTAAGTTGATAATACTGCCCATATTTATGGCCCAGCCCAATCCTAGGAGAACAAGATAGGGGTCCGCATCTTCTATAATCTGAATGACCTCAAAATCAGCCTAAACTTTGACCCCCGCAATGTCTACCACGATTTTTGGTAAGCTTCCTAAAGGTATGATCTTCTGTTGATTAGCCATGCACAGCTGGATAGTGGACCATTCCAACTTAGGTTCTCCCATTCATTGCCAAGTTTTCTTAGCTAGTACGTTTGTTCCGAGCCTAGGTCCAGAATAACCTGATCCATCTCATAGTCACCAATCTGTGCGGTTAACCGCATCTCCCTGCCAGTGCATCTCTTATGCTTATAGAGTTTGTGTACATCCTTAATTTCCATGGCTGGGGTTGTCTTTTCTGCACAGCTATCTATCAAAACTTGGAGGTTTTCTACGGCCCTTTGGTTGCGCAGCAGCTTCATACATGCCTGTAGGATTGGTTTGACCTCATCATCTTCCTTGAGGTTAACAGGGACCTAAGGAGTAGGTGCCTCAGCCTTAGCAAAGTCTTAGCGAGCTGCAACAAAGGTTTCTTTTTCTTCCCGTAAGTTCAACCCTTCTTGTTTAACAGATACTTTTCGAATGAGAGGCTCCTCCTTAGCTTTTTTTGCAACTCCTCTAGTGGTCATGCCACTGCGTGGGATAACATTAACACTTGGCCCTTCATCCCGAGGTTCCGCCTTGACCCTTTGTACATTCTGCGTAGGTGTCTGCTGCTTCTCCTACATTTTGGCCATCAGAATTGGGCAATCTTCGATCACATGATCCAACTGTCTACAGTATCTGCAGGACTGTCTTGCAAGGTTTACGCAGTCCCTTACAAAGTGCCTTATTTCTCCACTGTTATAGTGAACCATTCATCCTCTCCTCCTACCTATGCTTCCACCTCGGCCCCCTCCCCTACCCCTAGCTAGAGAACCACCTATGCCCGAGGGGGATCTTGGTGATGAAGGATCCGCCTGTGCCCTATATAGATTTCCTTGATCTCTCATTAGATCATATGTCCCACAGTTATTTTCATCATGGCCTACAAATCTGCAGAACCTGCACCATTGTTTCTTTATTTCTGGTACATATGTGGCAAGGTGGGGGTAGTGGTTGGTATCATGCAGCCCAGCAACACGACAATCATCGCACCAAAGCATCGAAATAGGTCCTGCAGTTTCCCTAGGTCGCAACGGACTAGGTCCCCTAGCCTGTATGTAGATTGCTAGCAGCAGACAGTTACCCTTGGTGTGTCCATTCACCCTGCATCGTATGCACCATCTTTCAGGGCTATCCTCTGTTCCTCGCTCCTTCCACCGATTCTAGATCTCCATATGCATTTCTTCTAACTGGCCTTGTATCTTCTATACTCCTAACTGGGTATCATCTCTTGGCGCAGCTTCTAGCTTCATCGCAATTTCCAAGGCATTTTCATGTGATTCAATGGCTTGATGTCCCATTGGTACACGTAGGTGGGGCAACAGCATAGAGATGAACCACTCCGTGTGCTTTCTTTCATCGTACATAAATCCTCCTTCTCTAATTACCTTCTTTAACCATTGGTCGGCCTCCCATATGGATTCGGACGATCCTTGCTTGAAATCCTTCAGATCATTCACTATCTCCGAGTAGGACTTGGGCTTCTTGAACTGCTTCTTTAAGGAATTCTTAATCTCCTCGATGGTGGCATGTGCATGTTGGTCGATGTATCCCATATACCAGTCCAAATCCCTTCCCTCAAAGGCTAAGGATAGTTGCACCCTTTTTACCACATCATTGGCTATGTTTTGTGCAGTCCATACCGATCCTGTGATGAACCAGAACCGATCCATATCTTCATCCCCTGCGCCCTTGAAGGTGGGTAGCTTCATGTGCGAGGCCATATCGTCTTCCGGTGGTAGCGGAGGTGAATTCTTACCCTTATGAGGGTTCTATGGTGGTGTATACGGAGAGTTATGCGTAGCAGAATTTCTTACTGGACTGTAGATAGATCGATCCCCTTCATGATTGGTTTTGTAGTATTTGCCACTATGCATTTTACCCTCACTTTGATCAGAGCTCATTCACTCTGTATGACTACACAAGATACTCTTTTCACTCAATAAGATCTTAATCAATAATGGCATAGTTTTCAGAAACTTACCCCGGAAACCCTTGAAGAATCTTCATTCTGCCTTGGAGTAGGACAAACTTGATCAATCGCAAATTCTGTCACAAACCCTCCTATCACACTATCCACCCAATGATCTATCGTGCGAGTGATGGTGTTATCAGCCTTTTCTAACTACTGAATCAGCTCTGGGGTCCACTTCGTGATCCGTTCGTCCTTCCAACACTTCTAGAACTCTACGAGCCTTGCAAGCCACTCCTGAAGCTTGGTTGCAAACATCACAAAGAAAATCTCGTAGATCTCTATGAAAACGTACTTATTCTTCCACTTTTCCACTGTCAACCTTGTGTTGCAATTCTCTTTTATCGCAAATTCCTGAATTTTCTTTTCGAACCACTCCTCAATTTCTTTCTTCTCAGGTTTCCAATATTCTCTTGGCATTACCCAATATCTCTCTCAAAATTCTCCTGGTCCCACCAACAGAACCATTTTTTCGCTCGAGGGGTCCTAACCCAGGTTCGAAGGTTAAGGTTTGCCAACAAACCCCTATACTACTGGCCCTTTCGGCAATGACCTGCTTGCGCAAGCCAAAGTCTCACCCGAAGCAATATGGGAGGGTGTTGGAACCAGGTTTCCGCACCCTAAGAGAGAGCAGGTAAGTCAAATAGGGCTAAGTTCCCAACTTATCAGCTTTGTATTTAACAGATCTAGTTACATACTTATATCGCAGAGCTCATATCTATTAACTACCTTTTCATCCACGTGCATAAAACCGATCTATCATTACAGCAACTATAATCGCAGTAATCAACAGATCATAGATTCATCTGACAGGAACAAGGATATTCTAAAAGCTATAAAACAGATCTATTCACAGGTTCGCCATTCAGTTATAGTCCACAGTTACCAGAGTTACTATCATTCATAGATTAAATCAACACCTTCGCATCAGCAATATCACAAGTAATATTATAAACGCATAAACAATAGATCACAGGAATACTTCGTATTATAAAAAAGACAGATCCGTAGCAACAATGGATAGCCAACCATAGATCCAACAGTTCGCATCAACAGTAATACATAAACTCAGATAATGCAAAGTTATTCTAACCAGATTCACATATATTAGCATCCAAATGTAATGTTCCAAAATTTTCATGAATAAATTGGAACATTAATTTTTGCTCATATTGTGTAGTAGGTGAATAAAAAGGAAGAGGAGGCCTCTTGAAATGAATAAAATCCTTCCTAATGTGAAAAGGTAAAATTTGAGCAGCTTATTTTGCACCTCCTAGTGTGAAAAGGGCCAATTTCATGAGGACAAGGTCAAGTTGACCAAGTCAACCAGCGCAGCCTAAGGAGGAGTGGCTTGCCTAAGAAGACAGCGCAGTTTTGGAGGGAAGAGTTTCAAATGAAGAGGGAAACCCTAAGAGGTGGGACCCAAGGTGAAGGAGCTCACAACTACATAAGGAGGAGAGGGGCAAATTTGTGGGGTTAGCTTGTGTATTTCGATTTCATGTCTGCTTAGACATTTTCTGCAAACTCCTGCTGCTCAGCAGAGTTTGGGAGGGATTCCTATTTAGGAATTCCTTCTCCTTCATTGAGTGGTATCTTTAAGGGTTTGTGCTTCATTTCTCCCACATCTGGATTGTAGGCCAAGCATTTCTCATATGTTCAGTGTTATTTCTGTAGCAGAGGACGTTGTGTTGCTGGGCAATGCAGTGGGAGGGTTGTTTCATCTTCTCTTGTGCATTTTCATTCAGTGGAGGGAGTTTCTCTTGCATTGAGGTAGTTGTATAGGAGGTTTCAGAGCTCATTTCAGATCTTGGCATGTCGCCAACTCATGTTCCATCCATTACAGCGCAGTTCACTGGGTAAACTGCGTTATTTTTGTGAGAGCAGCAGCTGCGGGGTTTGATCCCTTGCTTGAGGGCTTATTCTTTGGAGAAAGGGCCAACCCTTCCCCTAGAAGGCTCTATATACCATTCCTCTTATGTATTTTCATATTATCAGTCATATTTATGTTCAGTGTTGCAGTGATTGCGTTTTCCAGCTACATATAATTGCATATCAGCACTTGTACACTTTGTATTTTCATGAACCCCCTTGTGGGTGATATTTATTGTGTATAAAGAGGAAAGGAATCACATTTTCTTAGCCATTGGATGCTTTTTCATCTCATATCTGATATGTCACTTATTTACTATAGAAACCCTAGTAGAAATAACGTTGTTCTTGTTTCAGTCTTTTATGCATGAGCTAGACTATGGGGTTTTGAGCTAGATTGAGGCATATTGCTTTGGGAGATCTGTTTATATGAGATAGATACATCTGTTTTAACTCTAATTCTGTAAGTGAGTCATATATTGAGTCATCTAAGGGACCTCAGTCCCATTTCTCACTTATACAACGTTATTTTCTAGAGACATCTATTTTGTGCTTACATGTTGCTGCCATTTTCAACTAGTTCACTGTGGGAGATCTGAATAACCTACTTAAGGTTATTTCTTTGAGCCTACATTCTACAAGGAGGATGAAATATATATTTTATAATGCATTCCAGCAATTGGAGGCCTTATTTTCACATCTTATTCCTTATACAGCGTCCCTAAGGAGCTTGTTGCAGTAATTCCTGAATAGGAAAGTCACATATCTGTAGACAGAGACTGTAAAAGGCTAGGTATCCTCTGGTTCCCTCCCTTCTTAGGAAGGATACATAACCAATAAATTCCTCAGCAATCCATCTCTCGCACAGACTTGTGATGTTTCTGAAAAAGGGACATTACAGTGGTATCAGAGCATGATCTCTGGCACTGCCTGTGAGATCAAGCTTTCAGAAAACTAAAGAGGAGAGCAAGGAGCAACTATCTTGGCTCAGCCTTTGGATTTCAAATCCACCCAGAGAATACAAATAATATTAGAAAAAATATGGAGAGGATGGGGCTGCTCTCATCCATTTTTCAGATCATAAAGGAGCCTCTCCAAAGGGGTTCAACCAATGGGAAAGAAAGGAGCAGTGAAACTCCAAGAGGGTTTCAAGATGAGAAAATCTGTAGTGAAACCTCTAGAGGGTTTCAGGAGGTAGGAGAAGATGAAATCACTTCCTATGCTCATGAAGGAAGTGAAGAATATGGAGGGCCACAAGAGGAAGTGGATAGATGGCCAGAAGAGGAGGAGCATCCTTCTCCACTTGAGGAGGCTTCTACCAACGTTGTCCAGTTCATAGAGGAGCATCCCACCATATCAGCAGTTGGATCAGCCAACAAATCAGAGAGAGAGACTCTTGTAGCCATACAATATGTCTCAAAGATCCACAAAGGTATGCAAAAATTTCCATGCAGTGATAATTCAGAAAAGGTCATAGGAGGTTTGGGAAATTTGCATCCACATGGCCCAGGATCGAAACTTCATGCTGATAAAGAGGAGAAATTTTATACAGTGATGTACAAGAGGGGTTTGATCCAAGAAGGGATCAGCACTCATTCCTTTGCACCCTTATTGAGTTGCATGCAGCGTGAGGAGTTATGGTGCAAGGATTTGGAGAGCATCATGCATGATGTGCCATCTCCTAAGGATGTCTTGTCCTTAGCACTCTCAGATTCTTGTGGATTCAAGGGATTGATTGATGAGAGGCCTTTCCTAGAAATTCTTCAAGGGGTTACATCTCAACATCCCACGAGGTGTAAGGAGGGACATTTGCTTTGGGATAATGGCAGTCTTCATTGGGAAGATGCCAAAGGAGAGAAGGATTGGGGACATCCATACCTTGATGGAGGAGAGTGGGTGGAGATCAAGAGGCTTGTGAGCCACTTGCATATCTATGACACGGGGCAGCAAGAGGTAAAGTTGCACTGGCTACTCAGGAGAGACTTTGGCCATCATGAGACATGTCCTTTTCTCAAGGGTATGAGGATGGAAGGAGCTTGGCAGGATACTTTCATCATGGGACAGCAAGGAGTGTGGATGCATTATGATGGTAAGGTCATTTTGTTTCCACCACATATGATGAGTGATGGAGGTATGAAGAGGCAGCAAGGATATTTTTTGCTTCGGAGGATTGGGAGAGAGCAAGGGCAAGATTTCTCTCCCACTTGGCATGGTGTTGCAAGGGTGAAGTATGGCACTATCATGGTGCAAGAGGTGTTTTCATCATGGAGGATACCCCTCATATATGGCAGCATTATGGAGAGTGTCTTTGACAAGTTACATGTCAAAGAATAGATCTTGATATGGATGAGAGCCTATGTGTATAGGCCAACAGCGTTATCTCTTTGGAGCAGTAACCGATGGATGAAGTGTGCCTAGCGGAAGTGTGGTGGATCCATAACCCACATGTCACAAGATAATTTCACATTGGTTGCACTTGATGAAAAGAGAGGAGGTGAGATGGATGAGGTAGTAGATGGAGTCATCTATTACTATGCTACATTCTTCTTAACTTGGATTCCCAAGTATGAGAACAGGGACCTTCTTGCAGCACCTAGCTCATTCCTCTTCATGGGAGCATGCCAAACAACTATGGAGGGTTCATTCATGGATCCATACATCATTCCACTCTCGGCATATGGTAAGAAATCTGTTTTTACATTGGCTGATTTGTATACTCTTACCATTATCTTGCAGTACATGGCTCTACAAGAGGGCAAGCTTATCAGATTGCTCCGTGGGCAAAACTGGGCCAAACTATATGATGGAGGCAGCCATATTTTACATGGCATTTGGCAGATTTTTTTCCATTGCATACATGTTCAGTTAATTTACATTATCATCCATGAGTCACAAAGCATTTTGCAATGTAAATTTCTGAAGCAGCAACTTGGAAAACTCCGCTGCCACTATTGGGGAAACTATTGGTACTTCCTTGCATCACATGGAACCTTCAACATTTTCCTCATTTTTTTGCTTATCATGACCTTCCTTGTTGATGTGGATCTGATTTACATTGGGAACATGATTGGAATAATGACACATGAGTGGGGATTTTCCTTGAAGGGGAAGGTTTCCCACATTTTCTGCATTGCATGTTCTAAGGGGAACATGAGAAAAAATATGGCCACTACAGCTAAGTGTTTGTTTCCTTTTGAGGTGGATCATAATTTTTATGATCATTCATTGTATAATCATGGGCAAGTGATCAAATATGACTTGTATGTTCAGCTGATCTGTTCAGCCATTTACTTTCTACTAGTGAATGTGAGAATTTTCACCACTAGTCATTTAGCAACATACTACTTGCCATACCATTTTCTGAAGGAGAAATGGATGAGTTTACGATGTGTCATTTTGAGACTTGGTTTGTATCATATATCAGGATTCAAATCCTATAGCAAACATCTCATTTGGACATTCTATGAAGATCATGTCCTCTTCATCATGGAAGAAATGTTTTGGGGCTGCTTGCTCTTCAATGTTGGAGGAGGAATCTTTGGTGGATTTCTCTACTTTTTGCCACTTGAGGGAAATACATTTGTAGCCCATGAAAAGCACATACTATGCACTATTCATAAGTGGAGAGGAGGACAGTGTGGGATAGGCCTTCTTGACTATCATGTTCATTCATTCAGCCCACCTACACTTTTGGAGCCAAAGGTGGAGGAAACTTCTCATGAGTTACCATGCAGGAGGGTGGCTCATTCCATATGGATGATAGCTTGGGGTGGAGGTTTCACATTGGGGGAGAGGAATTCCCATGCATCTTGCACCCCATGCCTTGATAAGACCTCTAGACCACACATGGTTGTCTCTTTGAGCACTTTCCTTCTCATGATCTTAGTCATTTGGGGTGCTTCACCAAATGCTAGTCTATATGCTTGGGAGAGGCACTATGGAGTTTCATGGATGAGATGGCATCATATTCTTTGGAGGATTCCATCATATGCTAATGCTACCAGAGGAGGTAAAGAGATTCACTCATTTCTATCCTTGCAGTTGCTTGAGGACAAGCAACATTTGGGACGGGAGGACTGTAATGTTCCAAAATTTTCATGAATAAATTGGAACATTAATTTTTGCTCATATTGTGTAGTAGGTGAATAAAAAGGAAGAAGAGGCCTCTTAACATGAATAAAATCCTTCCTAATGTGAAAAGGGAACCTTTGATCAGCTTATTTTTCACCTCCTAGTGTGAAAAGGGTCGGCCAATTGCATGAGGACAGGTTCAAGTTGACCAAGTCAACCAGCACAGCCTAAGGAGGAGTGGCTTGCCTAAGAAGACAGCGCAGTTTTGGAGGGAAGAGTTTCAAATGGAGAGGGAAACGCTAAGAGGTGGGACCCAAGGTGAAGGAGCTCACAACTACATAAGGAGTAGAGGGGCAACTTTGTGGGGTTAGATTGTGTATTTCGATTTCATGTCTGCTTAGACATTTTTTGCAAACTCCTGTTGCTCAGCAGAGTTTGGGAGGGATTGCTATTTAGGAATTCCTTCTCCTTCATTGAGTGATCTCTTGAAGGGTTTGTGCTTCATTTCTCCCACATCTGGATTGTAGGCCAAGCATTTCTCATATGTGCAGTGTTATTTCTGTAGCAGAGGATGCTGTGTTGCTAGGCAGTGCAGTGGGAGGGTTGTTTCATCTTCTCTTGTGCATGTCCATTCAGTGGAGGGAGTTTCTCTTGCATTGAGGGAGATGTATAGGAGGTTTCAGAGCTCATTTCAGATCTTTGCATGTGGCCAACTCATGTTCCATCCATTACAGCATAGTTCACTGGATAAATTGTGTTATTTTTTGGAGAGAAGCAGCTGCGGGGTTTGATCCCTTGCTTGAGGGCTTATTCTTTGGAGAAAGGGCCAACCCTTCTCCCTGAAGGCTCTATATACCATTCCTCTTTTGTATTTTCATATTATCAGTCATATTTATGTTCAGTGTTGCAGTGACTACGTTTTCCAGCTACATATATTTGCAGATCAACACTTGTACACTTTGTATTTTCATGAACCCCCTTGTGGGTGATATTTATTGTGTATAAAGAGGAAAGGAATCACATTTTCTTAGCCATTGGATGCTTGTTCATCTCATATCTAATATTTCACTTATTTACTGCAGAAACCCTAGTATAAATAATGTTGTTCGTGTTTCATTCTTTTTTGCATGAGCTAGACTATGGGGTTTTGAGCTAGATTGAGGCATATTGCTTTGGGAGATCTGTTTATATGAGCTATATACATTTGTTTTACCTATAATTCTGTAAGCGAGTCATATATTGAGTCATCTAAGGGACCTCAGTCCCATTTCTCACTTGCGTTATTTTATGGAGATAGCTATTTTGTGCTTACATGTTGCTCCCATTTTCAGCTAGTTCACTGTGGGAGATCTGAATAACCTGCTTAAGGTTATTTCTTTGAGACTAAATTTTGCAAGGAGGATGAAATATATATTTTCTAAGGCATTCCAGTAGTAGGAGGCCTTATTTTCACATCTGCTTCCTTATACAGCATCCCTAAGGAGCTTGCTGCAGTAATTCCTGAATAGGAAATTCACATATATGTAGACAGAGACTGCAAAAGGCCAGGTAGCCTCTAGTTCTCTCCCTTATTAGGAAGGAGACATAACTAGTAAATGCCTCAGCATTCCATCTCTGGCACAGACTTGTGATGTTTCTGAAAAAGGGACATTACACCAAACCCAATACAATCCAACACAGCCTGCGCACACAGCCAGCAGGGTATGCACATAGAAGGACTGAGGATCTTCGCGCACACAGCCAGCAGGAGTCCTTACCCTAGCAACAAAAATAGATCTAAAAATTCGTAACTATCATCAATCTCTATTCTTTCCTACCTATGACTCAAAAAGGTTCATCTATTTATATTGATTTAGCCTATGCATCCAATGGTCCGCAAACCGTGGTTTGCGGACTCTTGGTCTACCCTTGACCCGTTACAATGCATTAGGGGCTTTGACCCACCCCAAAACCCCTGCGTTAGAGTAATTAAGACCAAAATATACAAAATTTATACAAAATAGTAGCTTTTAGGGGACCCTGTTCCAACATGTTTCATATTCAAAGCTAAAGGACCAACAAATTTTTTTAGGGTACGTGGATTGAAAGGAGATGAAGAGCCACCTACATCAACAAGTAATTTGGTTGTATCTTGTTCAAGGTAGATTGGTTATCAAAGGACTGACACTAATCCCTAGTTGTATTCTTGTATCAGTGATTGTATGAGGCTCATGATCCCTAGTACAAGAGCCCTAAACAATTGTATTAAATATTTTTAATATAATGAAGTTGGGTTAAAAAATTAAAAAGCTTTCTATTTTGCACTAGTTGATTTAATGTTGTGTTTATTCCACTGTACAAAGTATTATTTTTGTGGCATTGAGTGTGTTTGCATCAGAGATTCTATGACCAACCAAGATTATTGAGTGTTGTGGAAATCCAACAATGAATTTTTTCAAACATTCTGTATGAAATCAAAACAAAGTCATTGCTCTAATTCCACTTGTAACATACTAACTAAAACATACCACTCAATCATGCAACTTTTTATTTTTGTCTTTGGGGTATTTTATCAAATAGATTGTATTCAAATTGTAATAAAATACCTTTAACATATCTTCCAAAAAAAATCATTCAAATAGGCATATATCAACTACAATAATGCTATCATACAACAATACTACCCCCATCCAAAAAACAACATTTTCATTGGGTCATTTCATCAAATAGTTTGTATGCAATGAATCATTAAACCTTTTATTTGTTTCTTCAAACACTTTGTTTGAAAACTAATATAGAAAATTATTTACATGCAAATAGACATATCTCAGCTACAACAATATTATCATACAACAATATTATCCCCATCCACAAAACAACATTTTCATTGGGGCATTTCATCAAATATTTTGTATGCAATGAATCATTAAACCATTTAATCATTTCTCCAAACACTTTGCAATAAAACTAATATATCAAATTATTCAGGGAATATCTCCTAAATTATAGCATTCCAAGCTCTAAAACTTGAACCAGGTGATCAGTAGGAGTTCCCCTAACTATGGTTCATGTTTCAACCTCTAGAACCTCCCAGATGAAAATTTATCAAATAAATGCTAACATGACCTATTTGGTGCACAATTTTAGGAGCATTTAGGAAGCTCAACTTCCTCTAATCATATCTCTTAAAATGTTATGACCCAATATCTTAAATTTGGACCAGGTGATCAATGATATTTCCCCACACTATGGTCCAATTTTCATCTTTTGGAACTTCCTAGAAGAAACGTTATAGCTGAAATTCCAACATGGGTTGTTTGATGCACAATTTTAAGAGAATTCAAGAAGCGTGACTTCCTCTAATCATATCTCCAAAAATATCGTGACCTAAGGTCTAAAATTTGGATCAGATGTTCAATGAGATTTCCCCTCACTATGGTCCACATTTCAGCTTCTGGAACCTCCCAGAAGTAAATTTATATTAAAAAATTCCAACATGGCCTATTTAAAGATGCATTTAGGAAGCCTAACTTCCTATGGTCATATTTCCTAAAATTTCATGACCCAATATCTGAAAACTAGACCAAAGGATCAACATGATTCCTCCTCACCATGATCCAAGTTTCAGCTTCTGGAATCTACCAGTAGAAAAGTTATAGCAAAAAAGTGATAAATTGTAATCACAACGCTTTGCACATAAAAATCATGACATCTTTCTTACAACTTCAAGGTATAGTTTCAATATAATCCACAGAATAGTCAAGGCATTTTTCCTATTTATTCCATGCAATATTTTCCTACAACCATGCAAAATTATCATAGAGATATACATTAATTTTGAATAAAAAACTAATCATCATATTCATAGCTCGATAGTAACAACATTGATCTACGATCTAACAATGGTTGAAACTGAAGGTGGGAATTCGATTTTGCACCCAACCATAGATTAGTTGCAGCCTATATTTATTGCAACAGTCACCCTCAATCGAGATCCATGATCCAAGGGAATTATTTAAGAAAAATAATTTGGAAATCATGCTTAGCACTAGGAGTGTGGGAATTTTCGTTACATGTGGTTTATTAGCCCATAAATGGCATTATTTCCTTCATCCAATTTATTTCATCCCAAGAGAGAGACTTTTTTGTTGTTGTTTGAATGCCTTTTGATTATTTTTCTTGTATGTCCCTTCTTGTTCCTCATGGAACATTCTTCAAGATATTCCTTGCTATGTACACATTTGATTAAGTAGTGGTACCAACTAACACCACTCGGATTCTTCCTTTCCCCTCTCCGATGGTGGATCTATGGTCCCACTCTTTAGGCCATTCAAATAAATTTATAATCATAGTACAATTACATTACAAAAATCAAGGGGAGTATACCAGGGGTGTTATGAACCCCACCCCTTAAGGGGAACACCGTTCTCGGTGTTCTTAGCAGTGAAATACTAAAACAAAAATGAGCTTTATAAATAACTCTTACATCCACTTATTCAATAAACAAAAGATGGGTATAACACCCTTATTTTCTCAACCATCTACCAGGTGGTTTCATTGGGTCCAAAGTGCTTCCATTGCACCTTGAATTTCTCTATTACTCTTTTCTAGAGCACAATCTTCCTCTAATGTCCAATCATGCTATCAATTGTGCTCAATTCTCCTTAAAGAAAAAATTTTAGCCCATTTATTTTTGAGGCGCACTCAATCCACTCCTGAACCCAATTGGTATGCACATGATTCTACAAAAAAAAAATCATATTTCAAGTTCCTACATCCCTTTATTTGCTTCATCAATCCCTAGGGTGATTTTTTTCTTCTTCTGTGTAGTCACTCACCTTCCAAGTTTAGGCATCCCCTTATCTATTTCCTCAATCCCTTGGGCTATCCATCCCATGGAAAGGCTTCCTCGCATAGGTAGAATCATCTCAACCAAGGCATCCCTCTGCCTTGATTTAATAACACAACACATGTGCCATGGCACACCTCATGGTGATTAGTGCATATCACAAGGATCCAGTGTCACCACAATGTCCATGTTTATGAATTTTTAAAATCCATGATGCTACTGCACACTCTAATGTCATAAACTGATGCGGTTTACCTTGTAGTCAACCTCATATACATGTGTTGATAAATTCATTGATTCTCATATATCACAAACACTTATATCATGAGAGATAATCATAAAGTTTTAAATCAATTTAGAACATAGCATAATCATATTAAAAAATAAATCAAGTCATTACGAATTAGAACTTTAAACCAAATTAAAGCATAATATTAAAAAAAATTCTTTAAACTGATAACTAATACTTATCTCTATAGCTTCTTTTTTACTTCTGCACTAAGTGGTTTATCAACTAAAGCAAGTGCTCAATGTTGTGTGTGCTCCAAACAACTTCTAGCCATATTTTTTCTCAACTCAACCTCACTGAGTGGCTCTTAGCCCTAAGGAAATCACTTAAGGTGGTCAGAGTACTCCACATAGTATTTTTGTATAGCTTTGAATGACTTCTTCATGCTCACTCCTAGTGAGCATAGGAATATTTTTTCTCCCACCATATACTCACCTTTTTGGGCCCATGCAAACCCCCATTCTAGATATTCTACCTAGCCGAAGGTTTTCTTGAATGGGCCCTCAATATTCACTTGCCCTTTTGGGCCTAGGAATTCTACATGTCCAAGGGATTTTTTTCAGGGGCTCGAGTCAGTCACTCACCTTTTTTGACCTAGGAAACCCCATTCTAGGAAATATACATGTCTAAGGGATTTTTTTCATGGGCTCCCATCAGTCACCCACCTTTCTGGGCCCAGGAAACACCCATTCTGGGTAGCCTACTTATCTGAGGACTTTCCCATGTGGGGTAGTCATTAGATTTTTATAGTTCAATAGCCATCTATCATGCTCTAATGACATGTTCATGGAGTCTTAAGCCCAAGTCACGATTCGATCCCTGCACTACTCATTGAGTCTTATAGTCAAGGTCCCATTTATGACTTGCTGCCATGAGTTGAACAAAGTGCCAAAAATTGTAATTCCTTCCTGTCAATATTCTTCTTGAGCTACCAAATCCATCATGCCACCTATGTCACAACATTAATTTATTTCATCATTAACATATTCATGACATATAGCACATTAATAGTGTTAAGGTTAGAAAACCTCTTGTTGTCCATGTAGTGCATGCATTAATTTACAAACAACAGTTTCTAAACTCGGCAAAAGGAATTCTCACCCAATTTCTTTCCTTTTATTTTTTTACCTTGTTTCCATCATCAACTAATATTTTTGTTGTTGCGGTATTTAAAAATTTATTTAATTTAGCATGTCCTCATCCATGTTGTTCACAAGCTATCAGTTTTCATCCTCTGTGCCTTTTCATTCATGCTCACCACAATTGTCAGGAGAATAAATGTAACATAAATTTCAACAATGGGCCATTCTTGCTCACTTTCCCAATGGTTTTCCTCGCAACCTATAACCCATTAAACAACCTTGCTACATTATGTTATCATGGAAAATACAAACTCTACCTCCATGCCATTCACACAATGATCATATTTTTATATTTTGATCACTTATTTTGCTACTATGATGGTTTTCAACTAATGACCTATCAAGCCACACACTATCATTATGCCTTACATATCTCAGCCACATTATATTAAAGTTTAGGAAAACTTTCTATTTTTTTTCCATTTCCATTGTTATTACAGTGTTTCCCACTTTATTTCAAGTGGAATCAGTTAGGCCCATATTATTTTTTATGCCATATTCTTCTATCCCCTTACTGCCATTTATCTTAGACACAAGGTCTAGCCACAATCTTGCACTTCCAATGGGTTTTTTTTATATAGCTCTTCTCCAAATCTCATTTTTCTTTCACTTATCACATCCAACCAAAGCAAAAAAGACAAGAAGAAATAATGAAAATAAATAAAACCACAATGGAAACCCAAGGAAAAAAAATAGCATCATGATCATGCTCAAGGTAAATAGTCAAAACAAAAAATAAAATATGAAGTCAATCAATAAAATAAAAAAAACATACAAAACATTCATTAGCCTATAAAAAATCAATACCATGAGTTCTAATGTTCAGTGTGTCCTTTGCCACCATGTATACACACACACACACACACAAAAAAATCAAACCGATTTTTTTCCAAGGTTTTACGGCAACCTTAAAATTTTAACATCCATCGAAATAGCTCCTGGAGGGATCTACTCTTTTAGGGGAACTTCCCCTTTATTTTTCATGATGGAATTAGTCCATGCTATGTTGCACCATACCACTATCCATGCTTTTAATTCTTGTTGAAATTAAGTCTTCTTATGTGTTGTCACGCACACCCAACTGCTAGTGATATCAACATAAGCAAATCAAATGTTACCTTGCCATGTTAATACCAAGCATGTTGATCCTTAACCGTTCACACATCTAGAATTCATGGCAGTCACATGTTCCAAGAATTGGGAATACATATCAACATGTTTATAACCATGCTATCACAAGATTGGAAACCAACCTTTTACCAAGAATATCATCATAAAATTTAGAAATCATCCTTTTAGCAAGGTTAGTAGCCATTACATAGTCTGCAATCAACACATATTCATTAGCCATAGTGCTACAAATAGAACCCACTTTCACTCTTATGCATATCAGTTGTCTCAACACAAATTGTATTAATAAAATTATCTTAAATCTTAATCATTCATTCACGAAATCTCATAAGCACATACTCATATCATGCACCTAATCAAGCATTCCATAAATACTTTAAGTGTGAACAAAGTTCAAGAATCATAATCAATCATTTTTAGAAAAATCATATGGGTAAGACCACTTAATGGTATAGAACATCATAATGTACTCACCACATTGTCACAACATACATATCAACATGCTTAGGTATCACCTGTGCAATTCTCTCATCAACATCTTATATTCCATAACCTTGGTTCCTTAAGACTGCATGAAACACTTTCATTGGCTTCCCAATTGTATTTCAAACCTTCTCCTGGTTACATGTTTATTATTAACCACTATTAATCAATTTATAACAACATACTGCTCAGATTCTTTATGCCTACAAATCCATTACTGTATGCACCTAGCATACCTTCATGCATCTTGGCATATCAGTATTCAAAATCTATTCGATGGACATGCCTCTATAAATTATTTCATTTCCTGCAATTTTTTATGCCTATAATTTTATCCATTAGCTTATGACAACTTCGCAAAACATCAAAGAAAATTATAAGCCAACAAGAGATAAGTTAAGATATCCCCCCTCATAATTTTCACCACATCATTCAGTCATGAACTTTTGCAATCCTGTTGGGTTGCTCTAGGGAATATAGTTATCATTTTACATGTTTATCTTGTTGCATCAATTGAAATCAATCTTTAACTAACATCAGTGCATTCATATATACAAAAAAATAATTTCACATAAACACATATGTGTGTGGTACACAATCACTAGTGAAATTCAACAAATTTCAAAACGTTGCACCCAACAAACAATAATTCTTATAAAATAACACAGAGTTCCAAATTTTAATCTCCACAAGTCCAATATAGCACCTTGTTTTCATCTCACTGATCCTAGAGCCCATCTAGTTCAAGTGTTGAAATTGGAAGATTTGATACCACTTTGTAACATACCCAGTTCCCTCAATGACTTATAGAGGCTACAGGGTACCCAAATTTTATTTTTCCTTTTACTATCTTGAAAACAAGTTATGATACCACTTTGTCACATACTATTATTAACTTTATCCTAACCATACTTGAAAAGACCTATTTTCATCATCTCATACATTTTGTCAAACACTTTACATGTAAAAAAAATTAAAATACTTTGTAAACAACCAATTGAGTAGTATTTTTCTTGTATAAATTTTTTCAAAAAATTTATATGAAATCAAATCAGAATCATTTCTCTCATTCCACTTGTAACATTATAACTAAAACTTACCACTCAATCGTGCAACTTTTGATTTTTGTCTTTGATGTATTTTATCAAATAGTTTGTATGCAAATTGTAATAAAACATCGTTAACACATTTCTTCAAACTCATTGCATGAAAATAGGCATATATCAGATACAAAAATCATATCATACAACAATACTATCCCCATCCACAAAACAACAATTGCATTGGGGCATTTCATCAAATAGTTTGTATGCAATGAATCATTAAACCATTTAAGAATTTCTTCAAACACTTTGCATGTAAACTGATATAAAAAATTATTTGCATGAAAATAATAATATTTAAGTTAGGAATTTTCCTGGGCGGAACGATGCGCTCGAGCTCTGCTAGGGTTCCCGCTCATACCCTGCGACTGCAACATCTAACACTCTTCGTCTACAGCTTTTCCTGGGCTCTTCTCTCCTAGAACAGCACGGATTGGCAGAGATTCACCTGTAATGGCAGACCCGTCAGGGGGGGGCGCTCAGTCCTCCCCCACAAGTAACGACAAACAAGTCAACAAGAAACCCTCGCAGGACTCGGCCACGAATCAACTAGATTCAGAAGCCAAGGACGCCCCGTTGCACGAAACGACAAATATCTCAACATAAAAGAACAATGCAAAATAGGAAGAAGAATATGGGCAAAAAGAAAAGCCCACGGTGACTTCAACAACCTGCAAACCAATAGCGGCTGAGAGGCCAAAAATCGAGCTCCCAAGCCACAGAATCAACAGTCAAATCTAGTACATGAGAGATCATGCCCTCATCGGCAAATTCATTGGTTTTTGGCCCACTGAAAAAGCCCTACAAGGGTGGATTTCTGCCAAATGGAAACCCAAAGGGCATGTCACCCTTCAGCTGGAACCTATGGGCTTTTTCCCTGCCATATTTAATTGCATTGAAGATCGTAATAGGGTTCTGGATGAAGGACCTTATTCTTCAACTCAACAGACTTATACCTAAGGGACTGGGTGGAACGGTTCAACCCTGACAAGGAAGATTTCAGTTGGGCACCAGTCTTGATCAGGATGTACTCGCTCCCTCTAGAATACTGGGATGAAGAATCTCTAAAAGATATAGGCAAGGGGCTAGGGGAGTTCATCAAAATTGCAGAGGAAACGAAGATGCGTCGATACACTTCCTATTCTCGCATCTGTGTCTATATGCGCCTGGACAAAGCCCTCCCAGATTTGGTGAGCCTCTATCATGAAGATTTTGAATGGATCCAACCCTTAGATTTTGAACATGTACCCTTCCGTTGTCGCAAATGTCACATTCATGGCCATATTTTTAGGGATTGCCCGCTCAATGCCAAGCCTCAAGCCTCTGATCTCCCGAACTCTTCTGCTCCTGAAGGGTTCACTAAAGTTACCAGTCGAAAGAAGGCTCATAGGAAACCTTCTAGTGGGAAAAAATCCAACCTAGCCACCCCTTCCATCCCTTCCACCAGCAATAGCTTTGAAGCCCTGACTACTGCCGCTGAATCTGTCCCTCAAGCAAACCAAATGGATTCTCAAGCGGTCAAACCGACCTCGCACCCCCCCCCCCCCCCCCTCTGCCTGATTCATCCTCCTTACCTCCACCCCTAGGGGCTCAGAAAGGGCCTTCTGAGGCTCCTTTGAAAAACGAAAATTGGAAACCGAACGGAATGGATGTCGATGGTATACCTAATCATTCTTTAGCAGAAACCAGCCAAGCTCAGCACATGGATGAAGAACCAAAAGCATCGACCTCAGAGGGCTCGACATCTTTGAGCTCGAACAAGCCTGCAAAAGGAAAAATTTTGATAGGATACTAGACCATCAGCTCGATACTCTGGAAGTTATTATCTCCAGAGCCTTTCGACAGAAAGAACTGGGAATCCAACCAGGTAGTCGATGGGATGGCAACCAGTTCCCTAAAGACTCCAAGAAGCGCGGGAGGAAAACAGATCTGGAAAGGACCATCACAATAGATAAAATCCTGGTTGACTCAGGTAGGTATGCTAAGTTGAAGAAGTACTACAAGCCTCTCCCAAATAGTGAATCATGAAGCTCACCTCATGGAATCTAAGAGGGCTCAACAGTCCCGGGAAACTCAGAATGATAAAAAGCATGATAAAGAAGGAGCAGCCTCAGATATTCTTCATGCAAGAAACAAAATGTAACAGTAGTACTCTTGGAAATATTCTCTACAGAGCTTGGCCTGGATGTCACTCAGTTGCTGTGGACGCCGCGGGAGCCTCTGGAGGGTTGGCCATTGCCTGGAACACACAGGCCATCTCTCTCACAGATTTTCATGCGTCCCACCACATCATCCAAGCTACTTTCCACATCATAGGAACAAATATACATGGACATCTTACTAATGTCTATTTCCCCCAGGAAACGGGCAGCAAGATTGCTCTTCTAGACACAATAGAATCGCTCAATCACAACAGAATCCACCCCCTCTGGATCCTGGGAGGTGACTTTAATATGATCACCAAGCTGGAGGAAAATATGGGCGGCAGAGCCAAAATGGAGCAAGAAGCTGGCAACTTCAAAGATTTTATAGAAAACAACCTACTGATTGATCTACAATACTGCAATGGAATTCACACCTAGAGCAATCGAAGGGCAGGACGGCAACTTATAGCCTCCAAGCTTGACAGATTTCTTATTTCTGACAATGATATTCATCTGGGTGGAGACATTTCTACCTCCATTCTCCCTTACACAGGCTCTGACCATTGGCTGATCTCCCTTCAATGGCAAAGACTGGGGAACCCAACGCCTCGTCCATTTCGCTTCGAGGCCTTCTGGCTCAATCATCCCACTTTCAATGACCTCATCAGCTCTTTTTGGAAGAACTTCAAGCCGCCAGAAGGGTCCAAAATGTTCCAGTTCCAACAAAAACTCAAATACCTTAAGGCCCACATCAAGCGCTAGAATCACACTACTTTTGGCAATATCTTCCAGGCTCAGCAGGACCTCAACAAAGAAATGAGGGATCTCCAACAACAAATCATCTCAAAAGGCTACACGGAAAGATCATTGGAGCAGGAAAAGCATCTATACTCTCAATTGGAGGAAAGATCCAAGCAGGAAGAAATTCTATGGAGGTAGAAATCAAGGATCATATGGTTGAAAGAGGGAGAAAGAAATACCAAATTCTTTCACAGAACAACTATTCAAAGGCGAACGCACAACACAATCACTTTCATCAAGAATCAGGAAGGGGAACGATTGGAAAACCATGCCGAGATCGAGACAGAGTTCATCAGCCACTTTAAAGTTGTGCATCAAGAGCCTTGCGTGGACAGACAGGCCGCCATAGAAAAAATAACACAAAACATTTCAAAGATAATAACAGAAGAGCACAACAAGCTCCTTCTCCGACCGGTTTCGACTTTGGAAGTGGAATTGGCCATGAAGTATCTTAAAGAAGGCAAAGCTCCCGGGCCGGATGACTTCATGACTACCTTCTTTCACAAATTCTAGGATCTGATCAAAGATGAGGTGTGTTCGGTGGTGGAGGAATCGTGCTATATGCATTGGCTTCTCCCCTCTTTGAATGCTACCTTCATTGCTCTTATCCCCAAGGAAGAAAATTCCAGCACGGCTGACAAATTCCGACCAATCACCTTATGCAATGTCATCTACAAAGTTATTTCAAAATTCATTGCTAACAGACTGAAACCGCTTTTGCCTCTGCTTATCTTGCTAGAGCAATCCGGATATGTGGAAGGAAGGCAAATATTGGATGGAATTATCCTCACTCATGAGATCATACACTCCCTCAAGCACTCCAATCAGGCAGGTATGATTCTCAAGATTGATCTTTCTAAAGCCTTTGATAAGTTAAGTTGGACTTACATTCAAAAAATGTCATCTTCTTTTGGTTTCTCCCCCACCTGGGTCCACTGGGTCTCAAGCCTTATCTCCTCCTCTTTCTTCTCCATTCTCATTAATGGAATTCCCTCATGTCCCTTTAGTCCCTCTCGTGGTGTCAGACAGGGGGACCCCCTGTCTCCTTTCCTCTTTGTTTTAATGGCAGAAGGCCTGGGCCGCCTTCTTAAAAATTCCCTTAGATCCCAGTTGCTACGAGGTATCTCAGTCCACAACTCCCCAGCCCTAACTCACCAACAGTTTGTGGATGATAACATGTTGTTTGGCTACCCTTAAGTTCATGAAGCCTCCCAATTCCAATCCATGTTGAATGACTTCTCGGCTGCCACAGGAGCGAGGATTAATACGGCTAAATCCCAAATCTTCTTCTTTCACACCCCCCCTATTACGCAATCTGCTATTGCCTGCATTCTTGGTTTCTCCATTGCCTCGCTCCCTTCCACTTACTTGGGGGCTCCCTTAATAGATTCTTCTCTTAAGCATGCCTCCTGGCAAGGGCTCCTCGAAAAACTTGAAGCCCATCTCTCTTCCTGGACTCATAGAACACTAAACTCAGCAAGTAGAATAGTCCTAATTAAAGCGGTGCTACAGGCTATGCCTCTGTATCTTTTCTCTATTTTGGCAGCACCAAAATGGGTCCTCAAAAAAATCAAAGCCCTATAGTGGAATTTCCTATGGGGATCACACGGTCTCAATCACAAATGGGCACTGGTCAAATGGTCAACAGTCTGCAAGCCAAATGAACAAGGAGGAATAGGATTGCGGGATCCTACTCACAGCAATTCCATTATGAGTGCAAAAATCTGGTGGAACTGGCTCAAAGCCCCCAAGAAGCCATGGGCTATCATTTAGACAGCTAAGTATGCAAACCAAAGACCACAGGAAGAACTCATAAGATTCACACCAATGGAGAAAGGCTCACTCATATGGAACACAGCTAAACAGCATTATTCGCTTATCCAACAGCACAGGTTTTGGGAAATAAGAGATGGCAGCACCGCCAGATTCTGGACGGATTCCTGGGATCAATTCCCAAAACTCACTAACATCTACAGACTGCCTCTTGGTCCGGATGGGGATCTCCAGCAGATGGAAACAGTTCAGCAACAATGGACAGACAGCGCTGAGCAGGGATATAGGCAGTGGAAACAGGCTGAAAGGATAATAGGGAATAGTGATGAGCAGACTGAAGGAGCTTTAAACACAGAACTTAAAACTAGATGCATCATGACTTCAAACAGCAGGGACATCCTCAGATGGGGATATAACCCTAAGGGATCTTTTTCCACCAAGGAAGCTTACAAAATCCTATCCAGTGATCCAACGCCCAAAGATCCTCTATGGGGTAGAATTTGGACTTTAGGAACATGGCCTAAAGTCTCCTTCTTCCTATTGTTATTTGGACATCAAAGAATCCTCACCTGGGACAACTTAAGCAAGTGAAGCATTCATGGTCCTTCAATATGTCCCAATTGTAATTCTCAGGAGGAAACGCAGCAGCGTCTCCTAAATTCCTGCTCTCTGGCGACTCAGTTATGGGAGAAAGTCAGCTTTCGATGCCAACAGAATTGTAAGCCCTCTGCAGACACAATCAGCTCCATTTGAAACTGGCATCAGAATCCTTATAAAAGTGAATTACTAAACCAACTTTGGAGAATTATCCCAGGTCTCCTACTCTGGACCATCTGGAAAGAGAGAAATAAACGCATTTTCAAGGATCAAAAAACTCCTTTAGACATCATCTGGAGGAACTTTTGTATCAACCTCACAGAAACCTTGGCTTTGCATTCCTGGGCTATTGATGACTACCCAACTTTAGCCAAAGAAAAATCCATTTGGGAAAATTGGGGCATACAACTACACCAGGGTAAGCCAGTGCACAGCATTCCTAGAACCTCTAGCAACGCCACAAATTCATGGATCCCACCTCCCATGAACACATTCAAAATTAACTTTGATGGCGCTTCTAAAGGGAATCCGGGAAAATCAGGCTATGGGGGAATCTTTAGAAACCACAAAGGCAATCCCATTGCAATCTATCTCGGAAATCTTGGTTGGGATACAAACAATTCGGCTGAGATGGAAGGTCTTTGGCAGGGACTGCTCCTCTCTCAACGTCTTGGGCTGCACCCACTGGAGATCGAAGGAGACTCCCAAATTCTTATCAATATGGCCACTCAACTCCTAAATGGGGCTCATGTGCACAAAATTGCAAATAGTTGGAGACTGGAGGCACATCTAGATGATATAGAACGGGGGCTCCACAACAACCGAGCTCTCCTCTTCAAGCATACCAGACGGAAGGCAACAAAGTTGTGGATCTACTAGCCAACTTGGGAGTAGACAATGAGCATAAACTTCTCACTGGTACTCTAGACATCATTCAGAATCATGATCAACAATAGGAGTGCAAAAAACTGGTCCAGATTGATGCAGAACTCCTGGATGCGGGTGCAGAAGCCAGTGATTAAGGTGATGGGACGGGGGGCCTGCAGGACGGTGAGACACCTGCCCACCTGCGAGGATGCTGACATAGGGCTCTTAAACTGGATTGCTCGGGGTTTAATGGCATTTATGCCTGGCACTCGTTACAATCTCTTTTTCGATCTTCGCTGTGATCCTGCGTATTGCGACATGGCCCAACCTTCTGTCCAATTTATTGCTAGTTCATGGCAAAGGTTTTATCATCGCACGGTCATTTGGCTTGATACCATGGAGCGCTGCTCTGGTTTGGAGAATTTTCCTTCGCCTGTTGCTCAGCGGTGCACCCAGGATGCTGGCCTCTCTAGCATGTGCACGTCCACTGGTAAGAGAAGCAGGTTAAATTGTTGTCTTGACCTCGGAGATAATTATCACCTCTCTCTCACCGGGGTCTGTATGTTTGCCTCTTTCTCCCTGCAATCTCCTACTCCTTTGTCCCTTGTTAGCTCAGCCCCTCCTTTGCATACAAGTCCCTCTCTTATGCTGGAGATCATGCCGTGCCTTCGGCATAGAATGAGACGTCGCAGGGGCACCACCCATCGCCAACTCCGACGCTCCCCCTCCTCCTCCAGCACCTCCTCTGCGTCTTCCTCCCATTCGGACAGTCACTCCAGTGCTCCAATAGGTCGTAGGCTCTGCTCGGGTCATCGCCTTGACTCCCCCATTCCTCCACCTATACCCGCTCAGACCCACATAGCGCATTTTTCCTTCCAGTGCTCCCTCAATCGTCCTCGGGTTACTGCTTCCATCACTATTTCTTTTCGCGAAGAGCCTCAAGGCGCTGCTCCCAATTCTCGCCTGGCGGGGCTGAGCAACACGGAGGTTATGTCCTCGGGTCTGCATGCTGGGTCACTGCCCCCAAAGAACTTGGACTTGCAGGGAACGGGAAGCAAGGCTTCAAAGGATTCGGAGAGTAAGGACTTGCTGGGTCGGACGTGCGGATTCCAGGAGGGAGCCATGGTGCATGATGGCATTGAGCAAGCGAGCGAGGCACCGAGGGCTGGAGATCAAGTGAGTGGAGCGTAGATGGATGGGGGTCAAGCGAGTGAGGTGCAGGACCCTTCAACCTCCAGAAAGGTAGTCAAGTCAATTGAGGACCTGTACAAGAGCGACGGGGAACCGGATGAATTCTGGTGCAGGGTCATTGAGGAGTCTCCAAATGAGTAGCACTACCTTCTCTTTCTAGTTTTTTTGCACTGTTTCAGCCCTTACTCTTGGGCTTGTTTTTGCTTTTTCTGAAGTTCATGTCTTAGTTTTTTCCAGCACTGTTGTCCAAAATCAGAACTCAATGACTCCCCTGCGTGGGATTTTTGTTGAAAACTACTTAACACTGGTTTCCCTCCTGAAGGGCAATGTTCATCACTGGTTTTTTCCTGTTCAAAATGCTACAAAACTGGGCAATGATATGGCTATGGCCTACTGTACATAATTTCCTCTGTTAATATATTACTTTTACTTAGAAAAAATATATATATATATTTAAGTTAGAACAACACTATCATATAAAAATACTATCCCCATCCTCAAAACAGCATTTTCATTGGCAAATTTCACGAAACAATTTGTATGTAATGAATCATTAAGCATTAACCATTTCTTCAAACACTTTGCATGTAAACTAATATAGAAAATTATTTGGGAATATCTCCTAAACTGTAGCATTCCAAGTTCTGAAAATTGAACTAGATGATCAGTGGGAGTTAGTCTCACTATGGTTTAGGTTTCAACCTCTGGAACCTCCCAGGTGAACATTTATAGCATAAATTATAATGTGACTTGTTTGATGCATGATTTTAGAAGTATTCAGGAAGCTCTACTTCCTCTAAACATATCTCCTAAAATATTTCTACCCCAAGGTTTGAAAGTTGGACCAGATGATAAACAAGATTTACCATCACTATGGTCCAAGTTTCAACTTCTGGAACCTACCAGAAGAAAATTTATAGAAAAAATGCCAACATGACTTGTTTTATGCATGGTTTTATGAGCATTCATGCAACTCGACTTCCTCTGATCATATCTCCTAAAATTTTGTGACCCAAGATCTAAAAGTTAGAATAAATGATTAATATGCCTTCCCCTCACTATTATCCAATTTTAAGCTTTTGGAACCTCCCAAAAGAAAATTTATAGCATAAATTAAAACATGACCTATTTAAAGATGCATTTACGAATCCCAACTTTCTTTGATCATATTTCCTAAAATTTTGTGACCAAGATATGAAAATTGGAGTAGAGGATTGATAGGATTTCCCCTCACCATGGTCCAAGTTTCAACTTCTGGAACCTCCCAGAAGAAATGTTAAAACATAAAAGTGAGTAATTGTAATCACATAACCTTGCATTCCCACATGCAACATATTAACTTGCACATAAAAATCAAGAAAAAATTCTTACAAATTCAAGGTATAATTTTTATATAATCCACATAATAGTCAGGAAAATTTTCCTATTAATTCCATGCAACCGTTCCTACGACCATGCAAAAATATCCTATAGCTATACATTAATTTTCAATAAAGAACTAATAATCATATTCATAGTTTACAATTAATAACATTTATCTGAGATCTAACAATGACTGAAATTAAAGGCAAGACTTCGATTTTCCATCCAATCATAGACTTATCGTGGCCTGTATTTCTTGCAACAATCACCCTTGATCCAGATCCATGATCCAAGGGGATTTCAAGAAAACTCAACTATAAATCATGCTTAGCACTAGGAGTATAGGAATTTTCGTTATAGTTTTTTTAGCAACCTAAAATTCCCATTTTTTCCTTCATCCAATTTCTTTCATCCCAAGAGAGAGCCCTTTTCTTGATGTTTGAATGCCTTTTGATCTCTTTTCTTGTGTCTCTCTTCATGTTACTCATGGAACATCCTTTAAGATATATCTTGCTAGTTGCACATTTGATTAAGCAGTAGTGCCAACTAAAACCACTCAAGTTCCTATTCCTTTTCCCCCTTAGATCGTGGATCTGTGGTCCCACATTTCAGGCCATTCAAATAAATTTATAATAATTTATAATTATTGTATAATTACATTACATAAATCTAAGGGAGTTAAAATTCATGTTAATTATGTTTAAATTTGCCTAATTATTTATATATTTCAATGTTTGATGATCATTATAGAATACACACTTCTAAGGATACAAATAACTCTTGCAATTCTTCAATGTTGCACAATAGAAATAGAATCCTTAATCACGGAGACTACTTTTTTGCATTCAAATTCTCACTAAATAAAGTAATGGGATTACCTCCTCGACTCAACACTATGCCTATTGTTGCTTTTCTTGTCTCGTATTGAATCTTACATTCTCTATGAATCTGAAGAACTGTAGGGGAAAAGACATGTCTTAGGCATGAATGATATTGGTGTTGGTATATAATAATATCAAATAATATATTTTTAGGAACCTTTCAGTTGATATTGCATTATATCAAATATATGATTTTGTATGCACTCACACAAAAATATTGGCTTGCAAGATAGGTTATTTTCTCGTTCATGTTGATTGATATAATGGATATAATATTTGATGTTGATATTGAACAAAATAATGAGGGGTTGTTGTTGATCAATATCAAGTTGTGTTACAACTATTGAAATGTTATATGTGAGACCAAATATATTACACACCCAACCCCCTTATGTTTCCTTAGGTTGTGGGGCATAACTAGACTCAAATTTCAAGTTTTTTTTATGAAGATGGGGTTATCAAATTTTCTTCCTTTGTCCTCTCAAATTATCTTTTCTATACCACAGACATATTTTCTCATCAAGAACTTTCCAATGATATAAATTTTATCTCATTCTGAGCCTCGAACACAAAGTTATGCCCATTTGAATATTTACCCCTTCAGGGCAACATTAGCATTTGTATAAGTCACGTGGCTGACATGTGACGGTCCTTGGCCATGTGTTCCATGCTACTCCAAACTGGTTGTCTGTTTTTCATACAAGAGCCCTTTCACACTGGAATTTTTATGTAAACAAACTTTTCCATTGTTCCAATGTTCCAATATGTATATATATTAGTGACTCGAAATTCTAATATGTTGATATTCCCATTGTTGTATAACTATGTTATGTTGATATGGCTATATCCATGATCCTTCGACATGTCAAAATGTTGATATGGAAATATCCTCTGATATTCCAATACATTGATATATTGGTGGCTTGATACACTGATATGAAATACCAAGGCATTGTTAAACATCTATAACTGCAATTGTAATTTCTTGATAGGTCAATAAGACAATAGATAACTCAGCATGCCACCACATTTCTCTAACATCCAATTACAATCTAAGACGTAGCATATTTTCCATGTCTTCTACCATGTGGTACTATAGATATATGCCACGACTCACACACCTTTTTCTAGGTTGCATGCCAGAAACACCAAATTCAAGTGACATGTTTCATATACATAGCATCGCCATGTCATCCTAGGTGATGCCATCATGACATCATTCCTTAAAATATCTAGTATCTTGGTATCCAATGCAGTTAGCTACTGGACCTGAATAACAAATATTTTTTCAACAAATAGTGGGTCCATCGACTAGGGCCATGCCATAACGATGTTTCTCAAAATCATTTATTTTTATTCTTCCCATGCTTGATATCCAGTAAGCCCCCTTTTAATTGCTTTAGGTTCATGAAACTTGTGTTAGCTATGTGATAAGGGGCTAAGGTTGATTCTTGCAACCCGAAATTTTCATGTAATTCTATGTTAAGGGGCTCCATCCACATAGTTCCCTTTTTGTTATAAATTAAGGATCAAATCCCAAATTCTCTCTTAAGCATGGTTTACCTGCAAATAAAATCCTTTTCTTTTCCAAAAGGTTGAAAATATATTTTTAACCAATCCTTGATCTATGCACAAGACTCCTAATGACACAAAGGTCTCCAACAGGGCTATATCGACCAACAACCTCCATCGCATTGCCAATTTACTAGGTCCTCCTTCCAAGAAGAAAAATAGGTCATTGTACCCAAATTTCCCCTTTTGAGATATCCCAGCCTCTCATTCAAGGAAATCTTCCCCATAAGTCAGTAATCCACACCAAAGTACATTGTGGCTATTTTAAACCTTTAGTTGGCATAAAAAAACTCTAGATTTCTTTAGTGAAATTTCTCGTGTTTCCATCAGATGTTCTGAGAAGACTTTTCTGCGTATTATTTAAAAATCAAGGATTATGTCCATGCCTTTGATGTCGAAATAACCAAAAAGTCCCTCTAACTACTACATTTGGTTGGGGGCTTATTTATTCTTCTTGAGAAGAAACCATGAACACCAACCATGACTAGGACTAAAAGCCTTTCAATCCCATTCCTAAGGTGCCATTTACTTCATGTCCATAACCTAAAATGTATGACATATAAGTATATTAAAGATTTATTATGGGGCATATCAGTATTATACAACCAATTCCAGCCAGATATACTACTTCATATCATAATTAAACATCATATAAAACCATATTTCCCAGTAAGCTGACAAATACATAAATGCAATACATTTAAGAAATGATCATTTATTTATTATTAACATAGTTTACATTACATAGATGAAGTTTGCAAGAGTACTTATCTGATTAAGATCTTATACTATAAGCCATTGATGAAGGGTGAG
Organism: Pinus albicaulis; assembly: GCA_034641835.2. Taxonomy (NCBI): domain Eukaryota; kingdom Viridiplantae; phylum Streptophyta; class Pinopsida; order Pinales; family Pinaceae; genus Pinus; species Pinus albicaulis. The sequence goes on along the minus strand of CM076570.1, from coordinate 139,113,336 downwards.
TCACATTCTTCCCCACCATTGTCTTAGCTACATTGCAATATTTATTTCATTTAGTCCCAAGGTACACTAAGAAACCATGTGGGAAGTTCTATTCAACATTTTAAGGCCATTCTCCTTCATCATATTAACTAATTAGTTCCTTGGAGGTCACAACAAGCCTGAAATTCTTCCCAACTATTGTGTGTGGTTTATTAGCTACCCTACATAGAAAGCACCTTAGGGGAAGCATCTCTCATGCTACTATTGGTGTAAGGATGAATTCCATCCTCCATCCACTCAAAGGTTAATATTGATTTTTTTAGCCTATATAGCCATGGCCTAATCTCACTCCCAATGTGGTCACAAAGCAGCCTACACAATACAAAGAGGACCCTTAACTAAGCCATGAGTTCCTTGGGTGCATCTCTTGGGTGCTTAGGTGCATGGCTTCCAACATTTTTCCCAACATATGGTCATCCCGGGCCCACACAAAATGAAATGATCCATTTTCTTAATCAGAGTCCCTCGATGCCTCCTTCTAGCATCTTCATGTATAACAAAAAAACACTGATAAATCCATTCACCCCTCTAGCTTAGGCTAAGATTCACCGCTTGATATTGCTCACAAAAAATAAGGTAGACCTAATCATGCATATTGTTCTCTTCTCCTTCACATGATATCCCTCCTCTCATCTCCCCTCTTCTCTCCCATAGAATAATCCTAACTATGATCGCATCCTCCATGCTCTCTAAAGTGCTTCCTCCATATGAGAGTTATGGGTCCCTCCTCACACTATGTAGTAAACTAGGACCAGTTTCATGGTACAAAACCCTTGATTGGGTTAGTTTGATACCTTCTTCCCCATCTCTCTCATAATTTCGTTGGAATTTGGGTAGTTTAACTAGAGCATCGGGGGTCAAAATATTAATTTCAGGAAGGATAGGACACTCCCCTATCCCCCTTTGTTGGCTCCCCTCCTCATGGCTTCGCATGGTCTGTATAATATCAAGGCCTCACTGCTTCATTAGCTAATATCATAATCATAATTATTTTGAGTTTTTTTCCCATATACATTTATATGATCATACAAGGATCAATAAAATAATTAATTACAATTACAATGTCAATGAGGTTAAGTGTTTGGGTATTACAATTCCCTCCCACTTAAAGGACCATTGTCCTCAATGTTTACACCCCTTTCGAGTGTCATCTTTAGCAGCATTGCACTATTTCAAGTGTTTTTTTCATTGCAACAGTCTATGGAATGCTACCTTTCAACTGCACCAACATCCTTTCTCCTTTGTATCAACATCATTCCTTGTGTTTTTTTTTCCTTTCCACTACATCAAAAATGGCACTTTCTTCACTACCTGGTCACTTATAGACATAGTATTCCTACAATAATTACATTGAACATGTGTATTAAAAATAATTTTCTAAGATTACGCATTTGCTTGAATTTCAAAAATATGGATAAAATACTCATTTAACCACAATAATGATCTATATGGTTATCCATTTGTTTCATCAGGCTTCCATAGGTAACAATTTTAGCTCATTGCTTGCAATCATACATACCCATTCACAATGCCATCTGGTGAGTGTATTAAAGTACCATATTCTTGGTAGTTACTCGCCATTTTGATGTCTAGGAAATCCCCTTCCTTGGGAAATATACATGTCCAAGGATTTCGTGTGTAGGAACATTGAAGATACTTTTAGAGTCTTATAATGAAGGAATTCCACTGGCTTGATCACACTTCAGTTTCCAGAAAATCCCCTTTCTCAGGATATATACCTAACCGATATCCTCTTGTTCTAGGGTCTAATATCACTTTAGTGGCCTTGTTCTTGGGCTCTCTGCTTATAAATATTTAGTTGTTCCAACTAGGGCATTAAACATATCTCTCAAAGGAGACACTATATGAATACCTCCAAGTTTTTTACTATGCCTCTCTGATTTACAACAATAGTCTATCCTCCCCGGATAGATACATTGGCTCACCTGTATCACATGTATACAATTCCCATGAGATTTATTATAACATTTTCATTCAAAAATTTTATTTTCCAAAATTTTTTCATATGGAAGCCAAGTCTTAAAACCAAGAGATTATTCTCCTAATGTTGGGCTCTTTCCATTGATAATATTTTCAATTTTCATCATGGGCTTACATCCCATGCCATGCTCAAGGAATTTTACCTACAATTTTAATTTTCACACTTAGCCACATTGTGTTAATTTTTCCGACATAAAATCCTTGCAACACATAATTTTACAATAGGCTCAAAATTATTATAGAGTCATCATATAGTCAGTGATTAAATCATGCTCAACAAGATAAAAAGAAAATAAAAATTAAATATCATTACACTACACAACACATAAAAATCGTGTTGAGTTTATTTCATAAAACCTATGGATCTCATATTTTTCATTCCAATAGTTTAGATTCGCTAAAGGTTGAGAGTTTAATTATCTCTCGTCTCGTTAAGATACATTTGTTTGGATTCCACACTTCGATTATTGGTTCAGTGCCTATTAACACAACAAAAAATGGCCATTGAGGGCTAGCACAACACAAAAGGGATCCCTTCATTGATCCTTTAGTCCCTTGTCACCTCTCCTTCTTCCAGTGCTTTATGTTCCTTAGTCACCAACTTTTTAGAATTTATTTTAGGCACCTGAATAGCTTGAAGGCTTCTTCACTAACCTTCTTAGTCAAACAATTTTAAAGTCATATTCCCACTATATCTTTTGTGACTCAATGGGCTCTTGGCCATCCCCTTTTTAGAATCAAAATTATAGCCTCTCCAGTGGATAAATTTTTGTTCTCATGGGCTTCATAGTTTCACAAGCCCAATATTTTCATTACATGATATATGATTAATTTCTTTGACTAGTGAATGTATGATCTGAAAATGGAAGATCGTCCTCTAACACTTTTCAAGCTTTTAAACTTATGTCTTTAGTTCATAATTTATTCACATATGATTTAATCTAATTTTAATAAAATTAAAGATGAAAATTATTCAAAGCACAAAAATGACACAAAGCAAGAGACACAACCAGTTGATGATGGAGTTAACCCCTCCTCGGCTATGTCTCTGGGCCTTACTCAAAGGCTAGGGCATTTTATTGATATCGACTGCAAAGAGATTACATAATAATTCTTTGTCACTTAGAGTCAATCTGATGACGGGGTGGAAATTTTTCCCTTCAAGAAATGTCCTCCTACAGAGAAATATCACCCTTAAAGTGACTCAATTTTACAAATAGGTGATTGTGCCAAAAAAAGAGGACTATATATAAAATATTCTCATACTCAAACTTGAGATCAAATAGAAATAATATCACTGCTTCAAAATATAAGTTTTGTGGTTGTATTCCTCCAGATCACACTACCCAAACATCTGCTCAAATGAAGAAACAAAATCTTCCATTGTGTCTAACATGCCTCAAAACCCCTGTCTAGGCTTTTGAAACACTCAATTTGGCTTCCGAATGACCTCGGAATGTCCAATACAAATTCTTCTCAAAGGCTAGCTAAAAGGCTACTTCTGCTTCTGATGGTTCAATGGAACAACACCCACTTTCCTCCAACTCTGTGCCTCTGGCGTAGTGCATTGGAAATACTTTTATATTGTTTCACAACTCTAACATTAGATTTTGGTGTAACAACTTTGAAAACATAGAAAATTGTTATAACCATGCGCCATGGATCATATCCGAAGTTCAAACTTAGTTATGTAACCACCCGCAGATATATGATTTAACTTTGGTATATTCTTGTCATAACGAAAGTCCCGATGGTGGTGGACCATTACCGTAACTTTAGAGCAGCGGATACCATATTGTATAATTTTATACAATATTCAGACCAATGGTGCATATGATTGACACATACATTCTTCAACCTATGGTAAGTGGTTGTAACCATAGCATTACTATGAACCAGCGGTGGCATTAAACATCAACCTGTGGAATTTGTTGTTAACCATAAACCAGCGGCATAAATCCCCATGGCATGCGATAATGCAACTCGACCCGTGGTATATTACCATTGGAGTTGGCGGTTACATCACTTCCCTGTGGTGTGGAATATGAACATCCCCATGGCATTAGTGGTAACCATCACTCAATAGACCGCGTGCCATACACAGTCTTAACAAAAATTATCTGAGTTGTTATATAACTTGTGGTTTGACTACACACCATCCATATTGGTCTCAATTTGGAGTCTAGTTATAACAACAATCCCGCGTGGCATTTAGAGCTCTGGTATGTTATTTAGAGGTGTTGAATAATACATATAATTTGGGTTTGGTTGGGCCGCTAGAGTTGGAGAACTCTGCCAACCCTTCCCCCCAAATGTCATACAACATATATTCAAATATAAAATCACGCCATTGTAAAATAAGAACCATCAGTGCACGAACGGTGAGGAGAAGAAGTTTGTAGGGAAGAGGTCATAGGATCGAATCCTTTCCACTTTGTCCATCCATTAACAAAATTTTGTCTAGTCTTGTAAGGCCACATGTCAGCGCAGGATTGCCTAACCTTCAACCAACTAGAAATTGTAACTTGTCCCATTATGGTTGCGCCACATGTCATAATGTCATTGGTACTGGAACCTTGACCATGGAACCTTGAAGCGAAACCTTGCTTGTTGGAACTATGAGTGTTGACCATTGACTTTGACCAGTTGACTTTGACTTTTGCCTAGCTTGGACCTAAACTTTTTTTGTGTGTTTTCTCCTTCATACGAAGGCCATTTTGAAAATGGAGCATACCACTGGAATTAGCATGACGAGCTCTTCGATTTGGCATTGGTTTCATAAGCATATGAGACTATTGAATTTTGAGCATTTTGAAGATCAACTACAATATATGACCATCATGGTCTTCAAAACATGATTAGACATAGCTTATGACCATCTTATTCTTAAAAAACATGACTAGACATAGCTAATTTGACAAGACTCAATTACAGTTCAAGATTCACCTGGATCATACCTCCCTACTAAAATACTTTTGATCCACCAAAATTTTATTACAATAAGGAATTTATCACATCAATCATCAGTACATAAATAGCCCTGACCCTATTACAGACTCAACTAGACTTACTGATGTGATGGAAAATTATAGACACACAATTAAACATAAGGCATGAAATCTACCCAGTGCCATGTAAGAAATTTCTCTGCAGACTTACATTCTTCCTTGCCAGTTTTCTTTGCTTCCCCTTATCCTAATTGTGTTGTTGTCGATTCATGTGGTAGCATTGGACATGCGATATTTGAATTTCATTTCAGCTTACATTTTGAATAAAATTTCTCTCCTAAGTATGCATCAGTCGTCTTCTTTCTTGATTTCTTTGGGCTTTGTTTTGACGATGTCAATTCCTTCCCTGAATTTTCTTTACTTTCAGTGATGTGTCATCCTTCAATGAAATAATCCTTGTAGCATGTGCCTTCTTACTATAAACCTTCTTATTCCATCATTCAACTACACAATAGTTGTTACTTCCAAAAAACTTATTTGGATAAGTCATTTTAACAATATTCATAATAAATTTTGATTAAAGGACTCACCTTTTGAAACACTACTAGAATGACTCGTCTGCTTACCTTTACGATCATGTAGTTTTTTTGGAATTTTCTCAGGATGTAGTGACCAACATTGATCTGATATGTGATATTTCTTTCCACAATAGTCACATGTTGATTGGTCAAATCCCCATCCTTCGTATTGGGTTCTTTCCTGAATTGATATTGGCTGGAGTCTGCCTTGGCCATGCTTGTCGAGGCCTTTACCTTGCCGATATTCCACTTTTTTCATCAAATTAATACCAATTCATTTGGTATGTTTCTCAAATGCTCTAATCTCATGATTGGTTGAATCATATTCCTTCTCTGTTTCAGAATCATGTTCCTCAAAAGCTGGTACATAAGAAATTTCCTCAAAAGGTGAGGAAAAAGTACCAATCACTTCTTCCACGGACTGTGCTTTTGGAGTAGCAGGTGGATCTGAACTTTCTTCATCCGACTGATGAAGTGGATATAATTCATTGTCTCCAATAATGGATGGACTTCGATTTGAGACACTTCCCCTCTTTTGATTTCCATGTATGGCTTCGTTCCTCACTTGCAGTCTTTGTTTGTCTTGTTGCAATGCTTGCACCATGTGTCACAATGCAATGTTCTCCTACCGATATTTTTGATTGAATTCTTCCAATTATTGCAACCGAATTTGCTTCGTGCTTCTACCCATCCTTACAATTTGGTCAACACCTCTGATACCAAAAATGATCTGAAAATGGAAGATCATCCTTTGACACTTTTCAAGCTTTTAAACTTATGTCTTTAGTTCATAATTTATTCACATATGAGTTAATCGAATTTTAATAAACTTAACGATGAAAAATATTCAAAGCAAAAAAATGACATAAAGAAAGAGACAAAATGAGTTGATGATGGATTTCACCCCTCCTAGGCGACGTCTCTAGGCCCTGCTCAAAGGCTAGGTCGCTTTATTGATCTTGGTTGCAAAGAGAGTACATAAGAATTCTTTTTCACTTAGATTCAAGTTAATGACAGAGTGGAAATGTTTCCCTTCAAGAAACATCCTCCTACAAAGAATTGTCACCCTTAAACTGACTCAATTTTACAAAGAGGCGATTGTGCCAAAACAAAGAGGACTATATAGAAAATGTCATCGTACTCAAACTCGAGATCAAAAAGCAATAATATCACTCCTTCAAAATATAAGTATTGGGGTTGTCTTCCTCCAAATTGCACTACCCAAACAGTTTTTCAAATGAATAAACTGACTCTTCCATTGTGTTCGCCACGCCTAAAACCCCTTGTCTAGGCTTTTGAAACACTCAATTTGGTTTCCGAATGACCTCGAAATGTGCAATACAAATTATGTTAAAAGGCTACTTCTGCTTCTAATGGTGCACTGGCACAACACCCACTTGCCTCCAACTATGTGCCTCTGGTGTAGTGCATTAGCAATAATTTTATACTGTTTTGAAACTCTAACATTAGATTTTGGTGTAACAACTTTGCAAACATAGAGAATTGTTATAACTATGCACCATGGATCATATCCAAAGTTCAAACTTAGTTTTGTAACAACCCACAGATATATGATTTAATTTTAGTATATGCTTGTTATAACCAAAGTCTCGACGGTGGTGAACCATTACCGTAACTTTAGAGCGATGGATACCATATCATATAATTCTATACCATTGTTTGACCGAAGGTGCATATGATTGACACATACATTCTTCAACCTGTGGAAAGTGGTTTTAACCGTAGCATTACTATGAACCGGAAGTGGCATTAAACATCGACCCATGGAATTTGTTGTTAACAATAAACCGGCGGCATCAATCCATGTGGCATGTGATAATGCAACTCGACCCGTGGTATATTACCATTGGAGTTGGTGGTTACATCACTTCCCATTGGTGTGGCATATGAACATCCTCGTGGCATTAGTGGTAACCATCGTTCAACAGACTGCATGCCATACATAGTCTTAAAAAACATTATCCGAGCAGTTATATAACTTGTGGTTTGACTACACACCATCCGGATTGGTCTTAATTTGGAGTCTAGTTATAAAAAAAATCATGCGTGATATTTGGAGCTTCGGTATGTTATTTGGAGGTGCCAAATAATACATATACTTTGGGTTTGGTTGGGCCGCCGGAGTTGGCAGACTCCGCCAACCCTTTTCCCCAAATTCCATACAACATATATTCAAATATAAAGTTACACCATTGTATAATAAGAACCATCAGTGCCCAAATGGTGAGGCGGAGAATTTTGTAGCGAAGAGGTCACAGGATCAAATCCCATCCAGTTTTTCCATCAATTAACAAACTTTTGGCTAGTCTTGTAAGGCCACGTGTCAGCACAGGATTGGCCAACCTTCAACCAACCATAAACTGCAACTTGTCCCATTAGGGATGTGCCACATGTCACAATATCAATGGTACTATAACCTTGACCATGGAACCTGTTATCACACTCAAAATTTTGCAAAAAATTGCTTAGATAGGCTCTTCCTAGTTTTGATGTTATGTCAATTTTGATCATGAAAATTGGTAAAAAGGGGTGTAAATCATGCTTACCCTAAATCCTAAAATCATTATAGACCATGTCTTTTCAGTTATTTTTCATCATACATCATCCCAAGCTTTATTTTTAACCTTGCTCTTAACTTGTCTGTTTTTACCTGTTTTCGTAGTGCACGTAGTTATGAATTGACAATTTGTGCTACAAAAACACCCAAACTTTCCATAGTAGATCTGCCAGATTTAAAACTACTAGCGCTATGAAATCATGAATTTTTGCAGGAGACAGAGGTCTGAATGACATGTCATTTTTTCATTGGTCAGGTTTTAAGTGGGGTCTTTTCTAGTTAGTTAAGGGAGTCATCATTATGTTAACATCATGATTGATGTGTTTTCAGTCTCGCTTTCCACCTCATTTTTCACTTTTTTCACCGTGGGTTTTTCAAATTGGTTTTAATTACTTTCCACTCACCCTTTCCATATAATTAGCTCATTCATCCTTGTCCTACATCAGTTTCATCTCCATTTTCAAAGCATCTCTTTGTCTACCTCCAAAGCTGCTCTCTGTCCAATTTTTAAATTTGCAGGTGTCACAGTAAGGAAGAAAGTTGAGCAGTATAAATAAGATGGCAGCCAAGAGGAAATCACACAAGGGAGGTTCTTGCTTTAGGTTCGAACCAATGGACTTGAAAATGTTGAATGAAGAGCCCAACGTTGATAAAGCTTTCAGAAATGCAGGTTGTATGAGATTCTGCTAGAAATTTCAGGGTTTTCATGGTTAGATATCAAAGGAGTTTGCAACAAATTTCACTGGTACAACATCTAAGGTGAGAATGTTGAATTTTTGTGTCTCCTCTAGTTCAATAGCCCAAGCTACAGAGATTCCAAGATGAGGTGAAGAGTGGTTTAATTCCACTAAATTCAAGCTGCAAAATTATGATGAATTCATGAAGGATGAATATTTTTGGACTGAGATAGGTGTTTGGATTCCATGAACACATCTGAAAGAAGAATATTCCAAAATGGTAATGATCATTCACAAATATTTCACTTGCGAAGGGAAGTTCCACATGGTGTATCAATATCAATTCAAGCTCCTGTTGCATTTCACTGGTAAGAAATCCATTTATCTTCCTTTTTACCTATTTAGAAGTTTGATTAAGATGGCAGATAAGGTGCGGGCTAGGCCACAAAACACTGATACATTTGTGTTTCATCATGGGCTTATCAATTTGTTAGTTTTGGAAGAATTAGGAAATATCAACAGAAATCGGTCTTCTTTCCTTTTTCTAAATGGATACGAAATTAATGTAGTGACTCCTAGGAAGACTCCTAAACCTAAAGACACTCACTCAATTCAGAATGAGCAGCCTGAAATAGAGATAGAAAATCAAAAAGCAGAGAAAATGAATGTTGAATAAGAGCCAATGGACATTGATACAGAACCTACATAAGAGACACCAATCCCACTGTTATTACCTGCAAGAAAAAAACCAAAGTTCAGTAGCAAGAATAAGAAAGAAAGGATGACAAGAAGTAAATCCAAGAGTCAAGCAAGTGAGAAATGTAATTTTAAATCCATCCTTCAAGCTATAGACATAGAAGAATCCCCAGTAGTCTAGGTTGTTGATGTTGAAGGGATAGAAAGCAAAAGAAGGTCATTACTGCTAAAAAACTTGACTTCACTAGAGAAGATGAAAATTTTGTTTTTCAGCCAAGAAAACCAGTGACTAGATTACAGTTGTCCAAGGATGCTATGTCTCAAGCCACTGACAAAGGAAAATCAGCTTATGATAGAAGAAGTCATTGACATCTCTCTAGTCAAATAATTTATCATTGTGTATAGAAAAGGAAAGGAGAGGATGGTTGAAAAATCAGAAATGGAGCTCCTCAAGAATAACTAAGAGAAGCAAGAGATGAAATAATTGATTTGAAGCTAGAGGCAGAGAAACACAGGTCTGAAAAGATGGAGTTTAATCGGATGATGGATAAATGGGATAGTGAATTTTTCAGTTTTTTCAAGATCTATGAGTGATGCTAAAGGACTGCTAAAAAGAACCCAGCCTCTAAGACTTTTGGCCAAACTTACCAGGAAAGATGAACCTCCACTTTCAAGTTGAAAGGAGATCATTACAAAATCAAGTGAAAGACCTTCAAGAACAGATGGGAATGATACAAGATGAATTGAAAAAGAGAGTCTTGAAGATAACAGTTATAAATGAGCCTAAAGACACTCAAGCTTCAAATGACAAAGGGGATTAGAATTACCAATTTTTTGAGTGAGTAAGTTTTAGTCAATTTTGGAGAGGTTATCCATCAGTTTTTACTCATTAAGAAGTAAAATTTTCGAAGAAAAGGCTTTTTCTGCATTTCTGATAGATTAGGTGTTTTCGTAGCGCCAGCCAGGCTTAAAGCCCAAAATGCGCTACAAAAATTCTAAAGATAACTTTTTGATGAAAAAGTTGTTCAAAATGAAAATTAAACTCTGAAAAAACTTTGTATTAGATATTTTAACATATCAAACAGACCCATGGCAGAAAAAGAGCTAATAGGTGGTGGAAATTGCAAAAATTTAAGTTGCTACCAAAAGTTTCTACGAAACTGTTTTGTTTTCCCCTGTTTTGGCAGCCAGTTGAATTTTGAAGGAATTTTATCTTGAAGAGGTGCATTCAAGGACATCTAATCATATATGGAGGTCAAATATGTTCAAGAAGATATTTTATGCAGGTTTGGTCCACATATTTTTCCAACTCATCTTAAAATTATCATTCATCATGGAGGTACTTCATTATGTGTGTTGGCAATAGCTCCTCAAAAGTAGGAAGAACAGTTTCATCAAGATAGTAAGGATATTTATGTTTTGATTGTGGTCTATGTTGTCAAAGCACATGATTCCTTTCGATGTAATTGGGTTATCCTTTAGATAAAGATGTAATAAATAGGTGGTTGAGTTACTTTAGGATTCTAACTCTTAAGTTAGTCGGTGTCAGTTTCTAATTCCAAGTATCTAATTTATGGTTAGACTAGGGGTTGGGTGTGGAGCCTGATTATCTTGTTTACTTTGTATCACAACATTGGACCCTTGTACCTTAAAAGGGGCGGCAACGCCGCCTGTAATTAATCACTACCGTGGGGGGTCCAGGGGGGCGGCGGGCGCGCCGGGCCCCACGGCGGGGGGTTTTCGGGCGGCGCGCGCATAAAAATAGATGTAAAATTGCCTTGTAAAAGTATAGTAATTTCTAGTCAATCTAGGCCGTTCATTAGGCAAATGATCTGACGATAGAAGTTATGTTTAGATTAGGGTTTTTTGCCCTAGAAGGCAACCCCCCTTGTATATATGGGGGCATTGTATTACGGCTGTGTATTATGTGTGTATTCTCGAAGCGAGAAACAGAGAGGGAGACTGTGAGAGAGAACAGAGGATATTACATCGGATCTGCTGTAGGTTTTGTCTCTTCATTTTTGCTGGATAATAGAAAGGAAGGACTGGCTGTTCGGGGTGGACGTAGCCCAAACTGGGTGAACCACGTATATCTGTGTCTCTCTGGTTTTATGTGTTTTGTGTGCTTGTATTTTTCCACATATTTTATGTGTTGCATTGCTCCATAATATATAATTTTCTAACACTAGGTGGCAGCAAAGGAACCTAATGATCTAGCCTTGTTGGAAGATTCGATGTAAAGATTGGATTCCTATTAATAGGCAGTATTTTGATGAATTAAGGTTTGGAGAATATTGTATCACACTCCTGCTTTGTAAAATATTTGATATTCAGTAATACACAGTGGATATTTGGCCTTCTTCACCTAAGATTCAATGAGGTTTTCAATCAGTTCTATGTTTTATATTTTTCATGTTTAATATATGCAGCAATTTTATGTCTAATTACTCAGAATTCTTGGAGAAAATGCTCTGACTTCCTTTAGATATTGAACTGTTGTTTCCTTCCTGTGTTGTGTGTGTACCATCTTTTCATTGAAACTTTCATTTGCCTCAGTTTCCACAAGAAGGATTATTTTCATTGAGTTTCCTAATGTTGACTCCATTAGCCCAATGGTAGCAAGTCCTTTACCTTTTCAACCTGAAATCAATCACAATCAAGTTACAGTCATAGAGTTAGCCATCTAATAAAGTGTTCATTTAAAATCATAAGTAACCTTGAGAGAACCCCCTCAGGCTGAAGAGGCTAATCTTCAGTTAAAAGTTGGTTGAAATAGTTATTCTAAGTTGTTTGGTGGAGCAGCCCGTCAGTACCAATTTAGATTTAACATTTTGGTGCATCTGTCAGGAGTCTAAAGACATATTTCCGGAATTTTGTGTACAAACAGTGAAGTTGAACTCTTGGAGGTAGCAGGAGCTCAGAACTTTTTGAGGCTGCAGAAACTACCTTGGTGACTCCACTACAAATTTCATGCTTAAAAGGTGGCTTCGAGAAAAATATATACAAGGAGAAATTCAAATCCTAACCCACCTACCAATGTGGATAATCCAGAGAGGATTCTCAGAGGCATTGGAAGCAACTCTTCAAAATCAAGTATTCCATCACATTCAAGAGCTTTGTCCTCTGAAACTATTCAAAGTTCTGAAGATAGGCAATTTGATGATAAAATTGAAGAATTTTTATTTAGGTCTAAGATTTTGAATTGACTGATTTAATTCTAGACCTGCAAATACTAGGCATTGATACATCATCCCTAGTATCCAAAGAAGAAAAGGAGGAATTCTTGGAAACAATTACATAGAAATTTTGTTAGAAAGGGATTCTTTTGAAAACTTAAAGGAGTTAGATCCATTTGAGTTATTTTTGAAAAGAAAATATGGTATACCTTTTCATGGGTGGATTTAATTTATATCTAAATTGTAAAGACCAACTACACCACCTCCTAATAGCTCATCTTCTCCTACTATTTTTCCAAGAAATCAGAAAGCAATATCATATGTTATCCTTGTCATACCTCACTTCCTGTCATTATGGCTAGAATTGTTCCTCCACCTCCTCCTGCTGGACCTACAAGATATGCTCCACTTCTCCTCCCTGTTGTTCTTCATGACCTCCCAGGTAAATACTCAGCTAGAATTAAAACCTTTGGGAGTGAAGAGGAAATCATAGTTAAGGAACATGTCAATCGATTCAATGATTTCATTGACAAAGAGGAGGTAGACCATGAATATTTTAAAATGAGATTATTTTCTTCGAGCTTCATTGGTGAAGTAAGAAATTGGTTTAAAGCTCTAGCTCCAGCAAGCTTGCAGAATTGGAACCAGTTAGAAGATAGTTTTTTGAACAAATGGGGGAACAAGGTAAATCTAGTGCACGCCCTAACTGAATACAACAATCTAAAAATATCCTTAGATGAATTTGTCCAAGACTTCTCTAAGAGGTTTAACAAAGGCTACAACTCCATACCTACTCATCTTAAACATCCCCTAGGAGCTGCTCAATTACATTATGCAGAGGCATTTGATTATGATTTTTCTATTTTGCTTAGGGAAAGAGAGTCTACTTCTCTAGCAGAAATGTAGAATTATGTTGTGAAGGTATAATTAAACATGATAGTTTCAAAGAGTTCTAAGATGGGAAAATCAAAACTAAAAGAATAAGAGAAACCTTCATCCTCATATGCTAAGTTTGATTCTATTTCGAAGACCATGGAGAAACTCATGGATAGACTTGCCCTTGGAACCACTCTCTTACCTCTTGCACAAAAAGATCCATAAATCAAAAACCCACAGTTTAGGAGGCCTCAAAATAAACAAAGACAAAGAGAAAACAGAAATCATCCTAACCCACAAATGAGGCCTCCCTTTCAGAAGAATTTGATTCATGAAGAAGAAAATCAACCTGAGTTTCAAAAGGATATTGTCCACTGTCAAGATGGAGATATATCTGGGATTTTTCTGACCAAGGAGGAGCATGATGAGTCTGGTCATGATTTTAATAAGGATGAGGGACAATCTGATTACCTAAAGGGTTATTACCATGCTATATTTGAGATGCAGAAGTAGTACAATCTTAGAAACAGAAATGTTCCCATCACTACAAATAAAACTCAGCCAAAGAAGGATGCTCCTAAATCAGTTGAGCCCAAAAAATACCCACCACTTCCACCTTCTTCCAAAGAAAATGAAAAAATTACTTCTACTTTTATTTTAGAGAATGAGATCTCTAAAATTAATATTCTTGTCCCCTTTGGAGAAATTATCAAGGTCAATGAGTATAGAAGCAAAATTGTGAAGATGTTGAATTCTCAACTAGGACCTTCAGATATCCTTAATCTACAAGAAGACCATCCTACCATTTTCCTAGGACCAAGGTTGGAAGATGAGAAGAATGAATAAGTCCCTCACTTCTATGTCAGCCTTAATATCCATGATATGACCTTACACAATGCCATGTTGGATTCGGGGGCTTCTCATAACCTCATGCCTAAGGAGATTATGGAGAGGATGTGTTTGGAGATCACTAGGCCATACAAAGATTTATTTTCTTTTGACTGTAAGAGAGATTAATTCATAGGACCGATCAAATATGTTGTTGTTGGATTGTCACAAGTGCCTGCTAAGACAGTGGTGATGGACATAGTGGTGGCTGATATTCCCCCCAATTTTGGCATGCTCTTATCCAGATCTTGGGCAATGAAAATCAAAGGTACTATGCAGATGGACATGACATATGCTACCATTCATGTTTTTGGTGAGAAGAGAAGGTTGTATAGGGAGATTAGGATCACCTACAAGGTAAGAAGAAAGGATAAACCTAAAAATTTTCCCATCTATGTTGTTGAAACTGAATTAGGATCATCAATTCTCTTGAATGAGCTAACTGATGAAGCAGAAATTAAAGGGAAAACAGAAAATCTGCAAGTTCAAAATTAGGAAATTGTAGAAGAAAAGGTAGAGGGTTGGTGGCTTCTACACTTTGATGGATCTTATGGAAGAGAGGGGGCTGGAACAGGCATATGGATCACTAATCTTGATGATGAAATTAATTTTTATTTCTTTAAACTTAACTTTGACTGTACCAATAATATGGCTGAATATGAATCTTTGTTTTTGGGTTTGGAAATTTTGAAAAAATTGGGTGCCAAAAAGATATCAGTGTGTGGTGATTCGGAGTTGGTAATCAAACAAGTTGAGGGACTATACCAAACTAAGGATGTAAGGATGAGAGCTTACATAAATATGATTATGGAAATGCTTGAAATTTTTCAAGAATATGCATTTATTGTGAAAACTAGAGACCAAATTCAGTGGTTGATTCTCTAGTTGTTTTTGTAAGTTTGTTTGTCATACCTACACATTCTACTGAGAAGTATGAAATTGAAGTCTTTCATAGGCCTGCAATCCCAGATAATATCGTTCATTAGTAAGTGTTTGAAGATGACTAGCAAGTCTAAAATTTCACAGAGTTAAAGGAGGAGTTTGAAAACATACAAGTAGATCAGCAAAACATATTTGTTGAAACTAAGGTTAATTCTGAAGTTTTGCAGCTGAAAAATAATTGTATACCCGAGGGCCTTATTCCACTTGAGAAATTTTTTTATCAAAATGATGTTTTTAAATCTCCTAGAATGCAGGTCGATGATGAGGAGGTAGAAACTTGTATTCTTGGTACAGCAGCAGCGCCTACAATGGAAAATATTTCCAAGTTTCTTTCTATGGAGATGAAGCAGAAATATATTGAGATGATGAAGAAATACATTGATGCTTTTGCATGGAGCTATGCTCATCTGAAAAGGTATGATCCCAGTTTTATAAAGCATACTATTCCTATCAAAGAGAATGACAATCCTTTCAAACAGAAATTGAGAAGGATTAACCCATTTCTCATGCCTCTAATTGAGAAGGAGATTAAGAAACTTTTTGATGCAAAGTTCATTGTTCCTATAATATTTTCAAAGTGGCTTGCTAATCTGGTACCAGCTAGAAAGAAGAGTGGCAAGATTAGAATCTGTGTTGATTTTAGAAATTTGAAAAAGGCTTTCTTGAAGGACAACTTCCCTCTTCCCAAGATGGATCAGATTTTGCAGAATATTGTTGGCTCTCAAAGGATGTCCATGATGGATGGATTTTCAGGTTATAATCAGATATTGGTACACCCGGAATATCAAGAGAAGACTTCTTTTACCACGCCATGGAGGACATTCATGTATGTCAGATGCCTTTTGGTTTGATGAATGCAGGAGCGACCTTTCAAAGAGCAATGGACATTGTCTTTGCTGAGGAGAAAGATAAATCAGTTGTGATCTACTTGGATGACATAACTGTGTTTTCAAGAAGAGAAGAAGATCATTTGAAGCATTTGGAGAAAATTCTGCAGAAATGTAGAAGATTTGGTATCTCTCTTAACCCCACTAAAATTATTTTTTCTCTAACTTCTGGAAAATTTCTTGGACATATCATATCAAAGGATGGGATAAAAATTGATCCTAATATATTTTTAGTTATTTAGAAGATAGACCTGCCAAGGAACAAGAAGGAAATTCAGTCCTTTCTTGGAAAAGTAAACTTTGTTAGAAGTTTCATCCCGAACTTTGCTGAAATTATCAAGGACATTACCAAGATGTTAAAAAAGGGAGCTGATATTAAGTGGACTATTGAAGCCAAGAAATAATTTGAAGAGATAAAGAAAGCCCTCACTCAAGGCCCAATGCTTATTAGTCCAAATTTTTCAAGTGAATTTCTGGTTTTCACATTTGCCTCTGAAAATACCATTGCTGGAGTTTTATTGCATAAAGGACAGCAAGGTACGAAACAGCCTATTTCATTTTTTTAGCATAACTCTTGCCAACTCAGAGCTGAAGTATAATATTTTGGAAAAATAGGCATATGATTTGATCAAAGCTCTTAAAGACTTCAAAATTTATATTTTACACTCTCATATCATTGCATTTGTACCTAACAATATGGTTAAAGACATTTTGACACAAGCTGATCCTGATGGAAAAAGAGGGAAATGGATAGCTACTTTGCCAGAGTATGACATATAAATCAAGCCTACAAAGTTGGTGAAAGGACAAGGGTTAGAAAAACTAATGGCACAATCCAATTTTGAATGTCTTGACATGAATTTCATTGCAGAAATTTCAAAGTTGTTAGAAGAAGACGAAGAGTTGATACCTATTGAAGAGAAGTTCATTTTATCTGAATGATACAGAGATATTATCTTTATCTTGCATCATCACAAAGCTCCTCTAGAGTTGACCAAATCTAAAGAAATTTTTTTAAAGCTAAAATCATTAAGATACTACATTGTAAATAAGAATTTGTATTGGAAAGATACCAGTGGAATCCTTTTAAATTGTTTGCTGGAAGAGGAAGCTAAAAAGGTCATTGAAGAGTTTCACAAGGGAGATTGTGGAGGACACCACTAATGGAAAGATATAGCAAACGAAATACCCAGAGCAGGTTACTATTGGCCCACCATGTTCAAGGATGTATTCAAGAAGATTGTTGCTTTCCATGAATGTCAAATTTTTGATGGTAAGAAAAAATTGATTCCTTTACCTTTGATGCCAATATATGTTGAGGTGCCTTTCCAACAATGGGGATTGGATTTTATTGGTGAAATACACCCAACATATTCAAGACAGCATCGTTGGATTTTTATAGCCACGGATTATTTCACTATATGGATCGAAGCAATCCCAACAAGGCAGGCCACTGACTTAGTCATCATTCAGTTCTTGGAGAACAACATTTTGTACAGGTTTGGTTGTCCTATGAAGGTTATTAATGACAATGCACAAGATTTTAAATCCAAAAAATTAATTACCTTTTGTCATCATTATCATATAACACTTGGACATTCAACATCCTATTACCCCCAAGGTAATGGCCTTGCAGAATCCTCTAATAAAAGTATTGTGAGAATTATCAAAAAGGTACTACAGGAAAACAAGAGATCATGGCATCTAAAATTGAAATATGCTCTTTGGGCTAATAGGTTCTATACAAAGCGATCCATTAATATATCACCTTATGAATTAGTGTATGGACCTGAAGCGATTTTTCACACCTCCTTGGGAGTTCCTGTAATGAAGTTGTTGCAAGGACTTCAAGAGGAGCCCAATGCCATTCAGAGGATAAACCAGCTCATAGCTCAGCAAGAAAAAAGAGAGGAGGTATACAACAACCATCAGCAATCATAGAACAGAGTGAAGAAAACATTTGACAGAAAGGTTAAAAAGGAGAATTTCCATATTCAAGATGTAGTTTTGAAGTGGGAAGCCAGAATTGAGGAAAAGGGGAAGCATGGAAAGTTTGAAAACATCTGGAAGGGACCATTTGTGGTAGCTGCATATCATGGCAATAATACTTATATACTTCAGGAAATGGATGGACAACTTTATCAATGGCAGGTTTATAAAGCTAAATTTTTACTGAATATTCACTCCATTGTATATATTTTGTTTTGTTACGTTGTTCTGCTAATAAAGATAGGTTAATCATCAAACCTGAGCCTGAGGAGAAGGCTATAAGAGTTTGGAGAAGGCTTTGTGAATTTTAAAAGTTTTATTTTCAAATAGGATAGCACTGGAACTACATGTTCTTTGTTCTACCACAGGGGCACACCATCCCTAGTGGAGCCACTGTTATCACACTCAAAATTTTGCAAAAAATTTCTCAGATAGGGTCTTTCTAGTTTTGATGTTATGTCAATTTTGATCATGAAATTTGGTAAAAAGAGGTGTAAATCATTCTTACCCTAAATCCTAAAATCATTATAGACCATGTCTTGTCAGTTATTTGTCATCATACATCATCCCAAGGTTTATTTTTAACCTTGCTCTTAACCTATCTATTTTTCCCTGTTTCCGTAACGCACGTAGTTATGAATTAACACTTTGCGCTACGGAAACACTTAAACTTTCCATAGCAGATCTTCCAGATTTTAAACTGTTGGCGCTGCAAAATCATGACTTTTTGTGGGAGATAGAGGTCTAAATGACATGTCATTTTTTTCATTGGTCGGGGTTTAAGTGGGGTCTTTTCTAATTAGTTAAGGGAGTCATCACTATGTTAACATCATGATTGATGTGTTTTCAGTCCCGCTTTCCACCTCATTTTTCACTTTTTTCACCATGGGGTTTTCAAATTGGTTTTAATTACTTTCCACTCACCCTTTCCATATCATTAGCTCATTCATCCTTGTCCTGCAGCAGTTTCATCTCCATTTTAAAAACAGCTCTATCTCTACCTCCAAAGCTACTCTCTGTCCACTTTTTAAATTTGCAGGTGTCACAATAGGGAAGAAAGTTGGGCAGTATAAATAAGATGGCAACCAAGAGGAAAGCACACAAAGTAGGTTCTTGTTTTAGGTTCAAACCAATGGAACTAAAACTATTGAATGAAGAGCCCAACGTTGTTGAAGCTTTCAGAAATGTAGGTTGTATGAGATTCTGCCAGAAATTGCACGGTTTTCATGGTCAAATATCAAAGGAGTTTGCAACAAATTTCACTGGTACAGCATCTAAGGTGGGAATGTTGAATTTTTTTGTCTCCCCTGGTTCAATAGCCCAAACTACAGAGATTCCAAGATGAGGTGAAGAGTGGTTTAAGTCCACTAAATCCAAGCTGAAAATTTGTGATGAATTCATGAAGGATGAATATGTTGGAAATGAGATAGGTGCTAGGATTCCAAGAAAACATCTAAAAGAAGAATATTCCAAATTGCTAATGATCATTTAGAAATATTTCACTTGCGAAGGGAAGTTTCACATGGTGTATCAATGTCACTTCAAACTTCTATTGCATTCCACTAATAAGCAAGCCATTGGTCTTCCTTTTTACCTATTTAGAAGTTTGAGTAAGATGGCAGATAAGGTGCAGGCTAGGCCACAAAACAGTGATACATCTGTGTTCCATCATGGGCTTATCAAGTTGTTAGTTTTGGAATAATTTAGAAAGATCAATAGAGTCTGGTCTTCTTTCCTTTTTCTAAATGGATATGAAATTAATGTAGTGACTCCTAGGAAGACTCCTGATCCTAAAGACACTCCCTCAATTTAGAATGAGCAGCCTGAAACAAAGACAGAAAATAAAAAAGTAGAGAAAATGAATCTTGAAGAAGAGCCAATGGACATTGATGCAAAACCTACATAAGGGACACTAGTCCCACTGCTAGTACCTGCAAGAAAAAAACCAAAGTACAGTAGCAAGAATAAGAAAGAAAGGATGACAAGAAGTAAAACCAAGAGTCAAGCAAGTGAGAAAATTAATTTGAAGCCATCCTTCAAGCTATAGACATAGAAGAATCCCCAGTAGTCCAGGTTGTTGATGTTGAAGGGAGCAGAAACCAAAAGAAGGTCATTACTCCTAAAAATCTTGACTTCACTAGAGAAGATGCAGATTTTGTTTTTCAGCCAAGAAAACCAGTGACTAGATTACAGTTGGCCAAAGACGCTATGTCTCAAGCTACTGATAAAGGAAAATAGCTTCTGATACAAGAATTCATTGAGATCTCTCCAGTCAAAGAAGTTATCATTGTGTAGAGAAAAGGAAAGGAGAGGATGGTTGAAAAATCATAAATGGAGCTCCTCATAGAACAACTAAGAGAATCAAGGGAAGAAATA
Organism: Pinus albicaulis; assembly: GCA_034641835.2. Classification (NCBI taxonomy): domain Eukaryota; kingdom Viridiplantae; phylum Streptophyta; class Pinopsida; order Pinales; family Pinaceae; genus Pinus; species Pinus albicaulis. The sequence continues at coordinate 139,092,685 of CM076570.1, read as the reverse complement.
ATTGATTTGAAGCTAGAGGCAGAGAAACACAGGTCTGAAAAGGTGGAGTTTAATCAGATGATGGATAAATGGGACAGTGAATTTTCAGTTTTTTCAAGATATATGAGTGATGCTAAAGGACTGTTGAAAAGAACCCAGCCTCTAAGACTTTTTTCCAAACATACCAGGAAGATGAATCCGCACTTGCAAGCTGAAAGGAGATCATTACAAAATCAAGTGAAAAACCTTCAAGAACAGATGGGAATGATAAAAAATGAATTTAAAATGAGGGGCTTGAAGATAACAGTTATAAATGAGCCTAAAGACACTCAAGCTTCAAATGACAAAGGAGATTAGAATTACCAATTTTTTTAGGAGTAAGTAAGTTTTAGTCAATTTTGGAGAGGTTATCCAGAATTTTTTACTCTTTCAGTAGTGAAATTTTGGAAGAAAAGGATTTTTCTGCATTTCTAACATATTAGGTGTTTTCATAGTGCCAGCCAAGCTTGAAGCCCAAAAAGCGCTACGAAAATTCTGAAGATAACTTTCTGATGAAAAATCTGTTCAAAATGAAAATTAAACTTTGAAAAAACTTTGTATTAGCTCTTTTAACATATCAAATAGACCCATGGTAGAAAAAGAGTTAAGAGGTGGTGGAAATTGCAAAAATTTAAGTTGCTACCAAAATTTCCTGTGAAACTGCTTTGTTTTCCCCTGTTTTGGTAGCTAGTTGAATTTTGAAGGAATTTTTTCTTGAAGAGGTGCATAGATGGAGGTAAAAGATGGTCAAGAAGATATTTTATGCAGGTTTGGTCCACGGAGTTTTCCAGCTCATCTAAAAATTATCATTCATCTTGGAGGTACCTCATTATGTGTGTTGGCAACAACTCCTCAAAAGTAGGAAGAACAATTTCATGAAGACAGTAAGGATATTTATGTTTTGATTATGGTCTGTGTTGTTAAAGCACATGATTCCTTTCTATTTATTTGGGTTATCCTTTAGATAAAGATGCAATAAATAGTGTTGGAAATATTGTCATTGATGGCAAATGAATTGGCAAGGAAGGAGCATCCGAAACAGTAACTAGAAAAAGAAAAGAAATGTAGCAGAGCAGAATAGAGGACGAGTGCATTTACAGAAAGCAGTATCAGTCAAGGAGAAAAGAGGTTACATTTTTATATAATGATTAGGGATTGCTTCTAAATTCTCTGTGAATTATATGTATATTCCTGATTGAATTCAGTAGGAAGGATAGTTGAGTCCCTGTGGACAATTATGAATTATTGTGAAAGCATGGTCTGTAAACATCATAAGCTCTGTGGAAGGAGTAGATTCGTGAATCTGTATAAGGTAATTTTGAGGAGTATTGATTGGAAAAATCGCAATCGATTACACGAATTATTGTTCTTTGATACCGGTATCTCTCGCCGTGTAATGCAGTGCCGAACATTTGATTCATAGATATCGGGTTTCTAAGGCCACGATACAGTAAGCAATGAGAATAACCTGATGAAGCAGTGCGTTATAGTATGCGGAGGAGTCGTATTAAAACATTGATGAACCAAAGGATTAACGGAACCTTGAGCAAAGGTGAAGAACCATGAAGGAGGAACAGTAAAGGCAGTTTCCGATTTTCATCGCACCGCTTTCGACGAGCAAGCAGTATTTGAGGAGGGGGGAGCGATTCCATGGAACGAGCGACACGCGTCCCTAAACGAAGTTCCAAAACCGCCATCACTGTGCACCATCTCATGTTAATGATCGACCAAGGAGGCCACGAGATATTGTTGTGCGTCGTCGATCTGGAGGGGAGCCATCGGACGGTGGCCGTATGAGGAAGGTGCATGGTGGATAACCACGGTACGGTGCGAGTATGTGATTGGGTCGTTGATTCGATAGGTGGGCCCAGTTTAAATTATATTGATTGGGACCATTCAAATTAATGGTTGCGGGCTTAACCAAGGATTGTTTAAATTAAATATAAATTATAATGAAAAGCGATTTGGCCATCACTTTTAATATTATTCCAAAGTTGGTGGAACGAATAAACCTGGGGGTCGACATATCAAGGTCATTACTAAAGGAGAAATTTGGATTAATATCTCAATCTAAGATTGAGATATTAAAAGCCTTAGATTAATTTTCTAATTTCCAGAAAATAGAACAATGAGAAGTTGTTTGGGGCTCGGGTAGACCCCACTGGATTATCCATTTGATCTCGTCCAGAAATACCATCAGCGGTTGAATGGTTTTGACTCATGGTATTAATAAAGGCTAAACTATATAAGGAGGAGAGGATTAAAAAGTACGAGGTGTGCATGTAGAAGGGTTGATAACGAATAAATCTCTTTAAGAGATATCTGCATGATTGAACTCTGATAGATCTGAATCTATGATGCACCTGTGGATATGATGAAGGTTCAAGATCTCTAGATCTAAAAATTTTGAATCTCTAAGAAGATCTGCAAAAGAAATGGCACAAGTCTGATGAAGAAATTGAAGAAAGCTGGTGGAACAGTTGAAGCTTTCAGTATGAAAGTGGAAGCTTTCTGTCAGTAAAAGATGGTGTTAAATCAGGGGGTCGAAGCTCCCTTTCAGGAAAGGCTGGTAAACGAGATCAGGGGGTTGGAGCTCCCTTCCAGTAGTAACTGGAGAACGAGAGAAGGTTGTAGCCTTCTGCAGGTTGGTGCCTGTGTGCTGGTATAAGTCTGCCCCAACACAAAATTGTAAGAAGTTTTCTTTATAATAAATATTGAAGACAAAGACGACAGCAGTGGTGGTTTTCTCCTGAATTGGGTTTCCACCTTAAATACTGGTGTTTATGTGTGTTGCTTATGTGTGATGGTTTATTCTGTTATTACTGCACATGCTTACTGCTTACTAGACATCTGATGAATAATGCAATTAAGAATTAAATGCATAATAAGATCTCTGGACATACACAAATTTTGTTAAGGATATCTGCATGTATATGCGAGTTGGGTTCAGTAAAGTAGCGTAAGGTCTTAAGAGAAAGAAAAATTAGAAAGGTTTTAATTAGCTCAAAATACTGATTCACCCCCCCCCCCCCCCTCTCAGTATTTTTCCCAACAAATAGGTGGTTGAGTTATGTTAGGACTCTAACTCCTAAGTTTGTAGGTGTCAGTTTCTAATTCCAAGTATCTAGTTTATGGTTAGACTATGTGGTGGAAAAGGAACTTAATGATCTAGCCTGGTTGGAAAATTTGATGTAAAGATTGGATTCCTATTAATAGGCAGCATTTCTATGAATGAAGGGTTGGAGAATATTGTATCACACTGCTACTTTGTAAAATCTTTGATATTCAGTAATACACAATGGACATTTGGCCTTCTTCACCTGAGATTCAAATGAGGTTTTCAATGAGTTCTATATCTTATATTTTTCATGTTTAATATATGCAACAGGTTTACTTAAAATATATGCAATATGTTTAATATATATTTTTCATGTCTAATTACTCAAAATTCTTGGAGAACATGCTCTGACTTCCTTTAGATATTGAACTGATGTTTCCTTCCTGTGTTGTGTGTGTACCATCTTTTCATTGAAACTTTCATTTGGCTCAGTTTCCACAAGAAGGATTATTTTCATTGAGTTTCCTGATGTCAACTCCATTAGCCCAATGGTAGCAAATCCTTTACATTTTCAACCTATAATCAATCATAATCAAGTTACAGTAATAGATTTACCCATCTAATAATTTTGTCTTTAAAAATCATAAGTTACCTTGAGAGAGCCCTCTCAGACTGAAGAGGCTAATCTTCAGTTAAAATTTGGTTGAAGTAGTTATTCTAAGTTGTCTAGTGGAGCAACCCATCAGTACCAATTTAGAGTTAACATAACCCTGAAGCAGAACCTTGCTTTCTGGAACCGTGAGTGTTGACCGTTGACTTTGACTACTTGACTATGATTTTTCCCCAGCTTGGACCTGAAATTTGACTATGCTTTTGTCCCTCATATAGAGGTCATTTTAAAAACTGAACATAACACCGAAATAAGCGCGATGAGCTCTTCGACTTGGCACTGGTTTCATGAGCATCAGAGACTGTTGAATTTTGAGCATTTTGAGGATCAACTACAATCTATGACCATCCTAGTCTTCAAAACATGACTAGACATAGCTTATGACCATGATGTCCTTCTAAAATATGACTAGACATAACTAATATGACAAGAATCAATTACAGTTCAATATCCAGTTGGATCAATGTACTACTCACATATCTGAATTATTTTCCATCAAGATAACTCATACATATTTCTAATTTTTTTCTTTTTTTCTTTTTTTTTAATATATAAATCAGTTCTTATTTTTATTGGGAGATCTCCACCTTATCCATACCATTCTTGGGCTTTCATAACTGATATGAAAGGTACAAATTAACCTTTAAGGAATTCTTACCCATTACTTCAATTTAACTATTGTTATAGTATGTACAATTTTCATACTTTTATGGCTACCATTACTATGCATGTTCATCGATTATTTTCTCAAGGGTGTCTATTTGAATCATTATGTAGCCTTGCATCCTCTTGTCATTATCATTGAGACTATTTTCAATGGTTTAAGGAACTTATTTTGCCTCAAGTCCCATTTCCAAGATGGGATATTTTAATATCAATTTCCTAAGAATAGTATGGATCTTTTGTTGATGCACAATGTCATTAACACACTAGATGTTGGTTAAATTAAGCCATACTTATGCTTTAACACTTCTAATTAGAAACTAATTTATTCTATTGACATGTATAATCATTCAACAATAATTTAACATATGTCAACAATAAATCAACATGCACACGTTGAGGATTCACAATTCAACCTCCTTTGGAAGAATTTTTTAACAACTCTTATAATAGCCCAAGGCTCCCTCCCGCTGCACTCATGTGCATACAATATATTTCTCTCTTTAGTATACCAAGATCATTATCCCTTTTGATATCACTTGTGCAAGCATTCTTAGGCCTTTATAATTTTATATATTCTAATACTTTCATTCTAAAAAAATTATGATCACGAAAAAAGTCAAAGGTTCTCCCTTTTTAATTTTATTTGCATAATTCTAATTTTATGACACTCTATTCTATTTCTTGACTAGTGGATTTCAACTAGGATAATCATCTCTCCTAGATTCATCCCTCATTCTAAATTATAACAAAACAACTTCATAAAACCTGATTAACATTTAACATATTAGTCCAATGAAATCATATTTAAATCAAAGATCCAAATATACTCTAATAGAGTGAGATTACATAAATTTTGTATTCATCTTGTATAGCTTTGTTTCCCTAGTCAAAGCTTTCTAGCAATATATTCACATGCACAAGTTGAAGGTTCACAATTAAGCCTCTTTGAGAAGAAAACATTAACATCCAAATTTCTTCTTATAATAGCCCAAGGGTCCTCCCACCCCCCCGCCCCCACTTGCACTCATGCATACAAGCTATTTCAATATTAGGTAGACCAAGATCATTATCCCTTTTTACATCACTTATGAAAGCATTCTTAGGTCTTTATACTTTTGTATATTTTGATACTTTTCATTCTCAAAAAAGCATCACTAGGAAGAAATTCAAGGGTTCTCCCTTTTTAATTTTTTTTGCACAACTTAAATTTTGTAGCACTCTACTCTATTTCTTGAGTAGTGGTAGTCAACTATGCTAATCATATCTCCTGGATTCATCCATCATTCTAAATTATAACACAACAAATTCATAAAACATGATTAGTGTTTAACATATTAGTCCATCGCAACTATATTTAAATGAAAGATACAAATTTACTATAATAGAGTGAGACTACATAGCTACTATATTCATCTTTTATAACATTGTTTCCCTAGTCAGATATTTCTGACAGTCTATTCACATGTATTCATATCCACATGCACCCCTCCTTAGTTCCAGTGGTCTCAAATAATCTCAGTTTCATGAGTTAGTACCAACTCTAATCATTTCAGTTGTTTACCAATCCATTTTTCAGATGCATAATTATAAACATGCATTTGCATTCTACATTCAACCATGCATTCAAACAAAGTCTCAATTGCACGCTTAACCATTGATATATATATATATGTGTGCGTGTGTCATATCAATGGTGATTTTAACAATGTTTAATATTCAATACAAATGGTGTCAACAACAACATTACATCACAATCCTCCCATGGACTATTATGAATAACTATTTGAACTATAATTTATACATCAAGGATAACCATGTCCCTTTCACCAATGCTATCACACTATTTTAAGTTTTATTCTAAACAAAATTAATAAGCATTAAGTAGAGTGCTATAATGATTCTTATAACCAATGTTTAAAATGAAGAGATATTAGCCTTGGCTCATATGTATATGGACTTCACATTAACCCTAGAGACAGATTAACACTTTACATAGAGTCCCACTGTAACTTCTATAAAAGTAGTAGAGTATTGGTTTTTTTTTCGATAAAAAACATTTCATTATATTTTCATGAAGAGCAAGATTACAAAAAGTGCCTCAATGACCCGTTATTCCTCATTCTGACTAGGCTTGGTGGAATAGGGGGTCGAAGGATGTCTAGGATGGAACTTTACAATCTTTATTTATGCCTGACATCATATCCATTTAGTACTTTTGAGAAAACAAAAAAGCAGAAAAAGCTAGCAGCAATATTTCATGGAGGGGGTGGGGAGGGAGTACAGGGGGGGCTGCAAAGTAGCCATCATGATCATGCATGTGAAAATATATATGCTCCACCCAAGCTTACAGATTTCAGAGGTGGTCATTTTTTCTGTGATGGTTCCGTCGGAGAGAATCCAACTGTTATAGTATCTCATTCTAGTTGTACTAAATTTCATTTATGTAAACAACAATCTCGTTGTGATCCTCATACCTATGGTCACGGAGGATGTCGATATTGATCTGGATGTCTCAAAGCTGCAGCTAAGGATTTTGTGGTTTCTGGAGCCTCAATTTTTCCTAGGGAACGATCCAAGGAAAGCTCCACCTCACCCTCTCGTGCCGTGCTAGTTGAAGTCTATGAATATCGACTATGGTGAGGAACGAGATGACCAAAATTCCCCAAATTTCCACCCCCACGATGCGGCCTCCAAAGCTGACGAGGCATTGATATCTTAACTGGTGTACTAATCAAACTAGATTGAAGACACCCAGAAGTAAACCTACAACGAAAAGAATGGACGTTGCAACAACCCCTACCAGGGGAAGAGGAAACCCGACAGGGATGAGCAAAACAAGATACGTTTCCACAAGGGGCTATCCAAAAATTCACGAGGATAGGTTCGATCCAAGTATCCCCAGGCCCATAAAAATCATCGATGACCTCTCTTGCAACATGAAAAGGGACCCCGGAGACATCAGAGTTGGAGAGTGAGAGGAGAAAACCACTACCTCGTCGAAAATCAAATACCAACAACCCTTTAACCAAGTAACACTTAAAGAGATAATGAAAAAGAAAACCAAGGTGGGGAAATATTTTGAGCATGAGCTAAAGAGACCTAGAAGGTAAACCCAACTCGACAACCCCACTGTTACAAAGAAACACTAGTAAAAACCCAGTCCCTGAGACAAAGTCACCGCCACCCTAGGGACCCCAAAAATCGCATACGACACCCAATATATTCCTTGGGTTTTTGTTTAATTAAAAGATCACAATTCCTAATTCAAAACCGTGTATATATATTACCTTGAGCCAGCAAAGCCCAGGGGTGTGACTAAAAGCTACTCTCTTGCCTCAGATGGTGCCAACACCTAACTATCCTCTCAGTAGAGAGCCAGGATCATAGGTTCTCTTTCAAAAGACACACTCTTGCCAGACTAGAGTGAACTTGACTTCCACAGTGTCTCACCTCTAGAGCCAAAACCCCAACGAGCTACTATTGTTTCCATCACCCACTCCTTCAGCTTCTCTCTTACCAATATACATTGCCCAAATTACCAACTGAACCAATAACTCCACCACCCTGCTTATCATACCCACAAACTCGTCTAAAATGATCGCCTAGGAGGAGTAAAAGCTAATGAATGCTTGTGTTAAATGTTGCATGTGTGTTGTGTGGTGGAGGGGGAAAGTCTCGAGGCCCAAATTTTCATCGTTTGGTCACCCACATCGGGGGTTATAGTATTGGGTTATAATACCACAAATTTGAATTTCATTGGATTGATTCAAGCTTTTAGATTATCCACAGAGCTATAGAAACAAACAAGATATCAAACTCCTTCCATGTATAGGTCGATGACCAATTTTTCATTAACTAAAAATAGGATTGACTTCTCCTAACAAGAATATTTCTCCTACACTCTTTAATCTACCGATTGATTCAAATGCTCCGCCATTCTATCCATTTCTTTTGAAACTCTAGCAATGTGAGGCCATAACAATTAAATAAAAACACATGTATATACACAGAGATAGTATATTCAATCATAATAGGGTATGGGATCTAGATATAGCCTTAGTATTTTTTTTAAATATCTATTTTAATTTGATATATGTTTTAGAAGAGTAATAAATATATTTCCAGCCACAATAACTTAATTTCTCTCAATATGGATGGTTCGTGCAAAAAATCCCTTACATGAAAACCTCGATGTCTCGATTCTATTAGTGTTATCTATATGTAAGTTAAGAAATATAAAGGTAGAATTACAATAGGATTTACCCTTGCAGAGAATTCAACATATAAAGGTGGAATTCCAATAGTATTTAACCTTGTTGAGCATTCAACCCTTAGATTGCATACTTGTATTGATTAGGTTGATTCAAATCAGGTTTCACCACTGTAACACAACTTGGACTAGATTAGTAGACATTAATTCCATGCTTAAAACAATATATTATATCTACATACATCTAATTTCAGATTTAATCCTAATATAAAATATACATTAGCATCTACATATGCAGAGTTAGAAGGAAATGGATGCACGTCAATTCCATTAAAAACAAAAAATACATACTATAATAATTTCAGCTAGTTGCACATTTTCTTTGAATACACCACTGAGAACCTATTCTTAAAATTATTTCCTCTCTATCTCACCCCTTCTCATACTCCACTAATTACATTTTTATATAAATATACATTTGTAATTTCGAATTTATGAAATTCAAACAAACTCTTTATATCTGAAATATCATGTTGCTTTAATTACATGGAAAAAAAATGCAGAAATGTTTGAAAGACATTAATAGCATCATAGTCCAAATTTATACAATGTAATGGAGAAGATTTATATCAAAAGTCACTAGTAGGAAACATGTGTTTTAACCATAGTAAATTAAACACACCGAGATTGCACCAATTAAACAAATAAAACCATTAGATAAATGTCTTTTTGGATTAATCACATTATTAGGATTTGGTCTACGTTTCGAACCAACTAATGTGGTTCATCCTCGGGACAAGGTGAAGAAGCCATTCAATCTTAATGAATAAATAGTGAAGATGCATCATTGCCCAGTATTAGCTGAAAAAACTAGTTGTTATAGTTTTTTCAACTAATACCAGGCAATGATGCATCCTCATTATTTATTCATTAAGATTGAATGGCTTCTTCACCTTGTCCCGAGGATGAACCACATTAGTTGGTTCGAAACGTAGACCAAATCCTAATAATGTGATTAATCCAAAAATACATTTATCTATTCCATAGATCACAAAAGTCTCAGATCTAAAATAAAACCATTATTAACCATTGCAAGTAAACATAGAAAATTTGTTTTAACCATAGAATTAGACATGCTCATATTACACCAATTAAACAAATAAAAACATTAATAACCATTAAAATCCCATTGCAATCCAACCATAAGAAAAAAAAAATTTATCCATAGTAAATTAAAAACTACCAATATACCACTATTCCAAGAGTAAATCGACCTCAGTTAAATGTTTAAGTCATGAATCATGTTAATACTTTGGAGATTAACACTCATAATAACCAATAATAACTTAGAAAAAAAGTTAAAAATTTATAGATTATTATTACCTTATGTAAGCATTTCAACCATAATTACATCTAAATGTTTCATTGGATTAAGCCATGAGTTTATCGATTCACCAAACCTAAGGCTAGAGAAAATATTCAAATATATCGTTGACACAATAATATGTCAAATTCAATTCAAGTTATATTGTTGTAATCTTTTTAGGGAAAATGGGAACATGGAATTCTATCGTAAAAAAAACTTATTACTTCAGAACATGAAGAAAAGTAAATTTAGGAAATGTGGGAGATGGTGTTGAAATTTACATAATTAAAATGTTTGTCAAAAAATGATTAGGAGAAAAGGAAAAGAAAAAGGCGACAAAAATGAACAAAATAATAACTTTTGCAAAAGAATTATGTTGATATATATTTTTGGATATGTGTCTATTTTATTGCTTTTCTTGCACGCTTTAAGTTAACATTTATTAATGAATAATTATTTATGTATAATAAAAATAAATAACATTATCTTGCCAAACATTTTGCAAACACACACTGAAATCATTTCTAAAAATGAATATATTTATTTATTTCAATTAAAATGAAACAAAACCATAAATCATGAGACTCTTACTCAACCTTTTTTTCAATTCTCTATTGTATTTATTTTTAAGAGTATTTGTCTTTTATTCCTCAATTCACTACAAATATCAAGGTTAGTACAATAAATTTCAACTTGATATCTAAACATCCATACATATATATTACTCTTAGTATTCATTCTCAACTTAGCCAATAAGCTTCCAGATAACATAAACTTAAACCAAAATTACATGCTTACAATAATTTATTTATTTTATAATTCTTTAAGATAATTAAAATTAATACGTGATGGGATATTCAATTCCAATTGCTGAAAATATGCTCCATCTTTGATTCCTTAACCAACTCATTTGAACTATTAGGTTTTCCACCCAACCATATCTAGGAATAACTTCTCTCCCTAAAACCCCCGAGCTATAAGAACTCACAAGAAATACTAAGATACAGTAATAGTCGTACAAAATTAATTTATTTTTAATTTGCAAAATTTCCTATTATTCATCGCCCTCCCAAGGTGGAAAACCCTCAATTTTTCTTAATTATTAAATTAACTTAATTATCTAATATTCATCACCCCATGCGTCCTTTCTAGATAATTTACTATTATCATTTTTTCCTAAATAAATAATTTACCTTTTTATTAAAATAATATTTAACTTAATAATCCATTAAAAGTGGGTAAATTTGGAATTAGATTAATTTGAGGATAATTTAGGTAGCCTTCCTTGGTTGATTTATGCCCATGAGTGGTATTTTTCTGCTAGATGATAGGGATTCCACACTCATATTACATTCCTCTCCAAATTTATTAGGACTATGTTAAACACCATGTTAAACACACATATGGTGTATGAGAAAGATAAACACACACACAACAAGAAACTCAATACACAATGAAGGATAAGTGTGCAGCGCTCTTATTTTTCCATTATACATGATGTACATTTATAGTACAATGGTGTGACTCTTGGTTTCACATTTCAAGGTCACTTGGACTCCATTGTGACTTTTTGCATTCCACACCTACCCATTGAGGATTAGGTGTTCCAACATTCCCCCCCTTAATCCGAAGGGGTATGTGTGAGTCCAAGAAGAGAGTTGTAATACAAATCTGCAAAGTATACATTGCAGCACTTGGGCTGAATCAACTCTCTAAAATGTTGGCAAAAAGAGGTGGTTTAAGGATGACCACCAACACTAGAACGCAATACTTGTTGCAGTTCCAGAAACTCTTCCAAAACTGGCAAGAAGCTGAAAGCTTTTGCTAGAGGAATTGTCCCTCATAAAAAAGGGAGACCTTCAACCTAAAAGAAGGGAGGTCTACAACCTGTGATGGTTTAAGGATTACCAACAACACTGGAATGCTTGAAGCATTTCCTAGAACTCAACCAAAGTTGGCAAGAAGCTGAAGGCTTCTGCTAGAGGAAGTGTCCCTCATATATGAAATGGAGACCTTAAACCTAAAAGAAGCGAGGTATACAACCTGTGATGGTTTAAGGTTGTCCACCAACCAAATATGATGGTTTAAGGTTGTCCACCAACCGAAGGCATGCTCATGGGCATCCGTGTCTCTGGCTACAACTCTGAATCTGGAATGACAAATTGTGGCTCAGGCTCGCTTGAACTGTTGTGTCTCTGGCTACAACTCTGAACATGGAATGAGAGATTGTGGCTCAGGTTCGCTTGATCTGACGTCTAAGCTTGAAGATGACCACCATTTTCCCCCCTGTCAGGGACAAGGTGAGATGATGACGAAAACTCAACTGCAAGTTTTCTCAATATTCTAGAACATGTTCTGACATGCAACTTAAACATCTTCTTGGCTGCTCATGCCCATTGCCAAGAAGTGATCCATTCAAGATGAATCTTTGTTCTTGCAAGAGGCTTGTTTCTGAAGCATCTGTCTGAAGAATGGGTGTGCCGACCATAGTGCTTGCATGGATGAAGATCAAAATAGTGATCTTTCATATGGCCAACTCAATCACAATGTTGGCATTTTACAATCTGTTGTTGTTGTTGAAGAAGTGGAGTAGGATCTGGAATAGCTGCAGGTGAACTATCATATAGGAATCCGACACTCTGAAATATGATGGGCTTGGTGTAGTCTGGAATATGAAAGCACACATCCTTGTCATATCCAAGACCAGTTATGTGCTTGTTGTGGACAAGCTCTTCCCAAGGTCTGATAATGGGCTTGAGAAGTGCAGGTTGAACTGCTACATCTACATGTAAATCTGCTCTTGTACAAGGAACTGAATGTGAATCGACTTCAAATTTACTGACTTGCTGCTGATGGGAGTCTTTCACAATGTTCTGAACAGAAACAGGTTCATAATGGTGACTCTTTTGCTGAAGTTCATCTTGTTGGAGATGAGATTCCAACTACAAAAACTCAATATTCTCTTGTGCATCTTGCAAACAACTTTGAATGTTACAAAGAGCATTCTTGCTCATTCTTATCATATCCTCAACATTTGAATGAATGAGGTTACTCAACAACTCTAATGCCTCATTGATTTTAGCCATTTTTCAACAACTTAGGCTCAAAAATAAAGGGTGTCGGCTTCAACCAAAAATGTACCCGTTTACAATGTGATTCAATCTTCCTTTCAAACAAATACAAATGTCTTCAAAGAACTTCCAACTATGGAAATCTCAAAGTACAAAATCTGCTCCTCAAATGATGGAGGACCTCAAGGTATAGACTTGACTGTCTAACCGACAAGCAACAATGACTTACATCAACAATTTTCCCACAACTCAAATACTGATTGCAACTATGAATGAAGAAGCAATATCCACTCACAATGTGAGTTCAATACAGTGTTTCTGCAAAATATTTTTGTAAATATGCAACAAAAACACTATGCAAGAAGCCTTTAAGGAAGCTGAATTTTTTCTTCAAATAGTTGTTTTTAAAAATGATGGCAAACTTGTCCTCTTTCAGAAAATCACCCTTATGCCACAAATCACACAATATAAACTTCACTTTTCTTCGTTATGTGTACAGCCCATTTGCTTCATATGTCATTTCCTTTCTTCCTCTCTCTCTGTTGTTTTTTTTTTTTTTTTTTTTTAACTTGAAATTAGGAAACTTATTGGGGGAGGGGGAACTAAGAAAAATTCAAAAAATTCAAAAAACGAATTTAAAAGGCTGGAAAGAGGGAAGGTCGAGCGGCCAAGTGAGGGGGAGGGAAGGGTCGAGTGAGCAGGGGTCGGGGGGATGGTCAAGCGTTTGAGGACGGGGAGAGCATTTGGGGGATGGTCTAGCGTGAGAGGGGGTAGAAAGGGCGGAGAGGAGGGTGCGTTGGGGAGAGAGGAGAGTACAGGTGAGGGACGGGGTCAGGCGAGGAAGGAGAGTCGTAAGGGGAGACGGAGATGGGGAGGCGAGGGACGAGAGGTGACGGGTTGGGTTGGGTTGGATGAGCGGGGAAGAGGGGCACGGGGAGGGTGAGGGTGTAAGGGAGCGAAGTGTTGAGGAGAGGCCGAGGGGAGGGGTTGTTGAGAGGCTGAGGGGAGAAGCTGAAGAGGGGAGGGGTAAGGTGAGGGGGAGGGCAAGTCTTGAGAGTTAGCGTAAGGTTGCAGAGTGAGCGGGGGCAGCGAGGGGGTGGGGAAGAAGAACAGGGTTGGAGGGCCAGCGGATAGGAGCGTAGGCTGGTGCGTTTGCAGTTAGGGAGGGTCGAAGGGTTGAGTGCGTAGGGGAAGCGAGGGGTTTGGGATTGGGGGGTGTAGGGAGTGAGAGTTGAGCACTGTGAGGTATGTGAGTTGCAGGGGATGTGTTGCAGAGGCCGAGGGGCCGAGTTTAAATTTTTTTTATTTTTATTTTTATTTTTATTTTTAATTTTAATTTTATTTTTTATTTATTTTTTATTTTTTTATTTTTATTTTTTTAATTAACAGCAGAGTAGGGCAGAGGGAATTTGTAGAAAATTGTAGACTTAGGGAAAAAAATTAATTTTTCCAGCAGCAGAGAATGAGACTTTAAAAACGGTAGAATTTACAAGTATACTACAGGTAGAAACCTCAAAAATTTCCCAGAGAATTGCAGAGCAGCTTTTAGATAGTAAAATACATCAGCATGGCTTTGCAAAAATTGCAGAAATGAGGAAATTTTCAGCAGAAAAACCCAGAAATTTGCAGAAATTTTTCAGTGAAAACTCAAAAATCTTTAATAAAAACCCCAGAATTCTGCTTTAAAAAATATTCCAGCAGCTCTCCAATGCAGAAATTAAAAGCAGAAATTGTAGAATAATGTGCAGTGAGAAAACCTACAAAATGCCCCCCAAATGCTGCTCTTCTTCAAGACAAAATTTCTGAATGTTGCTTCTTCTCAATGCAAATTTCTGAATGCTGCAGAAAGATTGATGAATGCGGCAAAAAGACTGTTGCAGAGAATCTCTAAGTGCTGCAAAAATTATCAGAATTTTTGCAGATATGCATAGGCCATAAACACAAATGGCTCACTCAATGTTGAGCTGGTTATGAACGTATCAGCTCTGATACCATGTTAAACACCATTTTAAACACACACATGGTGTATGAGAAAGATAAACACACACACAACAAGAAACTCAACACACAATGAAGGATAAGCGTGCAGCTCTATTATTTTTCATTATACATGATGTACATTTATAGTACAGTGGTGTGACTCTTGGTTTCACATTCCAAGGTCACTTGGACTCCATTGTGACTTTTCGCATTCCACACCTACCCATAGAGGATTAGGTGTTCCAACAGACTACATGCCCTTTTCCTTGCACCTAAGACTCTGCACCCTGATCTATTCAATAGATCTAAGATTCTGCTCCCTGATCTATTCAATAGATCTAAGATTCTGCACCATGATCTTTCAAAGGTTCAGGACTCCGCACCCTAATTTTTTCATAGATCCAAGACTCCACATCTTGATCTTCCATGGATTTATGACCCCATGTCCTAACCTCCATGGCTTCTCATCTATTGTACTTGAAACTATAGGCTTCACCTCGAGGTACTGGTTGTGAGCTCATACCCACTTGATGGTTCATTGGGAAGGTCGTGTCCCAAGGCTTGTACACATCACAATTTTCATAGATTAAAAATATATAATGAATTTCATAATGAAATTTAGATAATCACATTTTATTCAGAGGTGTACATGACTTCCGTAGGCATTTTATTTGAAGAAATTACTTCCACGGCCATATTTGATTTGAGCATCCTCATTGGAAAGTGACCAAGTTCCTTGTCACATCCTTCTCATTACGAAGTTAAGCATACATAATCATAAAAATTATGAATCATAAATAGTACTCTAATCAACCATATTTTCTATGCAATGATGATAATCCATAGATCTATCTATCACAATCATATATTATCATTCATGTCATGCACCAAATTCAAATCTAGGATACGAAAAGAGAAACATTGATGATATATATTTAACCAAAATCAGTCTTATACACACAACCATAGATATTATCATAAGCATGCAACAACCATATGACGCAAACAAGGTCTATTTCATACAAACATATACATAAGCCTAACACACATAATATTTATATCACTCGAACAAAATCACCCTCTCTAGGTGTCATCAAAACTAACTAACCAAGAAGGGACACTACATACTCCCCTCTTGGTCTAAACTTGGCCTAAAGTTTTCCTACAATCATAAGATACTTGGTTCTTTTGATTCTCTTATCAATAAAGTGTTAAATTTATGTATATGTATTTGATATATTTTTCTTCATCCCAATTCATAATTTAATGTTTTTCTAGAGTGAAAGCATCTACATGAAAACCAAAACATACCATTCTTAATCATGTAGAAAATATATCCATGCCATATTAGACATGTCTTGATATAAATTGCCAAATATTTCTATATCAAAACTGGCCATACAATTTATAATACCATATCAAGATACTATTTTATGTAATTGTTACGACATCTACTTATCTATAATAATTTGGCATTCCACATGTTTTTCTTTCTCTTATTTTGCATTAATCCTTTATGTATCATTTTTTTTTGTTTTGTAGTATATTGAGATTTCCAAGATGTAAATAGCTCACACTTGATTTGTATAACAACATTGATGGTCCATCCCCTCATATAATGAAACTTGCATGACAAGAGGTATCAAATCATACACAAACAATTGCATGTCAATCTAGTTAAACTTGATGTCATATATATATATAATCCACTAGTACATTCTACATGAATTATGTTTTCTCACTCTATGTTTACTTTTTTCATTCCATTATACATAGATGCAATCAAAACCCTTAGGAACCAATTACTATTTTACCGAAAGTTTAATCATAAGAATAAAAACAATCGAAAGTTCAAAGCACAATTATTTTAATTTAACAAGGTTAAAAGGAAATCACCTACCTTGTACCACCGAATTTTCCTTTAATTCCACAAACATTAATGTTATTCACTTTCATTATTTGAAAACTATTTATATTTTGGTTTAGAAGAATTTGATTCCAACATATCAATCTGCAATTCCTCTCATCCAAAACAACTCACAAAGTAGGTTATCTATTATATCAACGCCCATTTCCCAATTACTCATGATTTCTATTCACTACTAGGTAATTCATTTGGTTTCAAGTCTTATTCCATTAATAGATATATGAAAACCTTAAACAAAACTATGAAAACAATACAGTTCTCAAACTATGAATAATCCTAGCGTTGTTGGGGATTTTTGGATTAGAATTGTGTAGTATTTAGGGAAAATCACAAATGCTACACAGTTCTAATCTGAAAATACCCAACAACAATATGAATAACTATTGAAGAACCCAATCACTCATATGAATAATCCTGTTGATTTTACATAATATTTACACTGTCACAAGGGAATTTCTAGCCTAAAGTTAAGCTTCATTTCTCTCCCTCCATCTATCTCTCTTCTTTTATTATTATTATTATTTTATAAAGGAGAATTACTAATCTCTCAGTAGATTACAACCTTTTGCAAGACTACTAGCCACTCATACAACTATACATCCAAACACAAATTCTTAAATCCAACAATCTCTTCCATTTTGTTGTTGTTGCTACAACGCCCTCCAAAAATTTCACTACATTCGAATTTTGGAGCCTACTATCACCGTCGTATCTAATATGTTGTTTTGATCATCAAATGTTTCCTTGTGTTATTCTATGAGTTTCAAGTGTCCTTGAATGATCACAAGTGTATTCGAATTGATTAGAACATCTCTAGGTGCATTTCATGGTCACAACATCTTTTTGTTGTAAAATTACTCTTTCGGGTTGTTGTCACACACACTTCACTCATTATACTTGGGGAACGTGTATATAGTGGCATTTTGATGTATATTAATTGTTGATAAATATTTTATAAGTTCTCTCAATGAGTTAGTATGTTTCGCATGTGGCTTTATGCCTATAACTCATCATGTTCACCCCTTGCCTTATAACCTAGACTTAGACAAATTTCAGTTGAAAAAATAGCTCATTAAGGCTAAGAGTGCATGAGCACACTCTGAAGCCTTGATGGGAGACCGTTCATTGTTTGGAAGTGTGCTCTGCACCCTCCTTGAGGGTTTGGCACACTCCTAAAGCATGAATCCCCTTCCTTGTTCCTAACTACAACCTCCTAAAAGGTCAGTCTTCCTTGAGCACACTCCTTCAACCCAAAGGAATGTGCCCTCCTTGGGAGCACTCCTTCGACCCGAAGAAATGTGCCCTCCTTGGGAGCACTCCTTTGACCTGAAGGAATGTGTCCTCCTTGGGAAGCACTCCCTCGACTTGAAGTAATGCACCCTCATTGAGCACATGAGTCCACCACAAAGGCCTTAAGCTCCACCCTTCAACCTTCCACAATGTGCCAAGTGCCCTCTTGATCCTTGAGCGCATCAGAAAACTTCGAAGGCACAAAGCTTCATATTTCACCCTTCGAACATGCACCATGGGCCCTCTTTGGTCTCTTGAGTGCATGAGTGCACTTCGAAGGCATGAAGCTTCATCCTTCAGCCTTCGGACTAGTTCCATGCACCCTCATTGGTTTCCTTTGAGCGCACTCCTTCCACCTGAAGGGATGCACCCTCCTTGAGAGCACTCCTTAGATGCAAAGGAATGTGCCCTCCTTTAGAGCACTCCTTCGACATGAAGGGATGCACCCTCCTTGGTTTCTTGAGTGCATGAGTTCACCTCGAAGGCATGAAGCCTCATCCTTCACCCTTCAGGAGTGTGTCATGTACCCTCTTTCTCTCTTTCCCCTTCAAACTTTGGACTTGCGCCATGTGCCCTCCCTTGACCTCCACCCTCTCTTAAGTGCATGAGTGCAGGCCAAATCCACGAAGCCTTTCCCCTTCATCCCTTCAAACTTTAAAAATGTGCCCATGCACTTAGAATCCCCTTTTCTCCCTCTCAAGCACACTGAAAATGCCTAAACAGAAAATATGCATGGATCATGATAGAATAAGATATTTTCAGATTGATGGTTGCTCATCATGAGTGATTTCAGATACAGGTATTCCAAAAACATCATGGAAAGCACCAACGAGGAATATTAGGCAAAGAAAACAAACGAAGGAATTTGCATGAAGAAAGAAGAGCACAATTTAACCTTTATGATTAAAGCACCCAAAAGACTCCATTACATCAAAGACCCTTTGTAGGGTGAGGATATCAACGAATTGAAGTTACATGAAGAAACAAAGAGAAAAGAGAGAGTGGCAACCGTGTCACCACCAGATAAATTCCATGTCATCAACCACTATCAGTCCCAGTCATTAAAGATAGTGACATGTCAAGTCTCATCATATGATGATGTGTAAGTCATGATGTAGTATTGTAATCAAAGAAAAGGAAAAAATGTAATGTGTCATATGTGGAACATGAAGAGTCACATAGTGATATATGGACAAATATTGTATAGAATTTCAAAAATCATTTAGAATTTCAAGCATTGTTTAGAAGTACCAAGGACACACCAGAATTCCAAGAGTCATGAGGATATGAAAGTTCATTCCTCTTGTTATAAAAGAAACCTCATAACTCAAGAAAAGGCTATTGGAGGCTTAAGCTTTGGAGAGCTAGTCTTGGCTTCTCTACATGGCATAGGAGAGAAAATTATTCTTGGGAGAAGCAAGGAGTGACTTAATGTTCCACTATTGGAACTAGTTTTCACAATTGTAATTGATGTATGTGGATATTTCATCTTCTAATTGAAGCTCTATGAGGCAACACATTTTCATGCATGTATCACATATGTTTTAGGACTATTCTTGGGATATTTACGATATATGTTGTGTTCATATGTACTAGATAAATTGAACTATTTTGGTGGAAACAATACTCATCTTGTTGAATGTGTGTTGTGTTCTCTTTAATATCGTTGTGTGAACTATTTCGCTAACGAATATTTTCATGCTTTCATGTGCCTCTTCTTATTTTTATGCTCTTGTGTTCCTTTTCTAGGATAGAACTATTACTTTCCTCTTAGGGACTCACTTCTTGTCTCCCCTCGTGAAGGTTTCCTTTTACATCATGCAATTGGTGCTTCAAAATTTCAACTTATTTCCTTATTAAAGGTTTAATTATATAATATCTTATGTAATTCGTTGAAACCAAGACAAACCTTTGTGTTATGGTGGCTGGGCCAACACTCCAAATGGGGATGCTACTCCAAATGTTGTGAGGTCTAATTGGGACTACACATCGGGGAGACCCCCTATATGTTTCCCATTGAGTTTTTTTTTAATCTCTCATCTTAAATGTCTCTTTCCCAAATTATAATCCTGGGATTTTTTCTAAAGTGTTTGATTTTACCATCCCTGCAGAAATCATTAATGACTTGTCTCAATTCAAGTTTGATGGAAAGAGTGAACTAATTGGCCTTGAACACTTCTTTCAATTTATGCATTTTTTTCTCTCTAATGGAATACATTGTAAAGATGTCATGGTCGAGTTATTCACCCTCACATTTGAAGGCTGAGTTAAGAAATGTTGTCATACGTTCCCTGTTACTTCTATCTATTCACTCCAACAACTTGTTAAGGATCTTCGTGAAGCGTTTGATAGGTATGATTATCAATATATGTGTGATAGAATTGATTTTCTTATATTGGAACCTGGTGAATATGCAGAGGACTTGATTAATCAGTTTCTTCACCTTTTCTATGAATTTCTTGAGGGAGTTATTAATTCATATTTCATTATGGAAAAAATTCAAAATTTGATTATACTCTCCTTGAGATATTTATAATATGAACCCTCAAATGATTCTCTACCCCCAACTCTAGCTTGCTAACTGTGATATAACTCAATATTTCAAGGAGGAACCTACTATTCATTTTTTTCATTGTCCTCCTCATTTTCCTATACATATTCAGGTGCCCCCTAGTGATGATGTTAAAGTTAAGAGATTTGAAAATCAAACTATTGATCTGTCCATTCAACCTTCATACAATTCTTATGATTCACATCCTACTAAGGAAAACATGGAATGGTTTAGTAATTGCACAGAGCCTAAAGTGAAAGTTGATCCCTTGTCTTTTCAATATCATATTAATGTACATAAGTCCAATATTGAATTTGATCCAAATGAAAACATGATTTTATATGGGGATGCTATGAAATCTCTACCACATAAGTTTCATGATTCCTTGATGATTCGTTGGTTTCACCTACTTCAACTTGTAATGATGTTCAATCTGTTGTTTCAAGCAGTAATCGAGAACACGTTGATAATATTTCACATGCATAAGAGCAAAGTGTTGAATATATGTCTTATCTTTTCTCCTTATTTCAATATGATAATCTTTCCTTCTTGGCTAATCTCCAATCGTTTAATCTTGATAACCTGTCAAATGACTCTGAACCCCACATCCATTTTGAGACTTTGCATAACCATCACCATGATATACATGTTTCCATTAACGCATATGGTGGTGAATAACCAAGTATATCGGTTGATATATTCTCTTCTTCCGAGGAATTGGTTTTCCAAGGTATTGATTCAGAATCTATTTCTGACAATTTATAATCTCCATTTGTGAATTGGGATGCTCTTTTAATTCAAAATTATTCTGAATCCTATTTAATTCATAATAATTTGGATGACAAATCTAAAGTGGTGAGTTGTTAGGTTCTTGAATTTTTGGAAGATCCTGGTCAATTTGAGTGTCATATTGGTATGCCTCTCGTTGATCATTATATTGATGACAATGAAACTAGTATGTTGTTCTTACAAGTTTAATCATATTTAAGTGCAATTGTAACTCCTCTTGAGTCTTTCAATCATTTTTCATCTTTAGAACTCTATTCATTATGCCCATATATGTTTGATAATTCTGTCATAGTAGCAGTTCCCCAAAATCCTTCTGATATTTATCTGGATGATCATGGTTGTAATCAAGTATAGGGTGGTGTAATACTACCATCAGAGGATGAAAAGTTTGAATCTATTATTCATGATCTATTTAACTATAAATATTTCGTAAGTCAGAAGGAGGATGTTCCAACCTTGTATGGTCAAGGGATATTTTCATTTGATCTATCTCAATGTTTTATCCATCAAGAATCTAATATGCTCAATATTAAATCTGATCAAACCAGTGGCATTAGCAGTGTTTTCATTGATACATCTATGGAAAATGGTGCATGTATGCCTATTTATTTTTCTAAGCCACCAAAATTTGATGATCCACCATCAGAAATTTCTAAGACCTATTAGGAATTTGAGGCACTTCAACTCCTACTAATGGTTATGTCAGGTTCTCGCAATCCTGTTGAGATCTCTGAACTAAGTTGGATCCATATTTTCATGCATATTACTTTCCTTACCATTCATCCACAAGTTATGAGTTCATTCTTAAATAACTACCCGATATTTTGAAGTGGGCCTTTGAGATAGAATTATTTATCAGATTAAAGCTTATTGTTTGGTTAGTCCCTTTTCATGTCAACCCCTTGATCTAGACCGAGGGTTGGAAAGCCAATATTTCACACATCATTGCAGTTTTCCTGTCATTTTGATGATAGAGATAAAGGAAATTTTGGGTTGAAGGGTTTTCTTTGTTAAACTCTTCTTAATATAATCATATTATTATCTCTTTTTTACATATCATGAAGCTAATAATCTCCATGGAAAATTTCCTTTTTTGGAGTAATTGTAATTTCTTCAACCATTCAACCAACCAAAACCCTTGTGTTAGCAATAAGTTTTATTTTTCATGTGTTTCTAATATGTTTTCAACTCAATATCTTGATTGGTTTCCTAGTTCTATGATGTCAACAATCGTTTTTAACGCTCCTAGCCTTCATATTTTTGGTATCACATGTGATCGCATACAAAGGGAATAAATAGAGAATCGAGAACCTTGTATGTTAATCGACCAATCTGATTATAATATCAAAGATTCTCATTGTGATTTGAATACGTTTCTTGAAAATTCATTTTCTCATAAGTCCAAAGGTCATAAAATTGGTTGTCTTGAGTATCAATATCCAATCGCTAAATGGTTAGAACGATCTTACATGGCAAGCCCCTATGCAAATAACAAGTTTCAATATTTTATGATGTTTGCAATAATTGAAAACACCGGTAAATGTATTCACAAGTAACCTGCAAGGTTTGTATGATCGATATTTCAATCAACAAGGTAAAGTTCAAAACATGTTAAAACTATTAGGTATGGAAAAATATTTTGGTAATAAGAAATACCTTCAGTTTATTGTGCGAGTTTTCAAATTTCTTATATTTTCTATTGCATATTGTTTCAAGTTGCTTTTAATTGTTCATATATTTGTGGTTGCAATTTAGGAACGATAATGGTTACATTGGAAATATAATTACACTTAGCCTTGACCTTCTAGCTGATTAGGTTAGGAGTAGGCTTAGTTGCATTTAGTTCCTCTTGCATTGCATCCACCTTCTTTCCTACTCTCCATTTGGTCTCCGCATTTGTTTTGTTTTTGCATAATGTTTTTGGCTTCAGCCTCCATTTTATTTGTCTCTTGTTTCTGATTTGGCTTTGTGACAACAACAATGTTTTTCTTTATGTTGTTCTCCTTCTTTGTTTGGGAAAAAATTCGTGTCCTCAATTAAAAAAATTGACAAGGAAATTCCCAATTTTGCAATTTTAGCGATTTATATATATATATATATATATATATATATATAAATTTAGGAGCAATAAGTGGTGGGGATATTAAATAAATTTTGGAGAAGAGGTAGAAAAATTAAAGTGAGGGTAAGTTGTGGAGATTACCATGGATGGAAATCAAACCATGGTATCAAATCATAGTGTGAAAGAAATAGAACAATGGTATGAGGAAGGGAAAGCAACAATAAAAGAAAATCTAGAGCCTCATTTTGATCATTATAGTCTTGCATTTCATTTTTGAATTGGAAGGTTTTCTTGAGTTGCTAAGCCAAGTCAACCAGTGTTGTTTAGCACAGGGAATTCTAAGCGGAAATCCCAAATCTCTTTTAGTGAACCTATAATGTCACCCCAGGAGAGACATTTGGAGCTGATTGGACATTTATTTTCCTAAATTTTGTGAGTCATTCGATCTCTACATCAGGTGGGCAAAATTATTCTTCCTTAGAGCCTACACATGAGTTTTACTTGACAATTATTACTAAAGCAGTTGATGTAGATTTGTGTCAAAAATTGTTGGAATTATCACTCTATCATTCCATCGTTATTTCTCAGTGGGTTTCAGCTATTTTGGGGGAGGATTTTGGGTGGATGAAACTATATATTTTCGGGTAGGACGCATAGTTGGGTAGTGGGTGATTTCACTTAATTTTTGGGTAATTCCGAGAGATTGGAATTAGCCCAAAATATTTCTAGGCTTTTTTGGTCTGGGGTTGGAGAACATTGTCCAAATTTTGCAGAATTTTTGGAGTAGATTTGATGCCTCAAATATTATTTTTTATCTAGCAACAAATTTCCGGGTGGAGTGTGCATCCAGTGACCATATTTCAGTGTGGATTTTCCTTCATTCTCACCTAGGTTTTTCATGCTTGACTTATCAAGCCCATGTGCACTCATTCCACAATATTTTTTACTAATATTCTCATTGGATATTCAATAAACTGGCTCGACTCTATTATTTCTGCACAATAGTGTTCTAAATTTGTTGATCTTGTGGAGTTTCCAAATTTCATGTTTATTTATTTGTTGTAACTAGTTTATGTTTTGATATTTCATTGTATTTGTCTAATTAGAATATCATAGTGGTATCAGAGCATCGGTCTTGGCTCAGTTGTAGAGAAAAATATTCTATGACCAAGACTTCTCTAAGAGGGGGCATAGATACCAAATCGCTGGGAGAGGGAATTGGAGAGTACACCTAATACTAAGGCTCCAAAACAAGAGGGAATTGGAGAGTACACCTAATACTAAGGCTCCAAAACAAGAGGTAGAGGAAGTAAACATGGTGGAACCCAAGATCAAAGAGGATGCCACATTTGATAGGCTATTGAATGCTTTGAGTGACCTGGAAAATGGGTAGAAAGAAATATTGGAAGAAATCAAGCAACAGAAATAAGACAAGAACATTTACCGAGATTTTGGATTTGGGGAGAATTCACGGTCTTCCAACTAGTACGAATAGCATTCCCCTTTGGCTCACCCACATGTTTACAGTGGGCTAACAAGGATCACATTTCCCATTTTTTTTCCTTTAGGAATCAGTGAGCAGTCTAGGAAAGATTAGATGCCTATGGGGGATTATTTCCAGGAGTGGCAGTTGATGGGGGATGGATTTCAAGCTGCAGTTTTCTTTCGATATTTCTACCAGCTCAAGAAATATGATAGGGGCAAGGGCATAAGAGGTTTAGGCACGTATAATTCAAAATTGCAATGTAGCATTGGTAGGATGTATCTCCCTACATTCAATGGGTCATCCAAATGCACGACTAGGGCATGGGTTAAGAAGTTAGACGCATATTTTCATATTAGCCGAATGCTTGAGGTGGAGGCCAGCAAAATTATTACCATGCACTTGGGCGGGGAGGCACGCGGTTGGTGGTTCCATGGGTTGACCATGCTAGGACATTCTAGCATGATTTCCGATCAGGAATTCACACGGAGGGTTGTGTAGAATTTTTACAAGAGAGATCTGGATGCACATTTCAGAGAGATTGTTGTAGGAAATCTACGATTGCGAACATAAGTGTCTTCCCTACACTAGGTGGCTTAGTATAGAACAATAGAAAGACAAATTAGCTATTGTTTTCCTTAAAGTAAATATATAATGGGATGAATCCTACATGTGATTCAACGTATGTTTCACTCCTTTCTTTGCTTGAATGCTCCAATCCTAGCTCTCGTCGCCAAAATTAGAACCTACAAAATGAGAAAACACAAGCTAATGATCTACGGTATCTATGTAGCATCATCTAAATACTTCATTTAATGGATAAACATGGCATCTAAATACATGAAATCATAGCATCACATATATTAAAACAAAGAACTCTTTGCATTAATATGAATGGATGGAATTAGAACCAGAAATAGGAGTTGATATTGTAGAAGAGCTCCTCCAAGTTGACTTGTTCCTTCTTTGTCACAAAGTGCACCTCTAATCACCCTAATGCATGGAATGTTAACTCTTTACAACAACAACACAAGGGTAGAATTCTATCTCCAAAATCCAAACCCTAGCTTGTGGATGGTCACAAATATATACAATAGGAGGGTAAGTTGGGAGTTCTAATCCACTTATCAATCTAGGGCTTGATATCCACTCTTGATGAGAGCATGGGATCAAAGGATAAGGGATAGAAACTCCAAGGTAGGATAGGATAGGATCCAAATGTTTTATCTAAGGTAAAGGTTGTAACAAATTTTGGCAGCTTATGGAAAAAGAGGCTTCTATAATTTCTCTCTTTTTACCAAATTTCTAGAACCAGCGTAGATGCATAGTGGAGAAACTTGTAGGTGATCAACACAGACCATAGTGGAGAAACCTATAGGTGAATGTTTTCTAAAAGGAGGCAAGAGAGTGTTGGTCCTTAAAATTACTAAAAAAAACTATTCTCAGGAAAAAACTCTGGGATATGAGAGTGTCATGCATAGGGCATTGTGCCATGATGATGTCAAGGGGTAAAAGGATTTTGATTGACCCAGTTTGTAGGTCAACTGACCATATGTGATAAAATGGCCTATAACAGAGCTAACCCAATTCAATAAAACAGAAAACCCCAAGCAACACATATCAGATTTCCTAAGGGTGTCAATGATGGTGCCAGAATTTTCAGATGCTAGGAGGGTCTAAACTTCTGTGGAGGGTTTGGTTGAGCCCTTATGTGGGCCAGTGAGGGAAATCAGGCCCACTAATTTAGAGGAGGCATTCTATCACACAAGGGATTATTAGGACACAATTCCCAAGGCTAGGGCACCAATTCCACCCTGAGCTCCTTTCCCACAAAAGGGTCATGACATTGGCGCCCGCTAGAGAGAGATATTCATGGGTGTGGGCAAGTGGATGATGAGGTTATCAAGGACTTCTGATGGAGGAAATTATGCTTTACTTTTCAGGAGCCATTGCACCAGGGTATCGATGTACCAAGGGAAAGGCCCACTACATAGAGGTATTTTTAGATAATGAACAAGAGGAAGAGATGCAGATCAGGGGGTAGATGCAAGTGAGGGTGGACCTTAGGGATCGGGAGGTAGTGGCCAACCACCCCCACTTAGTGGAGGATCTTTCTTGCCCACTGGTGGAGTTATTGCTTTGCTTCGGGGAGTTTTGAAGTATTTGATGCTGGGGATCATAGGCATAATGCAGGGAAAACATGTATCCTTGTTGGTGGATAGTGGGGAAACCCGCAATTTTATTGATGCACAGTTGGTGGAGCATAGAGGAATTCAGACAAAAGCTTTCGAGTGATTTACAGTACTGGTTCCATGAGATAGGACTATGTAGTCTACCTGGTATGTTCCCAGCATGACAGTGACCATGGGGAACTATTTGGTGACAGACCATTTCTTCGTGGTGGAAGTTATGGACCCCAATGTGGTGATGGGAGCTCATTGGTTGTATTCTCTTGGGCATATCATCATTGATTGGAGGAAATTGGACATGTACTTCATAGGGCTGGATGGAAAGTTGGTAGTGTTGAGGGGTATGCATTCATATCCACCGCAAATAGTGTATGTGCACACGATGGAGGCTAATTTAAGGCATGGTGATATAGCTTGGGTGGTAGAGTTACTGATTTTTTAGTCAGGTGCACTAGTGCAGAAGACACGCCCCGATATATCGGCTCTTTGGGAGAAGCACCAGGCAATATTTGGAGATATTATTTGAGCATACCATATAGTTGGAGGAGGGGGTTCATGTAGTTATTACCACTCCCTATCGACACCCTAAGGCGTATTGAGATTAGATCGAGAGAGATATACAAGAGATGTTGAGATTGGGGAACATTAGGCCCAGTTCTAGTCCCTTCACTTCTTTAGTTGTGTTAGTGAAGAAGAAGGATGGGACCCTTCACATGTTCATTGATTATAAGGCCCTCAACAAGAAGAATTTAAATAAAAGGTACCCAATTTCGCATATAGATGAGTTTATGGATTAGATTATATGATCTAAGTACTTCTCTAAGATAGATATGTGATCGGGATATCATCATATTCAGGTGAGGGAGCGGGACATCTCGAAGACTACTTTCCATCACCATTATGGTCACCTTGAGTTATTGGTGCTGCCCTTTGGGCTAACTAATGCACCAGCTACATTTCAGTCTTATATGAACCATGTGTTCTACAAGTAGCTACATCATAATGTGTTGGTATTCTTTGACGATGTCTTGATATACAATCGAATATTGGAGGAGCACCTCCAACACCTAGAGGAGGTATTGCACATTATGGATGAGAAAAAATTCTATGCTAATATGTCTAAGTGAAATTTTGGACTTATATAGATGATATACCTTCATAATGTGATTGGGAAGGATGGTGTGTGAGTACATCAGGAGAATATTAGAGCCATCCTATACTTTCCTACACCTAGGAACATGACGGAGTTGTGTGGATTCATGGGCATATGCAATACTACAAGAGGTTTGTGAGAGGATTCTCTCAGTTAGCAACACCCCTCATGGAATTTGAGTGGACCAGCATGAATAGGAGGCTTTTGAGTGCCTCAAGAGGGTGAATATTATTTTTCATGTTCTGGCCTTACCAGATTTTTAATGCCCATTTGTCTTAGAGTGTGATGCATCAAGAGAGGGTGTTGGAGAAATTTTATCATAGGGAGGACATCCCATAACATTTGAGAACTGGAAAACTCAGCCACACGAAAGGCTGTATTCCATATATGACAAAGAGATGCTAGTTTTCATGCATGCATTGGCTAAGTTTCGACAATACTTAGTGTGGAATAGGTTCAAGGTGAAGACTAATCACAACAGTCTTCAATTTCTCTTGGAGCAACAGAATTTGTAGGAGAGGCAACAAAAGTAGTTCAGTAATATCCAAGCATATTATTTTGAGATTAATTATGTCAAGGCCAAGCGTAACATATTATATAATGCATTATCACAGAGGCTAGTGACACTTTCTTTGATGGATATCACACAATATTGGAACACACAACTTTTTTTGGAGTACTCCAAAGATCAACAAGCATGTGAGATCTTGGATGGTAATCATGGGGATGACATGAACTAGGTGATGGATGATTTTATCTGTTACAAGGATAGGATTTATTTGGTGCAAGGATCATAGTTGACCGAGTTGTTTTTCAGGGAGGTGTTTAGGCTGGATGGGATTCCTAAGACGATTATCAGTGACAGGGATGCCATATTTATGGGGGAATTTTGGCAGGAATTATTTCGCATGGTGGGTATAGAGATGACTCCTAACACTAGCTACCACCCTCAAATAGACAAGAATACGAAGATAGTAAATAATTGTTTGGAGGTATATCTGTGCAACTATGTGACTAGACAAAAAAAGAGCATGGGTGAAGTGGATGCACCTTGGGGAGTATTGCTCAAAACACGACATATCATATGTCCATAGGTATGACACCCTTTCATTATTTATATGGTTATGATGCAATTAATTTTTTTGATATATTTTTTGGAAATATAAGGGCCCCAGGGGCTAAAGATTAGATACACGAGAGCCAAGATATCCTTAGAGTACTCAAGGATAACTTGCAGATGACACTAAAAAATCAAAATTTATATGCAAACAAGGCGAGGTAGAGTGGCATTTTGAGGTGGGGGATTTAGTTATCTTGAGATTATAGACATACAAGAAGTACACATTGAAGCGGAAGGGAGTTGAGAAGCTCCAAACTTGTTTTTATGGACCATACAGAGTGATCCAATGAGTTGGAGAGGTGGCTTATGAGTTGGATCTTCCACCAAGAATTAAGGTGCATAATGTATTCCATGTCTCTTTGCTGAAAAAAAGGCTTTGAGACAATGAGTGAAGACTTCCACTTAGTTATCACCATTGGATGATGAGGGGGATTTTATTTTGACACAAGAGGCTATTTTATAGGAGAGGGAGAAGAAGCTGAGGAGCAGGACCATTAGAGATTTCCTTGTCAAGTGGAAGGATTTTCCTGAAGAGGATGCCACTTAGGAAGGAGAATATATTTTGCATCATCCAACAGTTGCTTGAAGACAAGCAACATTTGGGAAGTGTTGTCTCAGTTGTCATGTCCCCGATTAAATTACATGTCCCCAATTAAAAATTTTGACGAGGAAATTCCCAATTTTCGAGTTTTTTGCAATTAATATATATATATATATATATATATATATATATATATATATATATATATATATGTAGAGAGAGAGAGAGAGAGAGAGAGAGAGAAATAAGTTATTTAGATATTAAATAATTTTTGGAGAAAATGCATAAAAATTAAAGTGAGGATAATTTATGGAGATTACCAAGGATGGAAATCGAACCATGGTAAGAATCAAACCATGGTATCAAATCATAGTGTTAGAGGAAGGGAAAGAAACAATAAAATAAAATCTAGAGCCTCATTTTGATCATTCTAGTCTTGCACTTCATTTCTAAATTGGAAGGTTTTCTTGAGCTGCTGAGCCAAGTCAACCAGTGTTGTTTAGCACAGGGATTTCCAAGTGGAAAATCCCAACTCTCTTTTGGTGAACCTAGAGTGTCACTCTAGGAGAGAAATTTGGAGCTGGTTGGACATTTATTTTCCTAAATTTTTTGATCCATTTCATCTCTGCATCAGGTGGGCCTAATTATTCCTCCTTAGACCCTGCGAAGGGGTTTTAGTGGACAATTTTTACTAAATCAGTTGTTGTAGCTTTGTGCTGGAAATAGTTGGAATTATCACTCTATATTAAAGAGCTATTTCTCAGTGGATTTTAGTTATTTTGGGGGAGGATTTTGGGTGGATGCAGCTATATATTTTCAGGTATGATGTAAAGTTGGGCAGTGGGTGATTTCACTTGATTTTTGGGTAATTCTGAGAGATTGGAGTTATCCAAAAATATTTATGGGTTTTTTTGGTCTGGGGTTGGAGAGAATTTTCCTAATTTTGCATCATTTTTGGAGTAGATTTGGGGCCTCAAATAACAGTTTTCCTCCAGCAGTAGTAGGAGTAAATTTATGGGCAGAGTGTGCATCCAATGAGCCTATTTCAGTTTGGCATTGGCGCGGGTAGCCAGTTCACCCCTCGCGCCAATAGGGAAGATTTGCACTAGAGCCCGCGCCACCTAGCGCTCTATCTCTGTGTATTGCCCGCACCAGCTATTTTAGGAATGTTTTTTAACAAATAGAGGTGGAAGTTTCTTTCTAACTACCTCATGGATGACTCATTAGAAGTGGTTAAAGTTGATAAGCCACGGATATCTCTCTTTAGGTAGTGGTTTTTACCTCCCATGGAACACTCTTTTGAAGATAGGACTCCCTTCCATGATTATAGGGATCCTAACCTCTCCCTCTTCCTCTATATAAACAGACCTTCTCCCTTTACGAAAGCTAGCTGAACATATAGCCAAGAAGTTGAACTTGGAGAAGAGATACTATAGCTAAGTAATTTCTATATAGAAGGTAGAACCAAGGAGAATTTCGTAGAGAGAGCCCCCCCTGAATTCCCGACGAGCCTTTGTGAGACGCGCTCCACTGGAACCCTGTTGGAGGAGACTGCAACGTCGAAGCTTGGTTGTACTCTTCCTTTCTTTCATTAATATACTCGACTATGGTGTTGGTTTCATCATTGTGTTATGTTTATTTAATGCAATTGATTTAGTCTTCTTCGACTGACTGATAGTTACGAATGTGAAATAGTATGTTGTATATCGTCGTTGTTTCTTGTGTGTGTGCAGGTATCTGAGCGTGAAGGAGAGCGGATCGTGATCTGTCAAACCAGGAGCGAGGGGTAGCCACTCTTTCCAATGAAAACAACAGCGTAGGACCTCCGGTAAGTCATCTATCGAATCTTCGTCCATTCGTTAACTAAGAATCAATGTTATAGCTTGTTTCATTTGTGGTTAGACCCACTCTAGGGCTAGTGGGATCGCCTTTGTCCACAGAGGGGATTTACCTCACCAACAAATTGGCGATTCCACTGGGGATCAGTGTGATTTTGTCTTTCATCCATTAGGTCTTCTTCTTGGTCTTTGCTTGCTTAGCTTGCCTTTTCTGATTATTTTTGCTAAGTATAAGACCCCTGTTCAGCCCCAGAGAATCATATCTGACCTCTATTTTTCAAAAAATTTCCTTTTATCAGGGTTGACTTGATTGGCGCGGTTTCCTGTCTGACATTCGCGCCCACTGGCGCTTGTTGCTAGTTCAGCACCCACGCCATCCCCTGTTCGGCGATGATTACAGCCGAACAGTTGCGCCAATTCCTGTAGGTGTTAGGGTTTGCTTGATTTTGGATTTTTTGGTCAGTGCTTGTGCCTCTGGGTGATTTCTTGATATGTTTTGAGTGCTTTGGGATTGTTTGGGATTGCGAACATCCTCCTTCCTTCAGTTGTTTGTCCATTTCCGGTTAGCAACATGGCCTTAGGGTTTTCTAGTGCTTTGGTATGTTGAGCCTTCTGTAGGATTTTGGGTCTTTTGTTTCACGGTAAAATTCATTCCTTGCTTGATTGCATTTGGCTCCCTTGATCCGTTTGAGTGATTTCATTTGGTGAAATGAGTCTTGCCTCCTTCATTCAGTTGTGCTTCTTTTCACTCCTAGCATAGATTACACTGCTTGTATTGGTTTGTTTCGACATATTTCTTCAATTGGAGAGATTGTAATGTTGGTTTGAGTTTTGTTTTGTTTGCTTTTGAGTTGATTGAATTGCTTCGCTTCAACTCTCGCATTGACATTCTCGAACTAGTGTGTTGGTTTGTTTTTCATGTCATTTAGTGCACTGTTTTCCTTATTACATTGAAAAATCAAAATAATTTTGTGCTTGCATTCTTGTTTTCATTGTGGAATTGAAAATCTTTCGTATAACTAGCATTGGACATTCTAGGAAAGATTTCTCATTTTCATTAGCTTGCATCAGATATTGTAGTGGATGCTTCTATGTGTTCTCATTATTTGTTATCGCTTGAAAACTCCTAAAATTTCTCCTAGATAGCTTTTCATCGAATGAAATGGTATTTTATGGAATGTCGCTTGCATATAGGGATTCATGAGATTCAAAATTTGGTAGGGCCTTGGAATTGAAACATAAATACAAGATCAACTTAAAAAAAATTCAATTAACATAAGGCAACATTGAAACCTAATGAAACATTTAGTGGTCTAAGTTAGAGACGTGTTCCGGTGTCTCTAAACCTAGCAGCTGTCGCTTACCATCTGGCTTCAGCAGCACTAGCACGGACTTGCACTCCCCGTACCATCGAGTATATAAAGGGATACCCATCTAGGTTGCAATCCTTTTATCCCTAGGAAGCCGAGTCTGCCACCTTGTAACCATGATACACCGAACACAACATTTGGGGAGACTAACTGCACGTACGTCAAGTCCTTGGTTAATTATTCTTTCCAAGGTGTATATGGAAGTTCACAGGAACCTAGTACACCCTTTTACCTAGACTACCTGAGCATTCATTTTCGATCTTTACTGACTCCATAAATTTGAAAAGATCATCGAGCACTTGTCCTTTCGCGCTCGCTTAAAACTGAAAGAGACTAGAGTCATCTTTGACTGTTTCTTGACTCTTAAAACATGAAACAGTGAAGTTTTGGTTTCAACATGGTAAAATACCTACGATTACATGCCCATTAAAGTTTGATTACTTGGCCTGTCTTTGTTTGCCTTGGTTTTGATCCAAGAGTCTTCCTTTCCGATCTTTTTCCCTTTTCTGGTGTCCTACAGTCACAGTGGCGGAACCATCGGTTCGTCTACTAGTAGTCCTTTCTCGGACAATTCATCTAAAACTTCACAAACCTCTAGGTCTGCCAAGCTTCAGCAGCCTATCATCCTGTCAGAGTACCCCTTTGGAGAACCGGTTGAGTTCCATTGGCCTCTTTCAAACACTTGGTTTGGGTTTGGGGTTGGGGAAAATTTCCCCCTCTCACATCGGGATCATCATTTTTGGCTATTATCATACCTCCTAGCCCCCGTAGTCTTTTACAAGATCTCACGGTGGATTCAAACATGGACTCATCTAGTCCTAATGGCAGTGAGGGCATTCCAGATTCTGATGAAGAATACCAACTTTTCCCAAAAGACATCCCCCAAGAGCCTGCTCAATCTTCGCCATCGGTGTCGCTTCCAGCCGGATATAGGTCTTTAGGTCAGATTATAGCTGGTATTGCCTCCATGGAAACATCAACTCCATCGAGGGGGCCGGTTCTTCCATCATTAAGGATGTCGCCAACGACACCTGTCTCGTCGACACCTTTTGTTACGTCTGTCCCCACTAGGCCTACTGTCTGTGTGGCTGCATCGGCACTGGTCATCACCGCTCAGTTGTCAGGAGTTTCAGCTTCAGTAGAGACTTCGATTACCATGGCAATCCCTGACGGCCTTTCTTTTGAGGAGTATCAGCTAGTTGTTCAACAGCAAAGCTCCTAGACTAATCAGTCCCCTTAGGATCCTAATCGTCATTATTTTTCTCATTATGGCGCGAATGGTACCCCGATTTATTTACTTCCGTTTCAATATGATGAGCACGATAACCCCATCTATTTGCCTGCTCTTGAGGCTTATCAGTTCATTTCCAGTTTTAGACCTGCCTTGCCTGTGCAACCTTCTAACCAATAAAGACAACCCTTTCAGAGACAACCTTTGGTTCAACAAGGCTATGCTTATGACCCACAAGGAAAACTCTTTCAGGGACAACCTTCGGTGCAGCAAGGGTATGCATATGACCTATAAGGGCAACCTTTACAGGGAAAACCTTCGGTCCAGCAGGGATTATTTTACGGCCCACAAGGGCAGCCTTACAATCCTCAAGGTCAAACTTTACAAGTTC
The DNA here is from genome assembly GCA_034641835.2 of Pinus albicaulis. Lineage (NCBI taxonomy): Eukaryota > Viridiplantae > Streptophyta > Pinopsida > Pinales > Pinaceae > Pinus > Pinus albicaulis. The sequence continues at coordinate 139,057,711 of CM076570.1, read as the reverse complement.
ATCCTGTGGTCCAACCAGGGCAATCTCAAGGATCAGCTGGGCAACCGGTATATCAACCTGGACCTTTATACGGTCCTGGGGGGGAAATCCATCCATCTCAACCTTTGGTGCAACCACAACATCCATATTTTCCAGTTGGTCCAAATTTTGCACAGCCAGGGCCATATTATGGTCTTGCCCCAGGTCAACCTAGTTATCAGGCCCAACCTGGCCCACCGCATCCATCAGGCCAACTTGCTCAATGGGGGCAACCTGGTGGCCCTCATCAATCAGTTCAACCTGTCCAGCCAGGATAACCTACACAAACAGTTCACCCTGCTCAGCCACCGCTTTATTCCATGCCGCAATCGAATCAACCTGTGCGCCTGACCTATCCAACTCAGCAGGGCCCTACTTATCAACAACCTATTCGACCCCAAGACAGTTATTACCCTCAAGGTCAATATTGACCAGTATACAACGCGCCTCAAGATTCTACCTATTACCCTCAACCGCCAGGCCATACTTATATTCCATAGAAAATTCCTTATGCTGCCCAATCGGGACCCTCGTATACTCAGAACCAGTATCTTGGTTTTCAACCCCCGTATCTTGGTCCTCAGCTACCATATCAACCGAATTATCTGGATTATACCCCTTATGGTCTGAATCCTCCGGGACAAAACCAATGGGGGCATAGTTATACTCAACCAAGATGGAGTATCTATACGGGTCCTTATCGAGGACCTGCTATGCCTTTTAACACTCAATTACCCTTTCTCGCCACGTTGGATTTACTGAATGTGTCCAAATTGACAAATGATCCAATTATTCATAATCCATATTGGCCTCCAGTTCCAACGAAGGTTCCTGGTGATTGTCCCAAGTTTGAGGGAAAATCTGGAGAAGACCCCCAAGCACACGTCATGACATACCATTTATGGTGTTCTTGCAATTCTTGGGTGGATGACTCTGTTCGAATCCGTCTTTTCTAGTGCACTCTCATCAGGGCTGCCGCTAAGTGGTACATCGAACTACCTTGTGGTATCTTTCAATATTTCAACACTCTTGCTATGGCATTCCTTACTCATTTCCAGTTTTTGGTTCATTATGAAGGAGGGACACATCTCCTAACATCCTTGAAACAGGACCAGGCTACCCATATCTCGGACCACATTCATGAATGGAGACGGCGTGGTCGCCTGATCAAGTTTGAAATTCCTGATCATCTTCTTACTCATTGGCTCACTACCTCTTTTGTCAATCAAATTGCGAAAAACATTGCCATGGGGGCATGTGTAACCAAGGAACAAGCCATTACTCGTGCTCAGTACCTTAATTTAGTGTACTCTCAATTAGGCATATTGTATGACATCTTGAATGAGGCTCCATGACCTAGGACCTCTAAAGTGCCAGGTACCCCATCGGTCGACGACGTTATTGGTTCCGTCTCTCAGACTTCACGCAAGTCTTCCAATGGGAAGCAAAAATAAAATTCTTCCAATGGTTCTGCTCCTCAGCCTACCCCAGATTCTGGTAAAACCTTGGAGATCAACGTCATTCAGGTTAATCCTGAAGACAAGACTTCCAAGAGCAGAAAGAAGGGAAAAGGCAAGGCCAAAGCCGATGCCCCGAAACCAGAATCGTCTAAACCTCGTGCTGATGATGGTTCACATCGAAAGCCAAAGTATCCCTGTCTGATTTGTGATGAGGAACACTACACTAAGGATTGTCCTAGATGATCTGAGGTTAGTCTACTGCTCAAAGGTGCTAAGGGAACTTCGGCGGTCCTTAAAGAACCATTCCCATCTCAGAAAACCCATATGGTCGATCAACCTGTGCCATCTGCATCGTTTAGCTCTCAAGTGTTTATGGTAAATGGTTCTGCACCCGTTTCCATTGCTACTCGATCAAAAGATTATGCTGGATCACGCCAGGAAGCCGGGAAAGAGATCACTGATGGTCTTCCTCCCCCACCTGTCTTTTGTCCTCTTGAGATTGAAAGGCCTAGTGCTGAACCCGTTGTACGGCCACCTTCTAAAGGTGTTCTCCGAAAATCTTCTTATAATCCTAACGCCCGTGCTGCTCAACATTACAGTATTGTTGAGGATTTAGCACAGGCACCATCCGCGATGTCCGTGTTATAAGTGCTTTAGATTTTTCCGTCTCAATGGAAAGCGTTGTTATCCGTGATCGGCGGGATTGATCCTGCTGATTCTAGCCTTCTCTCTTTTAAGTTAGAGAATTTCGTCCCCCGACTTCCGCACCAGATTGTGCTTGTCATACAAGTCAGCATTAATGGTCTCAACATCCATAGAGCCGTTGTGGATGAATGTGCATCCACTTGTGTCATATCATCCGCTTACTGGAAAGCTATTGGCTCTCTAGCTCTCACTTCATCACCCTATGCCCTTGAGGCATTTAATGGAAGGGAATCGAAACCCTTGGGTGTTCTCGCTAGCTTACCGATCACGTTGCAAGGTAAGATAATTAATGTTGAAGTAGAATTATTTGACGCTAAACTCAATTACAATCTTCTACTTCATCGCAGTTGGACTCACGCTATGTTGTGCATTCTTTCCACCCTCATTCGTCTCCTAAATTTTCCACATGAGGGAAAAATCATTACTGTCGATCAGTTTTCATTATTTACCTCGTCTTTCGAGAACAACGTGCCATATGTGGATCAGATTCCTTCTCCCCCAGACAGTGTGGGGCTGGGTATTTTCAAAGATCCCACTCTCATGGGTATCTTTCCCCTTCCACCACCAAATACCGTTCAAGTTAATATGATCTCTCGGTCAGATGACCCATGGATCATCCCTTTACCTGAACAGGTTGATTAATTTGGGGATTCAATGCTGCTTAGTCCAATTGAAATCAATTATTGTGAGCTTACAGCTGCATCTGATTCTCCCCCTTCTGAAGGTGCTCCTTTAAGCATGGCTCTCGACGTTTATTCTCAATCCCCCTGGCTCGGTGATGCGGATTCGCCCGATCCTTTGAAAGAAGTGTTTCCATCCGATGAGGCTATAATGGAAACCACGTCTCTCAAAGATCTACCATGGAGCAATGGGCATCATCGTTCCTCGTTTATGCCTGGCCTCGGGGCAATTTCTAACTGTCTTGAGCATTTTTCATCTCAAGTTCCTTCTCCGCCACTTCAAACACCTATCTTGACTCATGAAGTCTTCGTTGAAGGTAACTTGGGGAACATCACTCAAACGATGGCTATCGACATTTTTGTGAAACCGGGAATTGTCGAGAACATCCATGTGGGAGTCACTTTCTCTTCCGATGAAGTCCAAGTGTATACTAGCCGCTTTCGCGAGTTCCGTGATGTTCTCACCTAGTCTTACGAAGAGATGCCTGGAATTGATCCCAGTATTGTGGTGCACGAGATTCCCACCTACCCAGGTACGAAGCTTGTTCGCCAGCGTCTGCATCCAGTGCATCCTCGTAAAGCCGCCGCCATAAAATCTGAAGTTGAAAAACTTCTTAAAGCGAGTTTCATTTATCTGATTCCTCAGACAGAGTGGGTTTCTAACATTGTTCCTGTGGATAGGAAACAGGGAGAAATTCGTGTCTGTGTTGACTATCGCAATATTAATCGAGCATGTCCTAAAGATAACTATCCCGCCCCTTTCATCGATCAGATCATCGATGACTGTGCGGGGAGTGGGATATTTTCCCTTATGGATGGTTTTTCTGACTATAATCAAATCAACATTCTCTCATCCAATCAACACAAGACCGCTTTTATCTGTCCTTGGGGAACATTCGCGTATAAAAAACTCCCTTTCGGCTTGAAGAATGCTAGTGCTACATTCCAGCACGTGATGTCTTATGCCTTTCACGATATTCATCATATTTTTCAACCATACCTAGATGACCTTCCAACTCATTCAGCTATGCAAAAGGACCACCCGAACCATCTCCGCCAGATCTTTCTTCATTGTAGACACTACAACATTCGGCTCAATCCGCATAAATGCGTCTTCTGCGTCGATTCTAGTAGAATTTTAGGGTTTATCGTATCCAAAGACGGAATTTGCCTTGATCCGCTTAAGGTTGAGGCTATTATTAATCTCCCCTCTCCATCCTCATTACACCAGCTCCAGAGTCTCCAAGGGAAAGCCAATTTCTTACGTCATTTTATCCTGAACTATGCCGAAGTAGCCAAGGGATTCACACGAATTTTAAAGCAGGACGTCCCTTTCTGTTGGGATGAGATTACTCAGTAATATTTTGATACACTTAAGACATTGCTTGTCAATGCTCCTCTATTACGTCCTCTGAATTATCATCGTGATTTCACCCTCTATCTAGTTGTTGCCTTTAGTACGATCGCCATGGTTTTGGTTCAAGATGATGATGATGGTAATGAGCATGTCATTTATTACTTGTATTGGAACCTTCTTGACCCTGAAAAATGTTACGCACATGTCGAGAAGTTAGCGTTGGCTGTGGTCCAGGTCGTCCAGCGTTTTCGTCATTATATCCTTTTACACACGGTGACCGTGATTTCTGATTGTAACCCCATGACCTATATTCTGTCTCGGCAGTTGCTGGGGGGAAAATACTCGAAGTGGATCGTTATCCTCCAAGATTTTGATTTGGAGTTTACTGTAGCCAAATCAAAGAAATCACTTGTTTTCGAAGATTTGATTTTTTCTCTACCTGCCGACTCTACTCCTTCTCATTCCGAGGATCATATTCCGGACGAAACTCTTTTCTTGATTAGCACCCTCGATCTGTGGTATGGAGATATCATCATGTATCTTCAAACTTCTACATTTAGGTCTGAGTTAACAAAATATTCCTAACGCCGCATTCGGCATCAGTCGCAACCTTATCATATTATTGGAGATACCCTCTATCATGTTGGAGTCGATTATGTACTCTGCCGATGTCTGACCCTCGAGGAAGCTGAGAAAGTTTTAAATGACTGCCACAGTGGCGCCTGTGGTGGTCAGATGTCTGGTTATGCCACCGCACAGAATATCCTTCGTGCTGGCTATTTCTGGCCACCCATTTTTAAAGACTACATTGTCGTAGTACGCAAATGTCATGGGTGCCAAATATATCAACGAAAGATGCGTGCGCCACCTGTTCCTTTACACCCTGTCATTACCGTTGGTCCTTTTTCCAAATGGGGCATCGATTTTATGACGTGTAACCCTCGTTCGGTCGGGGGGGGCATGCCTATATTATCGTTTCTGTCGATTATTTTACAAAATGGGTCGAAGCAATGCCTACACTAGCTGCAGACGGTAAGACAGCAGCGCAATTCATATTCAATCATGTTATTACTCAGTTTGTTGTTCCTCAAGCCATCATTACTGATCATGGCTCTCATTTTTTGGATTATATGATGGTGGAGTTGACATCTAAGTTGGGTCTACGTCACGACATCTCAGCACCTTATTACCCTCAAGCTAACGGCCAAGTTGAAGTCATAAACAAAGTCCTTGTTACAATGCTTCAATGAACAATTGGGATCCATAAATAAAATTGACATCTCATTTTATTTTCATGTCTTTGGGCTTACCAAACATCGACTAAGAGTGCAACCGGATTTACCCCGTGTCAGTTGGTATACGGTCTGGAAGCCACTCTTCCGATTGAATGTGAAATCCCTTCACTCAAACTAGCTGTGGAATTACTGCCTAATACTTCACCTGAAGAAGAGAATCTCCTCTATTTAGAGAGATTGGATGAAACTCGTCACTTAGTTGCCTTGGTCATCGAAGCACAGAAGAAGCGAGTCAAAGATCATTTTGACCAAACAGTTTTCCCTCGTTCTTTTATCGAAGGCGATCTCGTTCTCCTGTACGACCAAGCTCATGACAAGCTGGGGGTAGGTAAATTTCAACCCATGTGGCATGGGCCCTACATCGTCAAACGTGTGTTAAAAAATGGGGCTTATGAGCTTATTGATTATGAAGGTTATCCCTTAGCACAGCCCAGAAATGGGTTGTACCTCAAAAGGTATTATGCTTGAGTCATTCATGCATGATATGTGTACATAGGTGTTTTTTTTCATTTTTGTGCATGCTTTGGTTTGATGTGCTTTGTGAGATTTTTTCTGCTTATTGGGTCTTTTTTGTTATGCAGATGTCTATTTCCCCTTATGTCAGTTTCGCGGATGGTGCTTTCCACAATACCAGGAACTTGTCTTCGACAGCCTGGGTAATTTATGATCCTATTGGTGAGTTGATTAACCTACAAGGTATTTTTCTAGGACCAACTACAAAAAATGTCACTGAATATAGTGTTGTTTTGGAACTATTAACTGAGGCAGTTAACCTTGGCATACATGCATTGCTTATGAATCTTGATTCACAGCTTGTTGTTCTTCAACTTAACGGTCATTATTCGTTTCGAAACCCATGCATTTTGAGATTGTATTTGCGTATTCGTTTGCTTGAAAGACATTTTGATTTCATTACAAATCAAAATATACCAAGACGAATGAATACATTAACTGATGCAATAGCTAACATTTTGCTAGATAGACATTTGTGAAATTTATAAAACATCATCATATGTAAATAGACCCATGTAGAAAATAGATGTATATATATATATATCGATTGTTTGCAATGTGTGCATCATAAAAACCCAAAAATATATATGTATGTTTCAGTTACATCACGAGACAACATGTCTCTCAAAAATGTGCAGAAATAAAAGCCTAAATGCCTAATCGGTGTGGTGCTCATGATAGCACGTCACCACCCATACCAACTGCCTCAGCAAGCGGTGGATACGACTCAGCACCCCTACAGTGTGCCTCTAATAGGCCCAAGGCACAACATCCAAGCGAGCATAGTCTGGAATCCCACGGGTGATCCCCTCTAGGTTCTGTACTATCTCCTCCTCACCACCCTCACCGTGAGGATCGAAATCGCGAGGAACTCGCCTCGCTATCGGCGACATACCTGCAGGTCGCTCTGGGCCAACATCTGCATACATATAAGATTAACTGTCAGAACATGAATATATACCAAAAAATCATAAAACTAATGAAAATAAAAAATGAGTCTCACCTAGCTCTTCATCCCAATCCTCTCCCTCCAAGAGCGAGAGGTCTGGATCACCGGTGAAGTCTGTGCCAACATGGGGAAAATCCTCAATGACAATCAGTTGTCGTCGGAGCTAATCAAAAAAATCTGACCTCCAGGACATCTGTTGGCCACCCCCTGCTCTAGGCATCAGTGTGGCCCATCGGGCCATTTGTGGCTCTCTGGGTGGTGGCATCGGGACAATGACCTCCTGACACTGGAATATCGGTAATCGTTCAAAGAGATACCAAAATGGATCCATACCCAAACTGCTTTAGTTTGGTCTTCTTGCACTTGGTGAGCTGCCGCTTGATGTTAATAGTCACAGCCTCGGCCCAGTTGAAGAGATTTGGGTTCATGCACTCTGAGGCAAGAAGCAGTTGTGTCTTCGTGGCCTCATGCGGTGCTTGCGATCCTGCATCCCGCGTGATAGTGTGCAGCACTACTTTTAGTTCCAGATCAGGAATGGTTTGGATGTCAAAATTTCCACTCCCTGTTCATTTTCGTGCCCCTCGGCACACCCTGTCAATCACCATTCCCATACTTTCCCCGGAAGGGCGGGTACCGATCAAGATAGGGACTACACCCCTACGCGACAATCCAATGATAAAATATACATCAGAGACTTTGAGTTCAAGTTCCTGATCTCGAAGCACAAGCTTTTATTGATCCTCGTCCCAAATGCTTATTAGATACTGAAGCAATTCGGGCTGAGCCCGGAGACATGGTGTCAGAAATAATTTCTTTTGCCCAAATTTTCTGAGGGCATTCATGCATTGTTCATTATCCATGGCCAGTTCATCCTCCTCATGGTGTTCTCTCTCTTTCCACTCAATTACCATCTTTTTTTCTTGGTACCTGCACACATTGTTCATATGAGCATTGTAAGTCTCCTTGGGCATCGAAATTTGCAAGAAAATGGTTGCATTTTCTTTAAATTTAGGCGGATTTTGGGTTGCGCGGTTGGCACGACTATTTCACTAACAGTCGCGCTAATGGGCGCGACCCTTGTGTAAAAAAGGGGCGATTGGCACGGGTCCATGCCGGAAACCCATGCCAACCGCGATGCCCTAGTTTTTACAAATCCTCCCCTAAAGGATTCAAAATGACAAATCAAAGTAATAAAAATTAGCTTAAAAGATAGCAAATGATGTCAGCTCTTACCTGAAACTGACGGAATCAAGATTGGTTCACTGGATCACTCGCAATCGTCACCACAAGATCACAACGTAAATGGACCATTGTTGCTCCACAAAGAGGTAAATGTGAAAAGTAAATAATTTTTTACCACTTATGGTCTTTTATAACTTTTCAAAATCTTAAATTAGGTTTTAAAACATATTTTTCGATTATTTTATCATATTATTTTAGAGGAATGCGTTTTACACGCGTCTTTTTGTGCAGCGATAGGTTTTCACATGGTTATGACGAAGAAACAAGATGTATTTTATACTTTTTCAGACTCGGTAAAAACACGAAAAAGTCACTACTGAAGTCACCTTTTAGCTCTTTTCTGACTCTCTAAAATTGAAAATATTGTCGAGACGCTTGTCGTTTTGAACTCGTTAAATTGGTTATGAAACGATATCTACCCATTATACGTTTACCCCTTTTTCGGGCTGGGATAGATTAATTACGAAAAAGGAATACCGTATCCTATCGCGACTAAGAGGTTCTCTCAGACACTGTTTCCTACCTTTTCAGATATGTGAGACTACCTACGAAAAGGACCTTGCTGGAGTTTTCTTTTTCACTTTCTTTTCAAACTCTCTAAACATGAAAAGATGTCGAGTTCTTCCTTTGTCAAACTCGTTAAAAACTGATGACATCAGACTCCATCGTTATGACATTACCCAAGTTCCTCCTTCCTAGGGCTCGTAAAATGTACTAGGTTGGATTTGTCTGAAGGACAAACTTACATTGCAAGCACATGCTATCCCCTTCAAGCTTGTTTTCAAAAATAATTGGGGTACTCGCCAGAAATGGTGGGGGGAAATGGAACCAGATTGTAGTCGTGTTGGCAGTATGTCGCTCTTGAACATGGCACTTGTCTGCATTCGTGTCGGGTTGGGCACATATCATCTTGTTATTTGTTTTCCTCCATGGGTTTGCGTAATCTCTTTTGACCACTCATCTGCTCTTTGCCACTTCGCCATGACCTCAGATCCCTTGATGTTAAATACTGCTGAATCCAGTGTCGTGCTGCTGATATGTTCAAGAGAAGTTTGCCTCTGAAGTTTTCAACCTCCCTCTGTTTCTTTGTTGGTCTTGATTCACAAACATCACATTTCTCTGTCTCGTATCGATGATGTGGGAAACATTATGGCCCACCTTCGATTAGGTCACTTCCTGTCGACTTCAGCTCATTATCCAGGAAGCTAATTTAGAGACTCCCTTCAGGTACCTTGGAGCCTGCATGCCTCAATGGCAGGTTCTTCACATTCGACGTAAGTTCCACATCATTGGCCTTCGATCGACTGACTCTGCGGGTGTTCGATGTCATATCACTGTTCACATTCCGTGGATTGTACCTTTCGTACCTTGAGATCCATTCTCATTATTGGTGGTTTCTGTCGTGTCTATTGACGACTTTCATCATTGGTTGGTAATCAGACGATTTTCTTGCATGTTCGACTTCAGCTCACATATTCGCATGCTCAAATTTGTACCTTGTTCGGGTCGAGATGGAGCGCAAGACCCTGGGTTTTGTCTGATGAAATCCAGGTTGCGGGTTCGTTGTGGATTAATATGACTTATTACATGGCTCTTCTTATTGGATGGCTGCAACCATACCTGAGTCTGTTTTTTTATCCTTATTTACTGGATGGTTGTGTCCATACCTCGGATCTTACTGTTTATGTACTCTATTATGGATGGTTGCGCCCATGCCACATGTCATGTATCAGAAGTATCATTTGTACTTGTACTTGCAGGTCTTCCGATAGCAATGTTTGGGTCGAACGCGTTTTCATAAAGAATTTCACCCCTCCCTCTCTCTCAGACCTCATGCTTTAGGGGGCATCTGTTACACAACATTTTGTCGCCGTCCCTGCAATCCCTCGCCCCGCATATTGGAGGGTCTTTCTCGTGACCTGTGAGAAATTTCATACTCTGCAAATACCTTCTTTGCATCCTTCTGCATAAGGAAATCATTTCTCCTGTTGAACATTTCCTCAAAAAACAAAAACCTATGTTTTGGCATTGGCACGAGTAGCCAATTCACCCCTCACGCCAATAGGGAAGATTTGCACTAGAGCCCACGCCAGTTGTTCCAGGAATGTTTTTTAACAAATATAGGTGGAATTTTCCTTCTAACTACCTCAGGGATGACTCATTAGAAGTGGTTAAAGTCGATAATCCACGGATCTCTCTCTTTAGGTAGTGGTTTTAACCTCCCATGGAACACTCTTTCGAAGATAGGACTCCCTTCCATGATTATAGGGATCCTAACCTCTCCCTTTTCCTCTAAATAAACAGGCCTTCTCCCTTTATGAAAGCTAGCTGAACATATAGCCAAGAAGCTGAACTTGGAGAAGAGATACTATAGCTGAGTAATTGCTATAGAGAAGGTAGAACCAAGGAGAATTATGTAGAGAGAGCCCCGTCTGAATTCCCGACAAGCCTTTGTGAGACGTGCTCTGCTAGAACCCTATTGGAGGAGACCGCAACGTCGAAGCTTGGTTGTACTCTTCCTTTCTTTCATTAATATACTCGACTATGGTGTTGGTTCCATCATTGTGTTATGTTTATTTAATGCAATTGATTTAGTCTTATTCGACTGACTGATAGTTACGAATGTGAAATAGTATGTTGTATATCATCGTTGTTTCTTATGTGTGTGTAGGTATCCGAGCGTGAAGGCGAGCGGATCATGATCTTTCAAGCCAGGAGCAAGAGGCAGTCACTCTTTCCGACGACAACAATAGCGTAGGACCTCCGGTAATTCATCTATCGAATCTTCGTCCATTCGTTAACTAGGAATCAATATTATAGCTTGTTTCGTTTGTGGCTAGACCCACTCTAGGCTGAGTGGGATCGCCTCTGTCCGCAGAGGGGATTTACCTCACCAACACTATGCTAGTGTCTAAACAACTTGACTTGGTCTAAATCTACATGTGTGTTAACGCGTGTACAATCTAATAGATAAGGGATAAGGGGAAAATCTAAATCGAGAAAACTAATATCAAATGTCTTAAAATAATTCTTTGAAGGGGGAACCTCCTCTGTTCTCAATAAGTCGGGACCCCTCTTCTACCCGTTGAAAAAAGGGAAATGCTTCTTGAAGAAAGTGACTTCGATGGGGTACTCTCCAGGCTCGTTGGTAGCGAAGCAACATTTGTGCTCTTGAAGTGACTCTACTGGGTTACTGCCCAGGCCTGTTGGCAGTGGAGAAACACTAGAGATGAGAAACCATACTATGAATATCATAAACTCGTTGTGCACTTTACCATTTTTCTGTATTGAAACAATAGTGATAGGGTGTGTCTTTTATGTGTGTTCAACTAAGTAGAGAAAAGTAAAATGTTATGTATAAAACCTAGTACAAAGGGGAAAATCGAGGAAATAAATACTTACTTAAGGTCTGACCCTTAACTAAAAGCTATTCCCAGACAGAGAAGCTGAATTCCACACACTGTGTCACCAAGTGTTTTAGTTGTTACAAAACCCTCCAAAATTTTCACAACATTCGAATTTTGGATCCTACTATCACTGTCATATCTAATGTGTCGCTTTCATCATAAAATGTCACCTCATGTTATTCTATGAGTTTCAAGTGTCCTAAAATTATCTCAAGTTTTTTCGCATTGATTAAAACATCTTTAGGTACATTTCATGGTTGCAACATATTTATGTTGTGTTATTTTCCAAATGTTCAGTGATTAAATGTACTCTTTCAGGTTTACTTAGCAGTGTTCCTAGGTCAAAATTTCATGTTTCACGTTAGTTTTCAAATAAAAGTATGTTCACTGAATATTTCTAGGTCTGAAATGCTACTCCCTTCACTCCATTCATGGTCATCATTATTTCAGAGGTCATTATTTATCAACGGTTGTCATTGATGTCAACCCAAGCAGCACCAGGGGCTACCCCAATATTGCATGGGAATTTTGACCTACCAAATTACTATATTCTGGGTCAATAATTCTTGTTATGGTTTCTACTTGTTGAGATGTTTCCGTTGATATATGGCATGCCACGTAATTCTTCACGGTTTGAGAGATATTCATGTTTGAAGTTTGTAACCCCAGTTAATGGGCTAAAACCCCATGGGGTTGTGGCATGCGTCATTGAAAAGTCAATAATTAATCATTTTTAAGCTCCTAAAATCGCTGCCACGTTCACTTGTTGAAGCCCCTCTCAACCTAAGCATTTATATAAATTGTGATCCTCATAAGCTCCTTATGTAGGGATTTCGCTACCTGAAACAGGTAATCGTGGAATTCATACTCTAAATTTTTTTCTATGAAGCTTCAGAAGCTGAAATTTTTATGAGGCGAAGCCAGAATCCTGAGGAAGCTCCTGTAAATATTTTAGATCAAGGTGTGCAATATTTTCGGATATATGATCTGTGGAAGTCGGTATTTTTGCAGGCTCCTGAACTTCATCTCAAAGAAGTGACCTTGGGAAAATCATCATAACTCTCTCTCTAAGTATCGGATTGGAATTATGTAAGAATTAGTAGATAGTGTATGGACTTTAGTTTTCATTGTATCAATTTCAGAACCAAATGAAGAAACAGTGACACGTGGCACGTTGTACAAGTTAACTCTACTGAAATAGTCCATAATTAGGTCATTGTGAGAGATTGGGCATAGCTCTCTCTTGAAGAATCCAAATTGGGTGCGACCTATGGCATTGGAAGATAACTCGGTTACTACTATGTGCGAAAATCACATCTTGGGAGTTGAAATAACATGAATGCACAGTTCAATATGCTCGAGCTCCTAGAAGGCAAGAAAAAGCTAGATCATGTGTTGTCAAGGACTGCAAAGGACCAGACTTTCTAGGGTAGCAAAGCAAGGCAAGGTGTAGTAGAGGGTAGCATGACAAGAGCAGAAATCAAGGTGCAGAACAGCAATAAGAAGTTCATCACATGAAGACTTCAAGTGGGCAACACTGCATACAGTCACTATAAAGGTATCGTTGTACTAAGTCATTGTAAATACATCATTGTAAAAATTGTACTAGTGTCTATCTGCCAAGAGTTGAAGAGGCATTGGCGGGAGGTATAGGATCATCATTAGGTGGTTTTGTCATAGTTGGGGTTATGGTCTAGTGTGTCTTCTTCTTCTACATCATTCTATATCATTGTAAAGTGGACCATTTTCCATGGTACAAGAGTCAATTATTATTTTATTCTTCTATTGGGTGGTAGGTTGGTGCTAGGTTGGTGCATGAAGTCACCAATGGGTTCAAGCCTGTGAAAACTTCAGGGTGGTAGGGTGGTGCTAGGGTGAGTTGTAGCTCATTGGGTGTTGGAGAATCCGTTCAGTTCACTACTGAAGAATCTCGGTTGTTGGAGTGTCCATCCAGTGGGATATGGAGAAGAATCCTTTTCTAGATTTTAGGAATTTGGAGCTTTATTTTCAATTGGAGTTGAATATTAAGAATTATTAGAAAAGCATTCAGGTGGTTTTTGTCCCAGAGGGGGTTTCCACCTTAAAAACTACTTGTGCATTTGTTCCTTTTGTTTACGCTGTCCCTATCATTGTACAAACAACGATAATAATTGAAGAATTAACTAATGCTCTAATTGAAAGGAATATTGATTCACCCCCCTCTTAGTATTTCCAACAATTGGTATCGGAGCTTGGTTCCTTCAATAGCAGTTTAATAGCTGGAAGGAGGTCATGGAGCATACCAAGAATGGTGTGCCTCTATTCAATGAAAATAATTATGCACTCTGGAAAGGAAGAATGGAGGTCTATCTCTTGGCACAAGGTTACGAAGTATGGGACACTGTTCAAAATGGATTTACATCAACTACGGATGAACAAGGTAAGAAGAATTTGGTAAATGATGCAAAATCAAAGAATATTATTATCAGTGGACTTATTGAATCTTCTTATCATAAGGAGTTGGGTTGTAAAATAGCCAAAAATTTATGGGACAAGCTTGAGAATATATATGCAGGTGACTCAAATGTCAAAGAAGCAAAGCTTCAAATCTATAGAGAAAATTTGAGCAAATCAGAATGAAAGAAGATGGCAACATTGCTGCATACTTCCAATATGTTGATGAAATAACCAATCCTCTGGAACGATTGGGAGAGCCAGTTGACGAGAAGACTATTATACGAAAGATTATTAGAACGTTACCAGGGAGATTCAACCCAAAGGTATCGGTCTTAGAATACGGTGAAAATCTGGAAAAACTTAGCAAAGAGGAATTACATGGAGTTCTCATAGCATATGAAATGAGACTTGATGAAGAAGAGGGTACTTCGCATGTAGAAACTGTGTTCGTTGCGTCTAAGAACACCAATAATCACAAACAACCTTCAATTGAAAATACATGCACCTGCAAGTGTGAAGAAAGGGGAGATGATGAAGAAGGTCTTTCAGATGAAGAATATGCTTACTTTACGAGAAAACTAAAAATTGTTAACGGAAAATTCAAATGTAAACTTCCATTATTTTGTTTCGGCTATGGTGAGTTTGGGCATTTCGCAGCAAAATGTCCAAACAGAAGTGATGGCAACTCAAAAGGAAATAAAGGCTTTCATAAATTCAACAAGCAAGAAAAAAAGTAAGGATCCAAAAGGAAATTTCTCTTTAAAGAAGATATCTCATCATCTGATGAAGACAGTGACAGCAAAGAAGAAGCCAATGAGAGAGTATTGTTTATGGCCAAGCATAACAAACAAGAGGTATCAAACAACGAAGAAGAAGGGTTGACCATAGAATAATTTTCTAAGGAGGAAATCGGGCTTATAAAAGAGCTCAAGGCTGAGAAGATCTATTCCAATACTCTTGAAGAACAAGTTCAAGGTCTAAAAATTGAAGTTGAAGAACACAAATGTATTGAAGATTCACTTCAAAAGAAGTTTGAATAAAGCAACCAAGAAAGGGAAGCATTAGAAGTTGAAGTAGTCTCACTGCCTAAGGAAGTGAAGAAGGGATAAATTGTCCAAAACTATGCTAACAGTGCAAGGGAGTTGGAAGAAATCATCAGCAATCAACAATCTTACAATGACAGAACTGGCCTCTATTACAAAGAAGAAGAAGCAAGAAATTCTACAACAAAATACAATGAACCTATGATATCTGACATGCATGTAGACTTCATTGGACAAGATTTGCAAGCACATCCTTGGAAGACGATTCCTCGACGAATATTTCCATCGAGGTACCAACATATTTTTCATGGCTATTGTTATTCATGTGGAAGATTTGGTCATAAAGCTGTAGAATGTCACACGTACCCTAGGAACTAATACAATTCCAGAAGATCCTTCAAATATGAACCTCCCAGGGCTCAACAAAACATAAATAGGTTTGAACATTTAAGAAATAATATGGAATGTTACAAATGTCAGAACTTTGGACACATAGCAGGAGACGCCAGGCAAAAATCCTCCAGAAGAATCTTTTGAAACCCACCAGAGCAGATAGACATAAAGAAGAAGAAAGTGATAATTGTGTCACCACTCTCAAGGCTAAAAACAACAAAGATGTGAGTACAGTAGTGAGGTTGCTCAATACATATGGCCAGATATAGAAGGAAATTTGTATCTCTAAAAGAGAAGAAGGATGCATTGGTAACCTTTCGTAGATCAAATGTTATAGGATCATGTACCATCACTCTCGGAAGCAAAGATGTTATAGCCAAGAATGTTCTATTGGTCGAAAACATGAATCACAATCTGCTCGGTGTTGGACAAATGTGTGATCAAGGACACACAATGCTATTCAACTCCACAAAATGTGAAATCAGGAAAGGCAGGTATGGTAAAATTGTGGCTACAGCAAGTCGAGCTCCAAACGACATATATGTTATGGATGAAGCAACTAAAGCATGTCTACTAGCTAAAGAATATGAAAGTTGGTTATGGCACAAACGAATGGGTCACATAAACTTTGACAATCTTGTCAGGATAAGCAAAAAGGAAGCAGTACGAGAAATGCCGAAAATCTCAAAACCTTCCAACACACTATGTGAGACCTGTTGGCACAGCAAGCAGACAAAAGTTTAATTTAAAACAAAAGAACACTTTGCATCACATCCATTGGAATTGATATATACTGATCTATGTGGTCATGTGAGAACAAAAGGCTTATATGGAGAATTATATTTCATGTTAATGATAGATGACTATACCAGGATGACAGTCGTCAGTTTCCTAAAGAAAAAATCTGAAGCATTTGAGTGCTTTAAGATCTAAAAGGAGTTGGTCGAAAATGAAATTGATTTGAAAATAAAGTGTCTAAGATCAGATAATGGCGAAGAATTCATTTCCAAATTATTTCAACAATACTGTGAAGAAAATGGAATAAAAAGACAATTTTCAACAACACGAACACCTCAGCAAAATGGAGTTGTTGAAAGAAAGAACATAACCGTACAGGAAATGGGTAGAACAATGTTGAAGGACTCAAAATTGGATGAAAAATTATGGTTTCAAGCAATTAATACGACGATATTCATTATCAACCAAAATCTTCTTAGAAATAATTGCAACAAGACCCCACATGAATTATGGAAAGGAAAACTAGCTAATGTAAAATATTTCATAATCTTCAGAAGCAAATGTTATATCAAAATAAAAGATCAAAATTTGGGTAAGTCTGAATCACGTGTTGATGAAGGTATCTTCGTTGGTTACTCATGCAAAAGAAAGGCCTATAAATTCTATAATCTAGGATGAAAACAGATAGTGGAGAGCATAAATGTTAAATTTGACGAAGATGGTGTTCTAACGAATAATGATGAGGATCTAGAATCTTTGAAACTTGAGATAGAGGTTGACAAAGACATAAATAAAATCCTAGAACAAGAAGCAACTATCAACCAGGAAGAAGTAAATAATGATCATCAAGATATACCAAAACAACAACAAGAAGCTCCTCCAAAGAGAACAAAAGAATGGATTCAAAAGAACCATCCATCAAATCAAATCATTGGTGACATAAATGAAGGTCGACAGCTTTGTTCATCACAACAAGCTCACATTGCTTTTCTAGCAACCTTTGAGCCTAGTAGTTTTGAGGACGCCAGCCAGAATGAACATTGGGTAGCAGCTATGAATGAAGAATTGGATCAAATCGAGAAGAATGACACCTGGGAATTAGTTCCACGACCAAAAGATAAAAATGTCATTGGGACTAAATGGGTGTTCAAGAACAAATTGAATGAATATGGATAGGTTACCAGAAACAAAGAAAGATTGGTTTGCAAAGGCTATGAACAAGTGGAATGAAAATATTTCGATGAAAAATTTGCACCAGTTTCCAGAATGGAAGCCATCCGAATGTTTCTTTCCTATGCATGTTCAAGAAAAATCAAAGTCTACCAAATGGATGTTAAGTCAGCATTTCTAAATGGCGAATTAGAAGAATAAGTTTACATAGAACAACCTAAAGGTTTTCTACTATCAGAAAAAGAAGACTATGTTTGCAGATTAAAGAAGGCTCTATATGGTCTCAAGCAGGCTCCCAAAGCATGGTATGCTCGTCTTGATGGATATCTTTGTCAACAAGGGTTCAAGAAAGGTACTATTGATAGCAATATTTATGTACAAATAGATGAAGATAATTTAACAATCATTGAGGTATATGTGGATGATATAATATTTGGTAGCAATGATGATCAACTAAGTAAGAAATTTTCTACAAATATGCAAAGTGAGTTCGAGATGTCTTTACTTGGTAACAGAGAAAATGTTATGGAAATTTATTTAACGTTTATAAACCTTGGCGAATCTGACGAGTTCATAATATGTAATCTTTAAAATGTTTGATGATACTTTTGTAAAAATATTAAAATGTATAATAATTTTATATAGTCTCTATATGAAAATTTGGGGATTTTTAAGGTAAAATAGTTTTATACTGTAAATTTTGGGTGAATAATTTTTAGGAAAAAATGGAAATTAGCGAATATTTTTTTTGGAAAAAGCATGGAAAATTAGCCCGCTTGCGAATATTAGCCCCTAAAATTTTCCATGCTTGGTGAGCTGACATACTTCTTAGGGCTTCAAATATCTCAGCAAGAGAAAGGAATATTTATATGTCAAGCCAAGTACATCAAGGAAATGCTCAATAAATTCAAAATGGAAGATTGCAAACCCATCCTTACTCCAATGGTAACAGGTTGCAAATTGAGGATAGACAACTCATCTAAGGATGTGGATCAGAGGTTGTCCAGATCTATGATTGGTAGTCTTCTATATGTAATAGCCTCTCGGCCAGATGTTATGCAAGTAGTTGGACAAGTAGCAAGATTCCAAGCAGCACCAAAAGAATCACATATTATTCTTGTCAAAATAATTCTTTGATATCTAAAGGGCACAGAAGAATATGGCTTGTGGTATCCCAAGGGTAACAATCTCATTATTCAAGCCTTTACAGATGCAAATTGGGCAAGAAGTGTTGATGATCGTAAGAGTACTAGTGGAGCAGCATTCTATCTAGGTTGTTGTCTCGTATCGTGGTTGAGCAAAAATAAAACCTCAATCTCATTATATATAGCGGAAGAAGAATACATTGCAGCGGCAGCATGTTGTACTCAATTCCTTTGGATGAAACAAAATTTGCAAGATCTTCACATACAATTCAGCGAGCCTATTCCCATATTCTGTGACAACACCAGTGCCATCAGCATCTCCAAGAATCCTATCGTGCATTCAAAAACAAAACACATTCTGATCAAATATCATTTTGTTAGAGAACAAGTCGCTGAAAAGAATATCAAACTTGAGTATGTTGGTACAAAAGAAAAAATCGTTGATATCTTCACTAAACCTTTACCTCGTGAAGCATTTGAATATCTTCACCAGAAGCTTGGCACTCTCCCAAGATCTCATTAGATTTTCCTTATTCAGAATATAAAGGGGGAGTGTAAGTGTGTATAGGTCCGCAGGATGGTTGTGTGTCAGGGGGGGTGGAAGTTTGTACAGGTCTGCAAGATGGTTGTGTGTCAGGGGGAGTTACCCTTTGCCATTGATGTCAAAGGGGGAGAGAATGTTGTAGGAATAGGTGTCATGATCGCAGGGGGAGTGCTTTTGTTTCCATCAATGCCAAAGGGGGAGATTGTTGATCAACGGTTTTCATTGATGTCAACCCAAGCAACACCAGGGGCTAACCCAATATTGCATGGGAATTTTGACCTACCAAATTACTATATTCTGGGTCAAGAATTATTTTGATTGTTTCTACTTTTCTAGATGTTTCCGTTGATATAAGGCACGCCACGTAATTCTTCACGGTTTGAGAGATATTCATGTTTGAAGTTTGTAACCCAAGTTAGTGGGCTAAAACCCCATGGGGTTGTGGCATGGGTCATTGAAAAGTCAATAATTAATCATTCTTAAGCTCCTAAAATCCCTCCCACGTTCACTTGTTGAAGGCCCTCTCAACCTAAGCATTTATATAAATTTTGGTCCTCATATCCTCCTTATGTAGGGATTTCGCTACTTGAAACAGGTCATCGTGGAATTTGCGCTCTAACCCTTTTTCTACAAAGGTTCAAAAGCTGAAATTTTTATGAGGCGAAGCTGAAATCCTGAGGAAGCACCTGTAAAAATTTTAGATCAGGGTGCGCAATATTTTTGGAGATATGATATCTGGAAGTTCGTCTTTTGTAGGCTCCTGAACTTCATCTCAAAAAAGTGACCTTGGGAAAATCGTCATAAATCTCTCTCTGAGTATCGGATTGGAATTTTGTAAAAAGTGGCAGATATTGCATAGAATTTAGTTTTCATTGGATCAATTTCAGATCCAAATGAAGAAACAGTGACATGTGGCACGCCATAAAATTTCTCTCTACTGAAACAGTCCATAATTAGGTCATCGTGAGAGATTGGGAGTAACTCTCTCTTGAAGAATCCAAATTGGATCAGACATATGGAATTGGAAAGAACACTCAAATTACTACTACAGAACCGAAAATCACATATTGGGGAGCTGAAATAACAGAGATACACCAGATTCAATATCAAGATCCTAAAAGGAAAGAAAAAGCTAGATCATGTGTTTTCAAGGGCTGCAAAGGACCAAACTTTCTAGTGCAGCAAGGCACAGCAGAGGGTAGCATGACAAGCGAAGAAATCAAGGTGCATAACAACAGGAAGAATTTCAGCACATGAAGTCTTCAAGTGGGCAGCACTGCATACAGTCATTATAAAGGTATCATTGTACTAAGTCATTGTAAATGCATCATTGTAAAAATTGTACAAGTGTCTATCTACCAAGAGTTGAAGATGGTGTCGGGAGGTCTAGGATCATCATTAGGTGGTTGTGCCATAGTTGGGGTTATGATCTAGTGTATCTTCTTCTTCTACATCATTCTATACCATTGTAAAGTGGACGATTTTCCCTAGTACGGGAATCCATTCTTGTTTTATTCTTCTATAGTGTGGTAGGGTGGTGTTAGGCTGGTGCATGAAGTCACCAATAGGTTCAAGCCTGTGAATAAATTAGGGTGTTAGGGTGGCTCTGGGGTGATTTGTAGCTCATTGGGTGTTGGGGCATCCATTCAGTTGACTACTGAAGAATCTTGGGCATTGGAGCGTCCATCCAGTGGGAGCTAGAGAAGAATGCTTTTCTAGATTCTAGTAAGTTGGAGCTTTATTTTCAATTGGAGTTGAATATTAAATAATTATTAGAAAATAATTCAGGTGGTTTTTTTCCCGAAGAACGTTTCCACCTTAAAAATTGTGTGCATTTGTGTTCCTTTTGTTTACTGCTATCATTGTACAAACACTGATAATAATTGAAGATTAACTAATGCTCTAATTGAAAGGAATACTAATTCACCACCCCTCTTAGTATTTCCAATAGTCATTTCAACCATCAATCATCTAGGGTCTACGGTCATTCACCGCACCTTCATTTAGGTGAGAGTATAGGTCTCATTTGTTTCGCCACCATAAGAGTCAATTATGTCATAAAAGAAAGTGAACAAAATCTCATTTTCACCATACAAGTCATTTTCATAGGGAGTTAGCAAATATAGGGAAATAATTAAAGAGATCCTCTCTTCTCACCATCATACTCCATAACTACCATGGGTTGAAGAAAAATAAGCAAATTTGTGCCAACACTATCTGTGATGCACAGGTGCTGCGCTTTTGGTGTTTGAGCTCCAAATCAGTTATCCAAGGTTCAAAACCACTGAAAAAAGGTTCATGTACTTCCTAAACAGTAATTTGACACCCTCCATACCTCTCTCAAGTCAAAATTCATCAGAAAATTAGTGGTTTCCTTCATTAGGTTACCTCCACTATGTGTTACGCAGGCGTTGCGCAATTGCTGCTCTTTTGGTGTTTTTCAGATTTTGTTTGTTTCGGCTAATAAACCCCTAATAAAAAAATCTACAACCTTCACATAACCTTCATACACCATACCCTAACATCTCCTATCACTCATAACCCTATTTTCCATCAATTTCACTAAAACCCTAATTTTCACTACATTTTAGCAGAAAAGCTAGTGAAACCCTATGTTTTGACCTTTTGGGCACCTTTCACATGCCCATTATCAAAAATTCCACTTTCATCATGTATCCAACTCATCACCCTACCTCCCCAAATTTGTATGGATTTTTCCCTAACTTCCTTCCACTTCATTTATGTCCCTAAAACCACTCTACCACTATCCCTCGTTTTCCTAATTTTCCACCTTCCCTATATAGTACATCAAGATAGGGCTTTCTTTGTTGCAGAAAATCATGGAGGGCGAGAAGAAGGTCCATAACGAAGGTCGCCATTCTAGGTTTGAGCCAACTTAGACCTAGGGTATCGTTTTTAGAGCTTCGTGATCAAGCCATGGTTTACATTGCACACATGGACAATTTGGCTTAAAAATTAGTTTCTAAAGTAATAGAGAAGAATTTTATAAAATTCAAAGATTTTTTTGTCAATAATAGGCCAAAGAACAAAAACCTCCTTCATTTTATTCACAGGTGTTATGGTTTGAGAGAAATGCTCAAAATACAGTTGCTCCAGGTCATTTTCTGCACTTTTGGATAGGTTTTTTTGGTCTAAGGCGTCTTGACCTAGGTTCATATTTAAGGTTTACCAACAAACCCTTGTACTACTTGCCCTATAGACAATGGCCTGCTTGCGCAAGTCAAGGTCTCACCCGAAGTAGTATGGGAGGGTGCTGGAACGAGGTTTATGCACCCTGAGAGAGAGAGAGAGAATTAATTAAAGTAGGCACCTTCGGATCTAATAGACCTGCGCTGAGGAAGCCCTAACCAGAGACTCTTAACAATAGGTGTAATAGAATAACTTTCACAACTCATAAATCATACGATAAGAACTTAACAAGAACAATATAACTCAGATCTACGCGTTCATTATCTTTCAATCATCTATTATAGGTCTGCACTTAATATATAACCAGCAGTTACTATTGTAGAGATAACACAGAAATAATAGGAATTCAACATAGAAATATTCCAATATCAGCAAAATGTCTTATCTTTCATTAATACTTTAGATTTCAATTACAGACTCTTCTACACACCCGCGCACACAGCCAGCGAGGTCCGCACACAACAGGACTAGGGTCTACGCGCACACAACCAGCAGGAGCCCTTACCCAGACAGTCCGCACAAAATTATTACAGATCCAATATTATCATTCAGACTTCATCCAAAACTTACTTCTAGACTCGATCTATTCATCTATTTATACTATTTTAGCCTGCGCTACTCTATGGTCCACAAACCGTGGTTTGTGGCCCCTTGGTCTACCCTTTGACCCATTACAATTCATTATGGGGCTTTGGTCTGCCCCAAATCCCCTACGCCAGACTAAACTATTACAAAATATTACAAAAATACATCAAAAATTTTGTTTGGTGACCTCGCTCCAACAGGCCCCCAACACAATCTTGTGACTTCTCCTGAGTCACAGTGGTATTTGGGTCTTCATCTTAGCTTGGAGCTGCTCGATGGTAGCGGAAAATGGTGGCAAGACACCCTCACTCTGTGCGGTTGCATTCTGCACGATCCTGACCAACTTTTGGGAAGTAGATCCTTCAATAGCCGTAGTGACATTGTCCAATGTCTTGCTCAACTGTTTGACTGTCGCGTCTAGGTCCTATGAGAGCTTAAGTGCTTCATCCACCCAGGGCTTCAGATGATCACTGAGGACTTTCTTCTTGTGGCGGAGCACCTCGATCTAGTCCCTTAGAGCATGACTGGTGCGAAGGCATGCTAGGAGATGGGCTGCAGTAAGGGTTGGCACGGTGGCTTCCATCTGCTCAAATTCCTACTCTTTTGGCACAGTTCCTGGATAAATTTTTGGAGAAGGGGGTCACACTACACAGTTGACCACAGTTCCATGGCGGTGTCCAGCAACTCAGAGCCCTTGGTCATGTGTGTTGAAATAATTCTTGTCACTTCCTTCACCAGCGCGACTCACTAGACTTGCACCTCCGGAGGGGTTTCTAGCTACAGCTTGACCTGCAGCGCAACAATCTGTTGCTCCAGATCTGATTTGATGGTTTGTACCTCGGTTCTGGATGCCTTCAACACAGCCACCTAGCCCTCAATCTTGGCCTGTGACGCAACAGAGGCAGGAATTACTTCTGGCATGTCTCCACATAGTCGGTCAATGAGGTGCTCTAACTCTTCTTTCTGCATGACTGTCACGAGTTGTGTTACATGTGCTTAGGCAGATTCGGCAGCCTTGGTAGAAATTGTCTGCTCAGCCTCACTCAGTTGTTATTGCACATGTGCTTCTCTACTCTGGAGCTCAGCGGATATTAACAAGTGAAGAGCGTGTAGCTACCCACTCATTATTTTTTCAATGTTGAGGCCGACCTCGGCACATGCTCGGACTTGCACACCCAAAGCTGGTGGTTCCACTATCAATTTTGCGCCCGAGAAGGGGCAAATCCTACTTTCAATTGCTGTGACGATGGTTGTGGCTTACAGGATTTCTTGAATCTGCCTCACCTGGTTAACGCTCACTTGTAGGGTGTCTGATTTCAACTGGAGCACCTATAGCCCGGAGTGCAAAGCCTCCACCGCGGCCTTTTGTTGATCTTCAAGGGCATTCCATCTATCTTCAGATGCAGTGGTGACAGCATCTACGATATTTTCCAAATCCTCCTCATTCAAGGTAATTTTTGTTTCTCCCCCAGACTTTTCACTCTTGCGCTTCTTTTGTTGCCCTTTAGGAGGCTCACCAGTGCACTTTGTTCTGCATGGGGGATCCGCACCATCCCCACCAACTTCGTCGATATTAACATTATGTTGCGACTCCTGTTCCGCCCCCTTGGTGGCATCCTTAGGGGTCTCCTTGGTGGTCATGTTTTTTGTGGAGTGCAGCTTAGTTTCCTTCGTTGTATTCGGTGGGACAGTATCCTTTGGCACTGCATCCTTTCCAGATGTGCCCGTTGTGACCGGGGCAGAGGATTTGAGGCTGATCTTCCATGCAGGTGGCCATGTTACGACGACTTGGTCGACCTCCGCCTCGGTGACCATATACGGGAGGTTGTCCACACATGATCATTGTGTGCCCTGATATTCACATTGTGCATGGTGACATGAGAGTGAGCAATGCACTTATACTTCTCATACACAGCAAGTGACAAGTGCAGCCTGGAATGTATCGTCGTCACCAGCACACCATCAAATAACACCTAGAAGACTTTTTTCTCCTTGATGCACTGTGAATCCTTGGAGTCCCATAGGTTCATGTAGCGTGCTCCTTCACATACATCAGGTTCAAGCTCAGGGAGCACCGCATCATCAGGCGTCTCCCATGCAACCAGGGTGATTAATAGCAATAACCAAGAGTAGCAGAAATGCTTACCCTAGTCTTGCACCTCGTGCACGTTGTCTAAAAATTCTTCACTTAGGTACTGTACTGCCCGTCCAACTGAATAACATATGCAAGGATGAAAGATGGCCTACACTTGTGCTTCATCTTACACCCAGGCATAAGAGTGCACATGCACACTCTTGGGTCAATGATGCTCTCCACTAAGAACCCTCGTTTGTCGCAGTCCACCTTGTATTTTTCTTGGATGTTGTCAACCACCTTCTTCTCATTCTTCTTCCCAAACCCCTTCATGGGATGCGGCCCCTTTATGGGCAAGCCAATGATCCTATGGATAATATCAGCATTGAGAGGGATGTGGCCTTAGATCCATAAGTATCCATCATAGATCAGTGTGAGCAACTTCTAGACGACCAAACTGGTGATAGCATATCGCCCGAAGTAGGGGATGCGCAGAAGGCCTGCAGCCCGTGTGCCCACGGCATTGGTCCCACCTTTGGTATGTCTTCATACAATAATCGTTCGAGATACAATTCTGGGACCAAATCCAAAAAGGTGTCTTTGTTAGCTAAATCGTGGTCATCAAATTTAATGATCGGAATGTTGCAAAACATTTCCCTGATGAAAGGGACCTCCTGCAGGAATAACGGCATTTGGAGATATTTGCAAACAACATCTATGTTTTTGGCAGTGCACACCATGGAATTTCTTGGCTTAACATACGCTAGTATCCAGGAGAGTCGAGCCACTAGCAGAGCTTCTTCCTAGGCCGACATCGTTTGCTTTGAGGGATTGGGCAAGCGTGCCTGGGGCACCTTCCTAGGGGAGTGCACAATCTTGGGGGAGGTGTGCAACTTCACCGAAGCCCGCTTCATGGCTTTCCCCTTCCCCATATCCTTACCTTGTTATTTTCCTTTTTCCTTCCCTTTTCCCTTTACTTTGGCCGGCATGGACATGACCTCTTTGATGTCAGGTGTTACTTCAAAAACATCTTCAGATCCTATCTCGGCAGAGGCCGTAATGGGCGATGATTCAATGGGGTTAGTGGTCGTCATCCTTGTGTGAAAGATAAATCCAGTATTGCTGCTATCGGAAGGGTATCTCACCCATATATACAGGTTGCGTTGTGACAAAAAACGTAGAATTCACAATAAGGCACAGAGCATAAGATCGTCAGAGAGCAAAGGAACTGATTATGACATGCACCCATCCTTATATAGGCCACCATGGGTAAAAACGGTCAGATTATCACTAAATGCGACTTACCATCGAGACCCTAGTCCTACTAGCTGTGTGCACGGAGACCTTAGTCCTGTTGTGTGCGGACCCTGCTAGCTGTGTGCGCGGGTGTTTGGAAGAGTCTGTAATTGAAATCTGAAGTATTAATGAATGAGAAGACACCAACAGTTGTCTTCAAATAAATTTTTCAAGGGTTTTCAGTGCTCGATGACTCCATTCTATAGTAGATAGCCTAATATTTCCAACCATACCACTTGCAGCCCAAAAATCCTCTTGGAAAGCCTCCAAAATCCCTCTCAAAGTATGTGCTACACTTCTGCTAAGAGTGCGCTATGCTTATACAAATTTTGTGTGATCATATTCAAACTTTTGTTTTGAGCTACTGTCAAATTATTTTGGAAAATTGGTAGAGGTTATTATTCATAACATGCCAAAGAACAAAAACCTCTCTCAGTTTTGTAAGAAACTTTATGGTTAGAAAAATATTAATCCATCTTTAAGCCCTATTTTTGCAGATTTTTGGCAATTCCCTTGTTACGCTTTTGTGCCTCCCTTGTTATGCTTTTGCCTCCCTTGTTATGCTTTTGTACATGCTTGTTATGCTTCTGGAGGAGAGGGAGATTTTGGTTTTTGGCTTAGAAAACCTCAAAACCAGCTCGGTGCTTGGCATCATTACCTTGTGAACACCTTATAAAAGTGACAAACACAATGGAAAGTGAAAAGAAGAGCTTCAAGGGAGGGTGCCACCTCAAGCTTGAACCATTCACCATGCATGAGATTACTTCTTCGCTATTGGCCAGAAGGTGCTTTTAAAGAACTCAGTGTTTGAAATTTTGTGAAAGGCTTATGGAAGGGGGGTATCATCTTCAGTTGTCTAGCTTATTTGCAATAAGATACAGTATGGGAAAGGTCACTCTTGCAGGTATGGAGATCATCTTATCATCTAACCTAATTGCTTCAACTACAGGTATCCCTTCTCATGGAGAACAATGGTTCAAAGGCATGGACCTAGACATTGAAAACTACAAGAAATTCCCCAAGCCTCATGCTAGAGAGGAGCCAGAGTTTATTTTTCCTTTCAGACACCTCAGAAACAAGTATGCTCCTATGATGATGTTCATAATGAAGTATTTCACATGTGAAGGAATATTCTCCAGATTGTATAGGTATCACATCAGGCTTTTGATGCATTTTACCTCAGTCAAAACATTTGATTTGCCTTATTATTTGTAGAGGAGCTTGATCAAGATGGTTGAGACGGTTCAAGGTATAGGGGAAGATAATCATACTAGTCTTTTTCATCATGGCCTAATCAAGCTCATTGTGTTGCATCACTTGTCCTCCATAAACATGACCTGGTAAAACTTCTTGGAGAGATTGTCAGCAACGCTTTCTGTCTTGCCTATTACATCATCAGTGCAGTCAATGGAGATTAGCTCTTATAGCATGCCTATTCAGCCTTTAGATGTTCCTAGGGTTGTGGAACTTTCTCACACATATGAGAGAGGGAAGAGAAAATTATTTGTGCCTAAGTCTACTAGGAGTTTTCTTACACTTGGCACCCATGTTGAAACATGTGAGATAGAGGAGCAACCTTTCTTGTATCAACATAATGAGTCAGTGCCATTAGAGGCTAAGGTATTAGAGCATGAGGAGGTAAGATCACTTGAATACATCATTAAAGAGAAATATAAAGAAATAGTATAATTGAAAGCGGCCTTCTCCATTGCCCAATCCCAAATTACTTTCCTTGAACGGGAAAATTTTCAATTACAAGTGAATTAGCTCCTACAAAGCAAGTACAAATCAGACATGGAGGAAAACAGAGGTAAAGGCAAGAATATTTTTTTTGTTGACCAAATACAGGATATGGAGACTGAAACAAACACAAGAAGACCAAGAACAAGAGGCCTCAAAAGGGCGTTGGAGCAAGAAAGACAGTCAATTCATCAATCTGAAGAATAGACCTTTGATGAGTTCATTGCCATGGAGATCAATGAGGATAGAGATATTTGGTTATCAAGAGTTAATGAGAATCTAGAGAATCTATTGAAAAAGGATAATAGGGATATCAAGCTGCAAAGTCACATGGCAAACCATTATCACACCAGGGACACCATTTCTCAAATAAGGTTTGAAGAAGATGCTTAAAGAGACGCAAATGAAACTCAAGGAGAAGGATAGCTTGGAATTATTGGTTGAAGCTTCCTTGGATATGTAGCCTATCTCTTGCAGGTGCCAAAGAACCAATTTTAAGAACTTTTGAGCATTTTTGGTATTTTATATGATTTTTTGCAGAATTCTGGAAATTTCTTATTGCAGAAGGGTAACAGACTTTTGTGAATTTTATTTTAGAGGCATCTAAATGGTGGTTTCGTTATATGGATGGATGTATTTTGATGAGTACATCACAAATCAGGAACCCTGATGGCATTACAAGTTATAATTTGGGAGAAAAATCTCAAAAACCGCCCATTTTTCATGTTTCCGCCTCCTTTTTGGACCCTCTGTTAGGCTTTTGAGTGACCCTAGGAGAATGGATTTTTGAAGGACTTCCCGTCATCCATTTTGAAAAATTCAATATGTTATGGAAACTAGACACACGGGGCTAGTTGATTGTTCTTTCAAAAGTGTGTTTGGACCTCTCAAAGTGCCTCCAAAGTTCTGTTATGCTTCTCCAAATTGTTCTTAAAATCTTCTGTCAGAATTGTCACAAATCAGCGTTGGATTCCTCAGGACACTTGTCAAGCCCAAAAATTGTCACAAATTCGAGGAAATGTTATCCTATGAGTTGTCATTAGATTTATTGTGTTGGTTTTGTCTTCCTATCATGAAGGAATTTGTAATTAATGTAAGGGTCAAACACTCTTAGTTTATAGCTAAAAATTAGGGAATGGTTTCTAACCTCCCTAGAAACTAGGAAATGACTCATCTTTTGCATTTATGATCCATTTTCGGTTGGATTTCGACCTGATGAGGTGTCATAGTCTATATTTTCTATAATTAGACTCTCTTTTGTCTTTTATTGGGTTGGATAGTCTCATATTTTGCAGTGGAGCTCTTGTAACCAACTTGTAAAATGAAATCAGAGACAGATTTGCAGGAATTGTGTTTAGATACTTGTGGTATGATTTGGAACATCTGTGTTTCTCATGTTTTATTATTATCCTATGCTTAATATCATGTATACTTCTTCATATATGTCTATCTTGTAAGTTTGAGAGCAAAATTCATGTTATGCATGCTTTGTTTTAGACAAGATTCACCATATTATGTTTATTTTCTTCTTAAATTGAATTAATTCACCTCAGTGCTCATTCAAACTCTACTCCATCTTCATCCTATACTCAATGATTGATTAATATCTTTCCAAACTACCTATATTGCCTCACACACTCTCTGCAGGTTAACCTCAAAGTTCAAACCTAAAAATTTCATTTACAGTCCATTCACTGACTTTCCTATCCAGAATTCAAAATATCAAACAAATTTTACTCATTTAAGCTTACATATCTAGCCTAAAATATTATGATACTCATCCATTCATTTCACTGTTTAAAGTGACAAAGAGAGAGCCCTCTCTGGTCCAAGTACGTCTAGCTACCTTACCTAAATTTTGGTTTGTGGTTAGCTTTCTCCAATCCTACTGTCAACCTTAGGAAGTTGGGGAGAGTGATAACATTCTTGGCGTTGTTGTCGGGGAGTGGAAAGAACGACAAAGATTAGCTCTGATTGCTTATGGTGAATAGTGGTCTGGTACAATAAAGGTTGTGCATCTTTCACTTGGTGACTCTAGTGGCGAAAAATCCAAAAGTTGAAAGTTTTCATGGCGACTCCATTGTTCGAAAATCAATAGCTTGAAGAAATTTTTGGTGACCTCATTGTTTTCAAGATGGATTCAACTGCAAGAAGGAATGTTAGGTATGCTCCTATGCATCGAGATCATGTTCCAGGCTTTCCAAATCCTATGCCTCAGGTATATTGACAAACATACTTGCCAAAATTCAGAGATGGAAAAGGTGATGATGCTACACTTCATATAATAATATTTCATATGCATGTGCGTAAGCTGAGGATTAATTTTCAGGAAGATTTTTTAATGAAGATGTTCATGAACAGATTAGAAGAAAAATCACAGTTTTGGTATGAAAGCTTACCTCCTACTTGTATTTATTATCTCGAGGATTTTCACTTAGTATTTTTTTAGAAGTATAGAGAAACCTATCCTTCTTTTCTTTTGATTGAGGATTGTTGTGATCACTTTCATAATTTTATTCAAGAGCTAGAAAGTGCTTATGGCGATGAAGAGTTTGTTGGCCCTCAATTTTGGTCATTTTTGTTTATCAGAAACCCATTTATTTACCATCATATTCCACCTTATCCCACTTACATATGTCTCATTTTACCCTTATTTTTCATAATCAGGTACTTAGATTAATTTTTTCAATTTTTAGAAATTTTAGTAAAAATTGGGTTTTAAGAGTATTTTTGGACAAAAATGAAAATTCCCGTAATGGCTCCATTGAATTCATACTTGCAGGACACATGGGCGCGAGCTGAGCACATATCTAGAAATTTTGGGAACTAAGGATGAATGTGTACCTGTTCGTTTGGTCAAAACGAGCTAAAATAGGCCCGGTCAAAGTTGGTCAAACAGGACTTGTCATTCAAGATATCCCTAGGAAATAGGCCAAATTTAGGATTTTATGGGATTTTCCAGATTTGGTGTAACTAATTGGATGAGTTCAACCTAGATGGATGGGATTAGGATAATATAAGTTTGTTAGGGACATTGTAGCATAGTTTGTTTATTATTTTTCTATTTATACCAAGTTTGTGAACCATTGAAACATGCAGAATTTGTATAACTTCACTTTGATATTTCTGAAACTTGGAGAGCTAATTGAAGAACCAGTTCTATCTTATTTTTTTTTGTTCTATATGGTGAATTCTTGATTTATTTTCAGTAGTTGAAAGTACTCTCAGTGTGCGAAGCAAGGGTGGAGGGACCCCACACCGAGCTAAGTGCACTTTCTGGTTAATTTAGTTGCAATTTCCTGAACTAGTTTTGTTTTATGCTTAATATGTTAATTAGATGTATGATGATGTGTTATGATTGCTAATGAATCTAATTCTAATTCCTATTCTACATATGAAGGGGCAACCCAATTTTTAAGTTAAACATTCCTTCTAACTTATCAAGAACTAGAACTAGAATTCATCTTTCCTACTTTTAAGTAATTTTTTAAAGTTCTCGATTTCTAACAATGGCATTAATGGTGAATGAATCTGTAATGAAGGAAAACTAGGATCTCCTTAGTTAGGAGCCTCTTCAGATATTCTTTCATACATCTTGATCTATTTTTCATTAGTTATTTTTGGTTTCTGATTCATGAAGTAGTTTTTAGAGAAGGACAAACAAGTTCTCCTAAGTTAGGAGCTTCTTCTGTTGCTTATTACATAATTGAATTAGAAATTATTTAGTTAAGATTTATATTTGTAATATGAATTTTCTTTGAATTCAATAATTCATCTTCTAAACTTGACTATAGTTGAAATCCAGATATTTTGGTCATGCTTCTAAGTTCTACAATTAAATACTTGTGTTAATTTAGTCAGCAAATTGACCCAATAGAGTTTATGGATGATGAACTCTTAGATGCTTTGAATGAAAACTATTTTCATCGCCACGAGAAGATCATGGATTCTACCCTAGATGACAGTGAACTTCAGCATAATTCTTCAAAGGATGACGTTGATCTTCCACCTTTGGAAGTTGATGATAATTTGTAGTAGTCTTGCCAATCTTCAAGCGATCAAGATATATATGAAGATGTTCTGTCTAGCTACCCTTCATCCCTTTCCTCTTTTGAGTTTTTAATTCAGGAAGAAATATGTGCAGATCAGAATTTTGAGTTTGCTTGTAAAGAAACTCTAAAGAGTCATGATTTATCTGCTGAGGTCAAAAATATTGTACAATAGGTTTGTTGTCTTAAGTTTGATGAACATGTTTGGTAGCCTTCAAATGATCAAGATATAGAATTTTTTCAGAGCCAAGCCAATTCTCTTTCTGATATACATGAAAATCCACTTGTAGATATTTGTATTGAGGTTGATTTAGCTACCTCAAATAAACATCTGCAAGAACATACAAATCTTGTCTCTGATCTGGATGATATGGAAGAAAACATTGTTGCATTTCTAATTAAGAGGGATCAACCAAATGAAGAATAACAATCGGCCATTATATTTGAAAGCATCTCCCTTCCTTTTTCTGATCAACAAGGGTAACGTTTCAAGATTTTCAAGACCACTTGGGCAGTGTTTTGGAAGCATCAGAAAATATGGAGTTTTTTTTCTTCACCAACATAAAGATTGGATTCAGTTTTCAGTTGGGGTTGTCATTACCACAACACTTTTCCTTTGAGGAAAGTAGGAGGAGCAAGAAATCAGATAGTCATTTTCTTTCATGGTTGCACTGGATCTTTGAATTCACTTGATCAAGTGATTTATAAATCATTTATATTATGTAAACTATAATGAATAAGCTCAACATTCTAAGCATATTTCTCAGTGTCATTTTCTAGTACAGTTTGTAGTTGATGATGTACAGTTCAGCTTTCAGTTTTATTTGAGTCAGTTTGAGGATTGTAGCTGCAGTGACTCCATTGCCAAATGGATGAGGCTACATGGTCTACGGTGTTCTTGACACCTCTTGAAGGAGCTGCCATCCCCAACTGGATCCAATGTTAGTGTCCAAATGTTCAGTGATCAAATGTACTCTTTCAGGTTTACTTAGTAGTGGTCCTAGGTCAAAATTTCATGTTTCAAGTTAGTTTTCAAATAAAAAATAATTCACTGAATATTTCTAAGTCTAAAATGCTACTCCCTTCACTCCATTCATGGTCATCATTATTTCAGAGGTAATTTCATCCATCAATCATCTAGGGTCTGAGGTCATTCACCACACCTTCATTTAGGTGAGAGTCTAGGTCTCATTTGTTTCGCTACCATAAGAGTCAATTATGTCATAAAAGAAAGAGAACAAAATCTCATTTTCACCATACAAGTTATTTGCATAGGGAGTTATAAAAGATAGGAAAATAAGTAAATATCTCCTCTCTTCTCACCATCATACTCCACAACTGCCATGGGTTGAAGAAAAATAAGCAAATTTGTGCCAACTCTATCTGTGTTTCGCATGTGTTGTTCTTTTGGTTTTTGAGCTCCAAATCAGTGCTCCAAGGTTCAAAACCAGTGCAAAAAGGTTCATCTACTTCCTAAACAGTAAGTGGACACCCTCAATACCTCTCTGAATTCAAAATTCATCAACAAAAGAATGGTTTCCTTCATTAGGTTACCTCCACTACGTGATGTGCATGTGTTCCACTTTTGGTGTTTTTCATTTTTATTTTTATTTTCAGCTGATAAAACCCTAATAAAACCATATACAACCTTCATATAACCTTCATACACCATACCCTAACATCTCTTATCACTCACAACCTTCTTTTCCATCAATTTTAGTAAAACCCTAATTTTCACTACATTTTGGAAGAAAAACTAGTGAAACCCTTTGTTTTGACCTTTTGGCACCTTTCACATGCCCATTCCCAAAAATTCCACTTGCATCTTGTAGCCAACTCATCAC
Source organism: Pinus albicaulis (assembly GCA_034641835.2). Lineage (NCBI taxonomy): Eukaryota > Viridiplantae > Streptophyta > Pinopsida > Pinales > Pinaceae > Pinus > Pinus albicaulis. Next base: position 139,023,818 of record CM076570.1, on the reverse strand, counting down.
CCTACCTCCCGAAATTTTTCTGGATTTTTCCCTAACTTCCTTCCACTTCATTTTTTTCCCTAAAACCACTTTACCACTATCCCCTATTTCCCTAATTTTCCGCCTTCCCTATCCACTACATCAAGTTAGGGCTTTCCTTGTTGAAAAAAATCATGGAGGATGAGAAGAAGTTCCATAAGGGAGGTCACCATTCCAGGTTTGAGCCAAATTTTACCCATGGCATCATTTTTAGAGCTTCGTGATCAAGCCAGGTTTTACATTGCACACAGGGAGAGTTTGGATTAAAAAACAATTTCTGAAGTAATGGAGATTAACTTTACAAAAATCAAATTTTTTTTTTCAATCTTAGGCCAAATAAAAAAAAAAAAAAACCTCCTTCAGTTTATTCACAGGTGTTATGGTTTGAGATTAATGCTCAAAATACATTTTCTCCTGGTCATTTTCTCCACTTTTGGATAGCTTGTCTTAAAAACAATTTTTCAAGGGTTTAGATCAGGGGTTTCTAGTTTTTTATCACTCCATTCTATAGCATACATCCTAAGATTTCCAACCATACCACTTACAGCCCAAAAATCCTCTAGGAAGGCCTCCAAACTCCCTCTCAAAGCATGTGCTACACTTTTGCTCAAAGTGCGCTACTCTTCTGCAAATTTTGAGTGATCAACTTCAAAATTGGATTCTGAACTAATGGGAAAGTATTTTGGAAACCTGTAGGAGGTTATTTTTCATAACATGCCAGAGAAAAAAAATACCTCTCTCAATTTTTCAAAAACAATTATGGTTAGATAGATATTTATCAATATTTAGGCCCTATGTTTGTAGTTTTTTGGCAATTCCCTTGTTACGCTTATTTGCCTCCCTTGATACACCTTTGCCTCCTTTGTTATGCTTATGTACATGATTTTTATGCTTCTAGAGGAGAGGCATATTTTGGTTTTTGGCTTATAAAACCTCCAAACCAACTCAGTTCTTGGCATCATTACCTTGTGAACACCTCATAAAAGTGACAAACACAATGGAAAGTGACAAGAAGAGCTTCAAGGGAGGGCGTCACCTCAGGCTTGAACCATTCACAATGCATGATACTAATTCTTCACCATTGGCCAGAAGGTGCTTTGAAAGATCTCAGTGTTTGACATTTTGTGAAAGGCTTATGGAAGGGGGGTATCATCTTTAGTTGTCCAGCCAATTTGCAACAAGCTACAATATGTGAAAGGTCACTCTTGCAGGTATGGAGATCATATTATCATCTGACCTAATTGCTTTAGCTACAGGTATCCCTTCTCATGGACAACATTGGTTCAAATGAATGGACCTAGACATTGAAAACTACAAGCAATTCCTCAAGCCTCATGCTAGAGAAGAGAAAAAAATTATTTTTCCTTTCAGACACCTCAGAAACAAGTATGCTCCTCTGATGATGTTCATAATGAAGTATTTCACATGCGAAGGAAGATTCTCCAGATTTTATAGGTATCACGTCAGGATTTTGATGCATTTTACCTCAGTCAAAACACTTGATTTGCCTCATTATTTGTACAGGATCTTGATTAAGATAGTTGAGAAGGTTTAGAGTAGAAGGGAAGATAATCATACTAGTCTCTTTCATCATGGCCTAATCAAGCTCATTGTGTTGCATCACTTGTCCTCCATAAACATGACCTGGGAAAACTTCTTGGAGAGATTATCAGCAATGATTTATGTCTTTCCTATTACATCATCAGCGCAACCAATGGAGATTGGCTCTTCTAGCATGCATATTCAGCCTTCAAATTTTCCTAGGGTTGTGGAATTTTCTCACACATATGAGAGAGGGAAGAGACAATTATTGTTACCTAAGTCTACTAGGATTTTTCTTACACTTGGCACCCATGTTGAAACATTTGAGATAGAGGAGCAACCTCTCTTGAATCAACATAATGAGTCAGTGACATTAGAGGAAGAGGTATCAAAGCATGAGGAGGTCAGATCACTTGAAGACATCATCAAATATTAAGATAAATAAATAGCAGAATTTAAAGAGGCCTTCTCCATTTCCCAATCCCAAATTACTTTCCTTGAACGGGAAAATTTTCAATTGCAAGTGAATCAGCTCCTACAAAGAAACTACAAATTAGACATGGAGGAAAACAGAGGTAAAGCCAAGAATATTGTTATTTTTGACCAAATGCAAGAGATTGAGGCTGAAACACACACAAGAATACCAATAACAAGAGGCCTCAAAAGGGCGCTGGAGTGAGAAACACAGTCAATTCATCAATCTGAATAATTGACCTTTGATGAGCTCATTTCCATGGAGATCAATGAGGACAGAGAGCTTTGGTTATCAATAGTTAATGATCATATGAAGATGCTATTGAAAAAGGCTAATAGGGATAACCAACTGCAAAGGCACATAGCAAACCATTATCGCACCAGGGACACCATTTCTCAAATAAGGCTGAAACAAGTGAAGAAGAGGCTTAAAGAGGAGAAAATGAAACTCAAGGAGAAGGATAGATTGGACTTATTAGTTGAAGATTCCTTATCTATGTAGCCTATATATTTCAAGTGCCAAAGAACCAATTTTGAGAATTTTTGAGCAATTTTGGTATTTTATATGATTTTTTGCAGATTTTGGAAATTTCTCATTGCAGAAGGGTAACGGACTTTTGTGACTTTTATTTTGGAGGCATCCTAATGGTGATTTCTTTACATGGTTGGATGTATTTTGATGATTACATCACATATCAGGAACCCTCATGGCATGCAAGTTATAATTTTGGAGAAAAAGCTCAAAAATCACCCATTTTTCATGTTTCTGCCTCCTTTTTGGACCCTCTGTTACGCTTTTGAGTGACCTTGGGAGAACAGATTTTTTAAGGACTTCCTCTGATCCATTTTGAAACATTCAACATGTTATAGAAAGTAGACACACAGGGCTAGTTGACCATTATTTCAGAAGTGTATTTGGACCTATCAAAGTACCTCAAAAGTTCCTCCAAATTTCTGTTACGCTTCTGCAAATTGTTTTAAAAATCTTCTGTCAGAATGGTCACAAATCCGCATTGGATTCCTTAGGACACTTGTCAAGCTCAGAAATGGTCAGAAATTTGAGGCAATGTTTTCCTACGAGTTTTCATTATAGTTATTGGGGTGTGTTTTGACTTCCTATCATGAAGGAATTTGTAATTAATGTAAGGGACAAACACTCCTAGTTTATAGATAAAATTCAAGGAATGGTTTCTAACCTCCTTAGAAACTAGGAAATGACTCATATTTTCTCATTTATGATCAATTTTGGATGGGATTTAGACCTTATGAGGTGTCATAGTCTATATTTTCTATAATTATACTCTATTTTGTCTTTCGTTGGGTTGGATAGTCTCATATTTTTTAGTGGAGCTCTTGTAACCAACTTGTGGAATGAAATCAGAGACAAATTTGCAGGAATTGCGTTGAGATACTTGTGGTATGATTTGGAACATCTGTGTTTCTCATGTTTTCTTATAATATTATGCTTAATACCATGTCTACTTCTTCATATATGTATATCTTGTATAGCAAAATTCATGTTATGCATCCTATGTTTTAGACAAGATTCACCATATTATGTTTATTTGCTTCTTAAATTGAATGAATTCACCTCAGTGCTCATTCAAACTCTAATACATCTTCATCCTATACTCAATGACTTATTAATATGTTTCCAAACTACCTATATTTCCTCACACACTCTCTGCAGGTTAACCTCAAAGTTCAGACCTAAACATCTCATTTAAAGTCCATTCACTGACTTTCCTATCCAGCATTCAAAATATCAAACAAATTTTACTCATTTAAGCTTACATATCTAGCCTAAAATCTTATTATACTCATCCATTCATTTGATTGTTTAAAGTGACAAAGAGAGAGCCCTCTCTGGTCCAAGTAGGGCTAGCTACCTGACCTAAATTTTAGTTTGTGGTTAGCTTTCTCCAATCCTACTGTTAGCCTTAGGAAGTTGGGGAGAGTGATAACATGTTGTAAAACGACACTTTTGGGTTGGAGTGGCACACACTTCATTCATTATAATTGGGGAATGTGTATAAAGTGGCATTTTGATGTATGTTAATTTTTTGTCAAGATATTCTAAGTTCTCTCGATGATTTGGTATGTTTTCCATGTGGTTTTATGCCTAGAACTCATCATGTTTTCCCCTTGCCTTATCACCCAGACTTAGACAAATTTCAGTTGCAAAACAAGCTTGTTAAGGCTAAGAGCACATGAGTGCACTCTAAATCCTTGATGGGAGACCCTTCATTGTTCAGAAGTGCACCATGCTCCCTCCTTGGGAGCACTTCTTCAACCCAAAGGAATGTGCCCTCCTTGGGGAGCACTCCTTCGACCTGAAGGTATGCACCCTCCTTGAGCACATGAGTGCACACTGGAGGCCTTAAGCTCTACCTTTCAACTTTCCACAATGTGTCATGCACCCTCTTGAACCTTTGAGCACATGAATGAACTTCTAATTCATGAAGCTTCATATTTCAACCTTCGGACTTGCGCCATGTGCCCTCTTTCTCTTAAGTGCATGAGCGCACTTCAAAGGCACGAAGTTTCATCCTTCAGCCTTCGAACTTATGCCATTCACCATCATTGGTTTCCTTTGAGCACACTTGTTCGACTTGAAGGCATGAACCCTCCTTGAGAGCACTCCTTAAACCTAAAGGAATGCAGCCTCCTTGAGAGCACTCCTTCGACCCAAAGGGATGCACCCTCCTTAGTTTCTTGAGTGCATGAGCACACCCCGAAGACATGAAGCCTCATCCTTTAGCCTTCAAGAGTGTAGCATGTGACTTCTTTCTCTCCATTGAGTGCTCAACGCACTTGGGAAGCTTGAAGCCTTCCCTTTCATCCTTTGGACTTGTGCATGTTCCCTGCCTTGACCGTCTCCCTCTCTCGAGCTCATGAGCGAATGTTAAAGCCACAAATCATTTTCCCTTTAACTCTTCATCCTTTCAAAGTGTGCCTATGATCCTAGAAGCCCCTTTTGTGCCTCTAAAGCACACCGAAAAGGCCTGAAAATAAAATATGCATGGATATGGTAGAATGGGATATTTTTAGGATGATGGTTTCTCGTCATGAGTGATTGCAGATACAGGTATTCTAGAAATATCACGGCAACCCCACATGAGGAAGATCAGGAAAAGAGAACAAAAAAAGGAAGTTTCTTGAAGAACGAAGAGCACACTTGAACCTTGATTATCAAAGCACCTGAAAGTCTCCATTACATCAATTATGACCCTTTGGAGGGTGAGGACTTCAACAAATTGAAGTTACATGAAGAAAAAAAGAGAAAATATAGAGTGGCAGCAATATAACCACTAGAGAAAGCCCATGTCATAAATCACTATTAGTCTCGGTCATCAAAGATAGTGACATCTCAAGTCTCATCATATTATGGTATGGAACTCATGATGTAGCATTGTAATCAAAGAAAAGGGAAAAATGTAATGTGTGGAAGTCCAAAAGTCATATTTGGAACATGAAGAGTCACATTGTGTTAATTTTGGACAACTAGGTACAAACTGCATGTTACACTGCTCATATGAAGATGGTCATATTTTTTTTGGATTCCACTTTCGGAGAGATGCAAGATTGATCTAAAGATAATCTTGATCAGATGAGCAGAACATTTATTTTGAATTTATTTTCCACATGTGCAAAGTCGGCCATATTTATATTGTGGGTTCACATGCCTAATAGATGTGTCACATGCCTTCATTGATGGATATAAATTGGAGAGACTTGGAGGTCATTTCATCATCAACTCATCACACATTCTCTCATTGTGATCTGATTGGTTCGATGGCCTTTGGAGGCATTTTTCCCCACACACGTGTGGAGCGTAGCTGTTGTTTTCTTTGGATCTGTTTAGGGCCTTTTGTTGCAATGTTGACCATGGTCAACCCTTGCTCGTTTGACCTCCAACTTCTGCCAAAAATTCGATTTTAGGAGGTTGTACTGTTGGGCACTAAAATTGAGGAATTCCGAGCTATTTGACTAAAGCCATAATATGTTGTGTTGACGTTTTTGTTGTTGCATGCATTGAATTTTCTACGTTGAATTTGGGTTGACTAGCATTGACTTGTGATGAGTTGTCTTTGAGGTTTGTGGGTGTGTTGACCCGAAAATCGGGTCTACAACAAGGGGGATACCCACCCGGTCCGGACCTTGGTTGGCAGCTCCTTTTCCGTTTGGTATAGTGGGTCTGACTGGGGATAATGGGACTAGTTTCCCAATATGTGTGTGTGTGTTGAGAATTGATATTTCCTTTCTAAAAGTTCCTAAGTAAGATGCTTTTATTCTAACTCTAATCTAATAACATGCAATTGTATTCTAATAAACAGAAATATCTAATTCTATACTAACCCGGGATGTAATATTTCCGTTATGCGATCTAAAATGATTTCAAATAACAATTGGTAATAAAGATCATTCAACTATTATAAGAAAAGAATTCAATAAAGATAAACCACTTCGTATAAAAAGTTAGACGAAACAGTTGTGAAAAACATATCGCATAATAAGCTACTCATATATTAAGCATAAATAAATAGCTATCACCATACAGAAGTGCCAAATGATAACTCAAGCATTCACGCATCAATATATAAACAACTGAACATGAATATCACTTTAACACAAAGGCATAAATAGTTAAGAGATAAAAGTACCATTTATAACTAGTTCTACTCATGAGCTTCAAGCAATAATGACTTATCTCTTCTTAATCCAACATCCACTAAGAGTACAAAAGTGCAACATCAGTAGTAGATATTAAACGCAGATATCAATAAATCTTGTTCCATTCATTCATCAAAATCTCCTCGGAGGGTGCAAAAGTGCATGTTCTAAGGACAATTTTTTGACAAATTTCAAGACCCTTCTCTAAATGCATGAGAAGGGTTTAAATACTACTAACTAAATCTAAAAATAATTTATTACAAAAATGTAGGATACGGTTTAAATGACCGTCCTTATTTTAGGAAAAAATAAAGCAAAATTAATACTAAATCTAAAAATAAAACTAACAACTAACTATTTGTGAATCTGTTCTTTGAAATTGCAAGCGTTCAGCATTTGTTTGAGAAGAGTAGGCTGGCCGACTTCAGACTTTAATTGTCCCGTGAAAACGGAATCGGCAAGAGATGGCGCCATCTTCTTGGCAGAATTGATGATACATTTGAGAGTCATGCACTGGCTGTGTGGTTTTACCAAACACGCCCAGTAAGAATCCCAATTTAACTGAGTTAATCTTTTAATTGATTCTGCCTTTTCTTGAGCCTTCTGTCTCCAGCCTGTCTGCAGTTGCTGTGCTTTCGGTAGATACCCTGGAGTGGTTTCTGATATCAGATTTGCCTTGTGCAAATTTTCATTTATGCAATCAATAACATTGTTTGCTTCTGTGGCTGCTTCTTCTGCCGCTTGCTCTGCTTTCCTGATTTGTGCATCCCAATTATTAAAGAGCATTTCTTTGTGATTGTCGTTGATTATTGGTGCACCTTCTCTTTTCCCCTCCTCTGTTTCTTGCCAAGCCAAATATTCGGTAACTCTTTTATCAATTAAATCATAATCATGTCGTAAGTCTACGACTTGATTAGTGATTTTATCACTTTCTTCACAATAAGAGTTCCACTGTGATATTCTTTGGCACAAAATTTCTTGTTGTTGCAGTAGTTGATCATTTAAGGAAATGGATTCTGTGATGAATTCTGTAAGCTTGGGATCATCCTTGTGCATCTCTTGCATAACCTGTAACTATTTTTCTTTTTTAGCCAAATTGTTCTGGTACCCTATCTGCATTTGTTGGAAGTCCTGCTGTAATTTTTCAAGTTGTTTCTGTGCTTCATTATTGGCATTGGCTTGTTGTAGCTGTTGTTGCAAAACCTCTAACTTGATCTTTTTTCTCATTCAGTAATTGTCGTACCTCAGATGCTTTATCAATGGCTGCAGAGGCACATGCTCCTGTGATCTGAGATAATTTGGTGAGATTTTTAGTGGGATCAGCGATAGGATCTTGCCATAGGATGTCTAATTGCTCTGCATCATGAGAGAGCACATTTTCTAATTTCCTTTTCTTCTTTTGTCTTCTCACTACTGCATTATGTTGTGGACTATAAAATACATCAAGAGGAGGAATTTCCTCTATTTTGAGCATAAGTTCAGAGGATGGGGTAATGGGAATATGTTCCATTTCTGAGTCATTGCTAATTGTTCTTGTGACTATATCTTTTGTTGCCTGTACATTACTCACAGGAGTCTGTGTGTTCTGTCCTTCAATATTGATTAAATCATTGAATGTCTCCCATTCTTTATCTAGCTCAGTTATGACTGATGATTGTTGTACGATGAGAGGGGGGAGATTTAGTTGTGGAGAGGTCAAAACATGTTGTTGTGGGAGCTCCTTTGACTGGGCAGTATCCCTTACTGACCCTTCACTTTTATCATGGTCATTTTCAGACCTCTTAGAGTGTTCTGACATTTCTCTCCTGAACTTAGATTTAGATCTGTCTGTGCCTGAACTTCCACTGAGAATAATACTGGGAGTTGGTTCCCTTATGGGTTCCAAGTGTAATTTATCCAAAGGGATACTAGCTAACCTCCTTTCCCTGTATATCTTGAACTCTTGAAATTCTGCTAGAGGAAATCGCATTTGGGCCAAATGTAGAACCTCTTTAAGTGTGCCTTTCTCTTGGAACATGTCATCAAAAAGATCATCTTCTTTAGAAAACACCTTTATTTTGACTGCAGTAGTGAAATTTTTAGCAATATCATAAGGGTCGAACGGTCTTCTTGGAAATTTGAACAAACGTAAACATGTTATGTTGTTTACTTCTTTGAATGCATGGCCTACATCAAATAGTGAAAAGGCCCCACAGGCCACAGGAAATTGTGGCCAAATAGCCTTCTTTTTATCTTTCAAATCTTTAGTCAAACCTCCTTCTCCGCAGGTTTGATAAGCAATTTCTCGTGCCATGAGTTTATCAGGAACATACAAAGGTAAAACATGAGGGGAAGCAAAACTTCCAAATACCCTAACATATGTAAACAATTCTTCTCCAAACCATCTCGCAACAGGAAGTATGTCTACCTCTGCTTTAGGAGAAAACCTTAGAGCGTCTTTATCATATAACATTCTGTACAGGGGCAACATGATTCCATAGAAAATATTGTAAAAATAGGGAATGAACTTGGAATCCCACAATTCTTTGTGATAAATATGAATGGGTAAGGGGTCTTGAGTCGTCCATTTCCAACCCATTAAAGGAAACTTGGAAATATAACAGATTGAATCCATCACATAAGTAGATAAGTAAAAAGGGGGATAAATTCTCTGAGAAACAGTTCTTTTAGACCGGTAATTCAAAATGGATGTGGCTAAGTTATCAGATAATATCTTAGCCCAATCCACAACAGTAGTATTAACAACAACATTCAATAATGGTAGCCATTCAGATGAAAATTTATTAATGTCCGGCTTCCCAAAAAGCCTACAGAGCTAGCAGCAGCAAAGCAATACGGGGAGGTAAGAGAACCAGTACTATACATACCATGTTTATCCTTTTTTAGTGGTTCGTCCCTCCTTGACTAGTCCTTGGTGCATTCTGCTAGGTTTTCATTTTCTTTAGCAAACTTCTCCATGAACTTTTTGTTATAAGTTGCATGTGGCTTTGGTAAATGATACATGAGTCTCAAATCTTGTGGAGTAAATGAACCAATGAGTTCTTGACACTGAGTCTTAAATTGTCTGTTTGTAATGTCAGTGTTGTCCAGTACCCATTTAACCATGTCTATGTATGGAATAATTTTGGGCCTCGCCGCTATCCGGTGCAAGAATGAACAAGCTAGCTCTGTAATAGACGCCTCAGAAGACCCATGTGAGCTTACAGTAGCTGTAACCTCCATTACTCTGGGACTATCTTCCTCAAGTAGACTATACATGCCTTCCCAAGTATTAATACCAGCATCTTTGTTACAGGTGGTGTCTGTATACAAGGGTGTCATTTCTTTGTCTTCAGAACTCAGAGCTTTGTCTTTCTTTCCCATAATATCATGAATATTGCTTTGTATAGTTTTCTGTTCTTTGCTCCTGCAGTTTACAAGTGAGGTGAGAATAATGATAATAAAAAGGTGACGGGAAAGCTTTTAAATGCTGAAGACATATAAAATATAACACCTTACATGAAATGGCTCTTAGATCATAACAAAATCATATTTCATTAATGATTGACAACCAATTCATTGATTAACATTAAAGCACATAACTAGGGGCCTCAGTTTATGGAAAATGTTTTTCGTACAATGAGCCCTAAAGATCTGCGATAAGGCAGTCTGCAATTTTCTTCGCAATATCGTAGATTACAGTATCGCAGATCGCAATTTCGTGAAATTGCAATATCACAATATCGCAAAATCGCAAAATCGCTATATCGCTATATCGCAATATCGCAAAATCATCGGAGCGTATTATATGACAAACATATGTAAATGTGTTTTTCTACGAAACTTGATTTGCGATATGTGCCATTGCATATCGATGATTTGAGGTTTTTCAGCGTAACATATGACATTTGAGGCATCCGATGCGATGAATATTTTTTAGTGCATAGTATCGCATCTCGATCTCGCAATCTTTAGAATTCCGCTTGTAAGGAGATATTCATTACCTTTTTTGTGATGCGATATTCTTTTAAGGAATGATTTTATTCTATCTTATCATAAAACTTAAGCTTTTTATATTTTTCAAGGGGTATTCTCCTAAGTCTATGATAATAAGTTTTATTGAAAAATGAAATACAAGCACTAATCGATTTTTTAAATTTTTTAACTAAGGGTGCCCACTTATTTAGTAGTAGTGATAATAAGAATAAGAAGGTTATTCTTTAGTCTGAGGTGACACATGGAAGATTGGTTGACCACGAAAGGCTTTACTGGTTGAAGCATCTTGTTGACTGTCGTAACGCAACAATATCTCATATCTTTGTTGGACAAAAGGAATTCTAAATCTGATCTATTTTTGGCTTGTCTTCTATTGATCTATTATTGTGTTCTATCAACATTTTACTTTCATGTTTATGTGATTGTTAATTTGTATCGGGCGTAAGACAGATTGAAGTAAAAGTGCATCAAGCATAGAACACCATGGTTATCTAAAATTAACATGGTATTGGAGCTGAGGTGAAGAAAAATTCCAAGAGTCCAAGCATGTGTTAGAAGAAATATTTGAAGGAAGAAATCCTATCAATGACAAATGGCCTCCTCAACCTACGAGGGTTTCAAGGCTGATGACAAATTGATTGATAAGTCTGATTATCATGCATGGAATATGTCCTTGGATTTGGTGCTAGAAGACCAAGATGTCATGGACTATGTTTAGGGGAAGATTCAAGAGCCTCCATCAAATGCAACTTCTGCCACGAAAGCAAAGTGTAGAAAAGGGGAAATCAAAGCAAAGATGATTATCCGGGATTCTATTCATAAGCACTTGGTTGCTTACATTTCTGAGCTGATAACATCTAAGGAGATGTATGATAAGTTGGTGAGCATGTTCAGGGCTAGCAATGCTAATCAAATCCTCTTATTCAAGAATCAATTGAATAATATCAAGAATGGTAAGGATGAATCTATTCAATCCTATTTTATGAGGCTCACTGAAATCAGGAATAACCTCCTAGCTATTGGGGAAGCAATAACTGATCGAGAGATGGTTCTTATTGCACTTGGAGGTATCCCCCATGATTGGCATGTATTCAATACCACTATTCTTAATAATAATTTGGTTCCTGATTTTGATGAAATATTGACGAGATGCACTCAAGAGGAAACAAGAATGATGGAATATGCCTCTAATGGTAATGGAAGTGACCCTACTGCCTTCGTCACTCATGCAAAGAATAAGAACCATGGTGGCCCAAGAAATCAAAACCATGGTAGATCAAAGCCCAAAGGCAAGAAGGGAAGATGTTACACTTGTAACAAGTCTATTCCCTATGTAAGAGAGTGCCCTAATATAAGGGACTCTTCCAGGGATGATGACAACAACAACTTGAGAAGGAATGACAGGAAAAACAGGTTCCAAGGAAAAAGGAAGGCTCCCTCTGATCGTAGTGGAAATTGGAAACCTTTCAAGAGGTCAAGAAATTCCAGGTGCGATGAGTCTAATGTTGTTGATAATAATAGAAATGAATTTATTCTTGTATCTTCCCTCTTTGCTGCATCTCCACCCGACACCCTGGATGTTTGGTTGGTTGGTAGTGGTGCTTCAAGGCACCTCACTAGTTATAAAGAAGCCATTTCTGATTTGGTTGAGAAGGATACTAATCTGGAAATTATCCTTGGAGATAATGCCACCTATCACGTGAAAGGGACAGGGACTGTGACCCTCCATCTATCTCAAGTTCAAGTCCTCCAATTACAAGATGTGTTGTATGTACCTGATTTGAAGAAGAACCTAGTGTCCATTTCAGCAATGGAAGACAAAGGGTTCAAGGTGGCATTCGTTGATGGAAAGGTACTTATCTGGAAGAATAACTTCAAGAAAGCTCTTTCTATTGGTTTTAGAGTTGATACACTCTACCAAGTTGGAGGAAGTCCATTGGGGGCTATGACATGTGATACGACTCTTAAAACAGAGTTATGGCACTGGAGGTTTGCACACCTTCATTAGAAAGCCCTTCCCAAAGCAAGGAAGGCGGTGACAGGGTTGCCCAAATTTAGAGATCATCATGAAGGTATATGTCAGGGTTGTGCAGAAGGGAAGCATACAAGGGGACTATTCCCATCAAGTGTCACAAAGACAATTGATATCTTGCAGTTGATACATTCTAAGTTATCTGGTATGCTACCCATGACATCCTTGGGAGGATGTTCCTATTACATGAATTAGATAACTTCTCCCACAAGACCTGGATATATTTTTTGAAGACTAAGGATGAAGCATTCAAATGGTTATGTACCTTCAAGGCCTTCGTGGAAAATCAAACCGAGAATAAAATCAAAGTTTTGAGGACTCACAATGGGACCGAGTATGAGTCAAATGAGTTTAATGAATTTTGTAGAGAAGATGGCGTTAAGAGGGAGACCACAACTGCGTACACTCTTGAGCAAAATGGTGTTGTTGAAAGAAATAACAAGACCATTGTGGAATTTTCCCGTGCCATGCTATGTGACCAAGGTCTTCCGAATTTTATATGGGGAGAAGTTTCAAACACTGCTATGTATGTTCAAAATAGATGCTCGCGCCATGCTATGTGACCAAGGTCTTCTGAATTTTCTATGGGTAGAAGTTGCGAACACTGTTGTGTATGTTCAAAATAGATGCCCGCATTCCACTCTGGACTCCAAAACTCCTGAAGAAGTCTTCTCTGGTAAGAAACTTGATGTTTCTCATTTTAGAGTTTTGGTTGTCCTATTTACTTTCATGTGCCGAAAGAAAAGAGAATCAAGTTGGATGCTTCTTGAAAGAAGGGAATGTTTGTGGGCTACAGTGAAACTTTGAAGGCATAAAGAATCTATGTGCCTGGTCAAAGAGAAGTGAAGATGTGCCACGATGTCACCTTCGATGAAGATGTTTCCCTCAAGAAAGTGAGAAATCTTCCTAGCTCCAAGGAAGACAAAGAAGATGAAGAAGCAGGGAAGCAGGAAGAACCGAAGGATGACGTGATGCACGATGTTGAAGGACCTATGGATCCCATTGATCCACCTCCTTAAAATAAGAGAAGACCCTCATGGCTCCGGGATACTCTCACAGATGCCGAGAGACATATTACCTTAAGGGGGACATTCCGTGAAAGCAAGAAGTTGGAGAGATACCAAGGGTATCTAGCAACCATGAGTATGATAGTACAATTTGAGCGTGGATCATTTGAAGAAGTCATAAAGCATCAAGTTTGGAAGGATGCTATGCATGAATAATATGAGTCCATTATGAAAAATGAAGTATGGGAAGTGGTCCCGAGATCGGAGGACAAATTTGTTGTCACCTCAAAATGGCTCTATAAGATCAAGCATGGATCTGATGGAAGTGCTGAAAAGTACAAGGCCATATTTGTTGCCTGGGGCTTCTCTCAAAAAGAAGGCATAGATTATGATGATATATTTTCACCTATGGCCCGCTACACCACCATCTGATCTATTATTTCCCTAGCTGCAATGCAAAGGATGGAGTCTCCATCAGATGGATGTGAACACTACTTTTCTGAATGGTTCTATAAAGGAAGAGGTGTATGTTGAGCAACCTCTGGGGTTCGAAGTCTAAGATAGAGACACCCATGTATGTAGGTTGAAGAAATCCCTATATGGCTTGGTATAAGAGGTTAGATAGATACTTGATGAATTTGGGCTTCACTCGAAGTAATGTTGATCTGAACCTTTATTTAAGGTTGATAGAGAAAGGCCTCTCATTTTGGTTCTCTATGTGGACGATCTCTTCCTAAAAGGTGCTGACCCTCTCATTAATCAATGTAAGAGGGAGATAGATTCCAAGTTTGAGATGAAATACCTAGGACTGATGCACTACTTCCTAGGCTTGGAGGTCTAGCAGAGGCCAGGCGATATTTTCCTTTCTCAAGGAAAATATGTCGTGAAGCTGCTGGAGAGATTTGGTATGGTGTACTGTAAGTTTGTGTCGACACCGATGGAACTCAACTTTAAGAAGTTAATTGGAAATGCTACTAGGCCTGTGCTAGCAAATCCTACCGACTATCGACAACTCATGGGGGCCCTGATGTTCTTAGTGAACTCCCATCCGGACGTATGTTTTACAGGGAACACTTTGAGTCAACATATGGTTGATCCTCATCACATTCACTCGATTGGTGCCAATAATTTGTTGATATATCTTCGAGGCACAATCAACCATGGGCTGAGATACATTTTTGGGAGTTTGAGACTCCATGGATATACTAATTTCAATTGGGCTGGCAATGTGGTGGATCGCAAGAGCACATCTGGAAGTTGCTTCACCTTGTGTTCTGCTTCGATATCTTGGATGAGTAAGAAGCAGAAGTCGGTGGCTTTGAGAACCGCTGTTAGGTCCCTATATTACTAGTATATTTCCTTATTGTTGTTAGCATAACCCCCTTATTGTTATTGTTGTACCCCTGTAATCCCCATATTGATATTATTATGCCCTTACATTATTATTGTTAGGTTGACTAGGGTTACATTGTGGCCTCATGGACTCCTATATATAGAAAGGAGGTTTTTTCATTTATATCATCAAAGAATTGTTCATTTATGTAATGTATTGGAGGTTTCCCCCTCGAGGTGGCTTATTTCTAAGGCGTTGATCTCTCTTTTCTTCTATTTTTGGAGATGGTTTCATAACATTTGGTATCAGAGATTTGGATTCTAGGTTTTCACTGCTCCAAGAAGGTCAATGTGGAATTTTCCCTATAACTTGTTTTATACAAAGGTTCAGAAGCTAAAATTTTTACAGAGTGAAGCTGAAATCCTGAGGAACGTTGAGTAAAAATTTCAGATCTTGGTTCGCAATATTTTCGGAGATATAATCTATGGAAGTTAGGGTTTTTACATGCTCCCGAATTTCACCTAAACAAGCCATCATGGAATTTTCGCTATCAATTTTGTTCTACGAAGGTTCAAAAGCTGAAATTTTTACTGAGCGAAGCAGAAATCATGAGGAACTTCCTATAAAAATTTCAGAGCTTGGTTCGCAATATTTGTGGAGATATGATATGTGGAATGTAGGGTTTTTTCAGGCTCCCGAATTTCATCTCAAAGAGGTGACCGTGGGAAAATTGTCATAACTCTCTCTCTCTAAGCATCGGATTGGAATTCTATAAAACGTGCCACAAGTACACGGAGTGTAGTTTCCTTTCTATCAATTTCAGAGCCAAAGGAGGAAACACTGACACGTGGCATGTCATACAAGTTCGCTCTACTGAACTAGTCCATAATTAGGTCATTGTGGGAGATTAGGCATAACTTTGCCTTGAAGAATCTAAATTAGGTCAGACCTGTGGCATTCAAAAGAAGATTGAGAGGGCTACTACAAGGCCAAATTTTAGATATTGAAGATCCGAAATCATAGAGATAATTCAGTTTCAATATCGAGCTCCTCAAAAGAAAGAAAAAGGTGTGTATATTTTTTTCGAATTGCATAAGTCTTGTGTGAAAAATTAGTTTGAAGTGATTTCAAGGGCATATTGAAGCATAGATATCAGTATTGGGTTCTAAAATTCAACCTAAAAATAATTCAACACCCATTAAGCCTTCAGAAGGCTCTACTATGACTCATGAAGAGGAAGAAGTGCAACATCGCATATCAAAATTACAAGAGCAAGTGAACCAAATTTTTCTCTCACAAAGAGCAACAAAAAATTAAATGGAAGTTTTGAAGAAAGGCGTAGAAGCTAAGGTGGATGGTTTGAAGAAAGTCATGGAAGCTAATATGGATGCCACGGAACCTAAGATCGATGAAAAAATGAAAGACAACATGGAAGACATGAAGAATGATCTAAAATCAGACATGGAAGGTTTGATGACAAGGTTAATACAAGAAATTATTCCTAATGGCGGGAAGATAGTAGAAGAACCTCATGATGAGAACAAAATAAATGTTGATCGTGATTTCATAAACTCTAATGTTGGCGGGAAGAACCACCATATTCCAAAAATGGATATAAGGAAGTTTGATGGAAAGGATCCTGTAACATGGATACTACAAATGGAGCAATATTTTGATCTCCATAATGTGCAAAACACACAAAAGGTATGCATTGCAACTTTACATTTAGAACAAAATGCATTTGTATGGTATCGATGGCTTTGCTCCCGTAAAAAAATTGTCACTTGGTCAATTTTTACGAAGGAAATGATAGCACATTATGAGGATACAAAGAGCAACACCTTCTTTAGCCAATTGATAAATCTCAAACAAAAGGGTTTAGTGGGGCAGCACATTGAGGACTTCCAAAAAATTGAATATAAGGGTAACTAATATTCCAGAGGAACACAGGATTGATCTCTTCTTAGGTACTCTAAAGGATAACATCCAACATGAAGTTCGTGTTTTGGAACCTGATTCATTGGAGAAGGCATTAAGGTTGGCAAGAAAAGTTGAATGTAAAATTATGGCGACAAGGAAGCCTACCACTCAATTCTATAAAGAAGGAAGTGTTTCTACGCCTAGATTTCCACAACCTACAAGGTTGACACCACAACAATTGGAAGAAAAAAAGAGAAAAAGGGCTTTGCTACAGTTGTGATAGAAAATACACTAAAGGTCATAAGTGTGCTGAGAAGAAATTATTTTACATAGATTGTGAAGAGGAAGAAGAAAATGAACAAGAAGAGGATATACACCAGGAACCAGCCCTAGAAGAGGAAGAAATGAGTGCGACCATATCGTGTAATGCATTGGCAGGAATTACCACTCCTCAAACTCTCAAGATAGAAGGACATATCAAGAAGAAAAAGGTAATAGTGTTGATTGATTCGGATAGTACCCATAATTTTATTCATTGTAAGGTAGCCAAGGAATTGAATTGTTTCCTATACCCAGCACCAGAATGTCAAGTGATGGTTGCAAATGGAGGAACTATAAATTTCCTTGGAAAATGCCATAATATCAAGCTAACCATGGGGGAATATGTATTGAATAGTCCAATGCTTTCCATTCCTATGGGAGGTGCTGATGTTGTACTAGGAGTACAATGGTTACAATCTTTGGGGACGGTGGCTTTTAATTTTCAAGAACTTTTCTTGAAATTTTTTTCAGAAGGAAAGGAAGTCGAATTACGGGGTATTGAAGGGAAGCCGGGAAGGATAATAAGCTCTAATGTCATGACAAAGCTTCTAAAGAAAGAACAAAGAGGTGTAATTGCACAATTATGCTCACTAGAAGTTCCGACATCAAAATCATCTATTTCTGCAGATCTCCAACAAGTCTTGGACAATCATTCCAAGGTGTTTGAAACTCCCAAAGGACTCCCACCGATTTGTGATCATGATCATGCTATTCATTTAATTCCAGGAAGTGTTCCTCCAAACATCAGGCCTTATAGATATCCTTACTTCCAAAAGAGAGAAATTGAACGTATGATTGCAGAAATGTTAGAGGCAGGTATAATTCAACCTAGTCAAAGTTCTTCTCTGCTCCTGTAGTATTGGTACACAAGAAGGATGGATCATGGCGAATGTGTCCGGATTATAGGGAGCTCAATAAGCTCACCATTAAAGATAAATTTCCCATTCCTGTGATTGATGAATTATTGGATGAATTTCATGGAGCAATTTATTTTACCAAGTTGGATCTTCGTTCAGGATATCATCAAATTAGAATGAAGACTGAAGATATTCCAAAAACAGCATTTCGAACTCATGAGGGTCATTATGAATTTTTGGTCATGCCTTTTGGCCTTACCAATGCACCATCTACATTTCAAGGGTTGATGAATTCCATTTTCAAACCCTTCCTTAGAAAATTTGTGCTAGTATTTTTTGATGATATACTAATCTACAGCAGGTCTTGGAAGGATAATGTTCAACATGTTGACAGGGTGCTCAAACTATTGCAGGAGAAACAATTATATGCAAAAACATCCAAATGTTTCTTTGGAGTACAAGAGGTGGAATATCTGGGTCATATTGTATCTCACGAGGGTGTTAAGGTAGACCCTAACAAAATTAAAGCCATTAAGGAATGGAAATTCCCCACAGCCATAAAGCAGTTGCGAGGATTTCTCGGGTTAACAGGGTATTATCGCAAGTTTGTTAAGAATTATGGGAGAATAGCAGCACCTCTAACAACATTATTGAAGAAAGATGCATTTTCATGGACTCCTAAAGCAGCTAAGGCCTTTGAACATCTTAAAGAGGCAATGTGCCTAGCACCAGTCTTAGCTATGCCAGACTTCACAAAAACCTTTATTGTGGAATGTGATGCCTCAGGAAATGGAATTGGTGTTGTTTTAATGCAAGAAGGAAGACCCATTGCTTTTGAAAGTAGTCCAATCAAAGGAAATTATTTACAGAAAGCTATTTATGAGAAGGAAATGTTGGCAATACTACATGCACTAAAGAAATGGTGACCTTACCTAATGGGAAGACACTTCAAGGTAAAAAATGATCATGATAGTCTTAAACACTTTTTGGGACAAATATTATCTTCAAAAGAGCAGAAAAAATGGGTCACAAAGATGTTGGGTTATGACTTTGAAATAATCTACAAAAAAGGAAAGCTTAATGTTGTTGCAGATGCACTCTCAAGAAAGAATGAAGAGGTGGAAGCATTGCTTTGTGCCATTTCTATTATCCAACCGAATTGGATAACCGAAGCAAGAGATGAATGGAAGAAGGACAAAGATGTATGGACACTCATTCAAAAGTTGCAGCAAGATCCTAGTACATCTGATACATTTAGTTGGAAAAATGATTCCTTATGGTACAAAGATCGCTTATATCTTTGTAAGAATTCCCAACTAAAACAAAATATTGTTTTGGAATTGCACACTTCTCCTTTAGGAGGACACTCAGGATTTTTAAAAACTTACCACAGGGTGAAGAAAGAATTTTTTTGGGATGGCCTTAAATCTGATATTCAAAAGTTTGTGGCGGAATGTTTGGTTTGCCAGCAGAATAAAGTTGAGACAATTAAGACCCCGGGACTTCTACAACCTTTATTCATTCCAAGTCAACGTTGGGAGGAGATTTCAATGGATTTTATCACAAGTTTACCTAAGTCCGAAGGAAAGAGTGTCATCATGGTGGTAGTTGATAGACTTACCAAGTATGCACACTTTTGTGCATTATCTCATCCATTTAAAGCAAGTACAATTTCTACTGCATTTATGGAAACAATTCAAAAGCTACATGGAAACCCAAAGATTATTGTAAGTGACAGAGATCCCATTTTTACAGGAAATTTTTGGACGGAATTATTTTCCTGTTTGGGTACTCAACTAGCTCACAGCTCATCTTATCATCCTCAATCTGATGGTCAAACTGATATAGCGAATAAATTTTTGGAAGGATATCTTCGCTGTTTTGTATCTGATAAGCAAGCACAATGGGTCAAGTGGTTACCTCTCGCTAAATGGTGGTATAAAACTTCCTTCCATATTGCAGCAAAAATGATCCCATTTATGGCACTTTATGGATATCATCCACCGTCCATCACATCTTATTTAGGGAAAATTATAGGGTTCAATCAGTGGAAGATAACATTGAGCATCAACAAGAAGTTCTCCAACTCTTAAAGGATAGCCTAAATTTGCACAAAATAAAATGAAACAACAAGCAGATCAACATCGCAGCGAGAGAAGTTTTGATGTAGGAGACTGGGTATTTTTACGGCTACAACCATACAAACAAATGTCCCTCAAGCAAGCTAATAAGGAT
This sequence comes from Pinus albicaulis, assembly GCA_034641835.2. Taxonomy (NCBI): domain Eukaryota; kingdom Viridiplantae; phylum Streptophyta; class Pinopsida; order Pinales; family Pinaceae; genus Pinus; species Pinus albicaulis. The sequence continues at coordinate 139,003,430 of CM076570.1, read as the reverse complement.
AATAAATTATCACCAAAGTACTACGGTCCTTACAAGGTGTTGCAAAAGATTGGTAATATGGCATACAAATTGGAGCTTCCTGCTTCTTCGTGAGTGCATCCAGTTTTCCATGTTTCATGCTTAAATAAGGCTATAGGGGACAAACTTCCAGTTCAAACAATATTGCCAAAACTTGATGAGGAAGGAAAAACCATATTGGAACATGAAGCCGTCATGGAAACAAGAACTGGACTGCTATGAAATCGATCAATTTCAGAGTATCTCATCAAATGGAAGAACTTACCCACTGAAGATTCTATATGGGAGGTTGAGAATTTTATACATAAGCACCCGGAGCTACTCAAGCATTGAGGACAATACTTTTTTGAAGCAGAGGAGCATGTTAGGTCCCTATATTACTAGTATAGTCCTTTATTCTATTAGTGTAACCCCCTTATTGTTATTTTTGTACCCCTGTAACCCCCATATTGTTATTAGTGTGCCCTTACATTATTATTGTTAGGTTGAATACGATTACATTGTGGCCCCATGGACTCCTATATATAGAAAGGAGGTTTTTTCATTTGTATCACCCAAGAATTTTTCATTTATGTAATGTATTGTAGGTTTCCCCCTCGAAGTGGCTTATTTCTAAGATGTTGATCTCTCTTTTCTTCTATTTTTGGAGCTCGTTTCATAACAACCACTGACGTCGAATACATTGTAATGAGTATGGCCTGTTGTGAATTTTTTTGGTTGTGAAAGCTCTTTAGTGAGTTGTTTGGGCATGTGCTAGATACCACTGTTATCCTTTGTGATAACCAGAGTGGGATTCGTCTTTCTGAGAATCCCATGTTCCATGATCGATCCAAGCATATTGATATCAGGCACCACTTTATCTGGGATATGGTACAGCAAGGCGTCATCAGGCTCAATCATATAGGAACTGATGAGCAAGTCATGGATATTCTCACGAATCCCCTGGGGAAGGTCAAGTTCCTAACCTTCCATGAGAAGCCTGGAATCGTGGAAAGACCCTATTCTGAGGGTCCTGATTGAGTTGGACTATGAGCATTGGGAGCTCCAGGGGGCTTGGGGATAACTTCTTGGAGCTATAAGCACATACAGGGCTAGGCTTGCCAAACCTTGTTGTGCTTCTACCCCACCATTATGATACTGAGTTGGTTCAAATCTCTTTGATCTGTGTCCCGCACGCATCCTACCCATGGAGTTTCGGACTCATGGGAAGTACCTCTCATTTGGAAAATGAGGTGGGAAATGTAGACAAAGACTAATAGCAAGACCAATGGATGCATCGAAGATTTTCGTACTCTCAATGTCTAGGATGGCACGTGTCCAACACCTTGATCTAAGATCAAGTATGATGAGGTTCTTACCTCTAAATTGACTTCGAGTCAGCAAACTAACTTCGAGTTAGTATGAGACTCTTTTTGAGTCAAACAGAGGTTTTTACCTCTAAGCTGGCTTCAGGCCAGCTGAGTGTGATGTCTTTGTGGCTTAAATTTTGTTTTATCTGAGAAAGAACCAAAAAAGAAAGTTACGGCAAGATGACGCACGATGTTTGGTGAAAGTACATGATCGTATTGATGGATGGCACTTATGGACAGATGGAGTTCTCCCTAGTTGAGAGGGAGTGTTAATTTTTGGAAACTAGGTCCAAACTCCATGTTTCACTACTCGTATGATGATGGTCATGTTTTTTTTAGATTCCGCTTTCGGAGAGGTGCAAGATTGATCTAAAGATCATCTTGATCGGATGAGCAGAACATTGATTTTGAATTTATTTTCCACGTGTGCAAGGTCGTCCAGATTTGTAATGTAGGATCACATTCCTAATAGATGTGTCATGCACCCTCATTGATGGATATAAATTAGAGATAATTGGATTTCATTTCATCATCAACTCATCACACATTCTCTCATTGTGATCTGATTGGTTCAATAGCCTTTGGAGGCCTTTTTCCCCTCACACGTGTGGAGCGTAGCTGCTATTTTTGCAAATCTGTTTAGGGCCTTTTGCTGCAGCATTGACTATGGTCAACCCTTGGTATTTTGACCTCCAAATTCTGCCAAAAATCCGATTTTAGGAGGCCATACTACTGGGCACTAAAATCGAGGAATTTCGGGTTGTTTGACCGAAGCTCTAATCTGTTGCGTTGACTTTTCTATTGTTGCTTGCGTTGAATTTTCTGTGTTGAATTTAGGTTGACTAGCGTTGACGTGTGATGAGATGTATTTGAGGGTTGTGGGTGTGGCACATGGAAGATTGGCTGACCGAGAAAGACTTTGTTGGTGGAAGCATCCTGTTGACTGTCGTAACGCAAGAATATCTCATATCTTTGTTGGACGAAAGGAATTGTAAATCTTATCTATATTTGGATTGTCTTCTATTGGCTATTATTGTGTTCTATCAGTATTTTACTTACATGTTTATGTGATTGTTATTTTGTATCAAGCCTAAGAAATATTGAAGTAAAAGTGCATCCATGGTTATCTAAATTTAACACATAGTCATATATGGACAAAAGTTTTATAGAAGTCCAAAAGTCATTTATAAGTTCAAGAATTGTTTAGAAGTCCAAAGGACACATTAGAAGTACAAGAGTCATGAGGGTAATCCAAGAGTGATGAGTATATGAAATTTCATTCCTCTTGTTATAAAAGAAACCTCATAACTCAAGAAAACTTCTTTTGTAGGCTTAAGATTTGGAAATCTAGTCTTGGCTTCTTGTAAATTTTTGAAGATGTTCTATGATTGATGCAAATTTACTTCAAAATTCAAGAGCCCAATACCAAATAGCAATCACAAAAACATGAAATTAAAATATTGATAGAACATACCAATAGATCGATGGAAGACAAGCCAAAAATATACTTATCGTTTGATCATTATAATATATATGTTGTGGTGCATTACGACGGTCAATAGAATGCTTCAACCAACAAATTCTCCTCACGGCCAGCCAACCAGAAGTGTCACACAACCCTCAAGACAACTCCACAAAGTCAACAAAATTCAATGATGTATAGTCAACGTAGTCAACGCAAAACTGCAACAGTAAATAGTCAACACAGCAGGTCAAAGTCAACATCTAGCCTTGGTATGTGTGCCAATCAATGTGGCCTTCAAAAATCAGAAGTTTGGTGAAGTTTGGAGGTCAAAGGACCAAGCGTTGAAGAAATTCAACGCTGGTCAAACCTGCGCTGAAACGTTAGACAAATCCGCACCAAAACCCTAGTTGTTGCTCCACACGTGTGAGAAGAAATGCCTCCAAAAGGTGATCGAAAGAATCAAATAAAAGAGAGAAGTGTGTGATGAGTTGATGATGAAATGACCTCCTAGTATCTCCAATTTATATCCATCTGTGAGGGTGTGTGATACATCTGTTGGGTTCTCAGGCCGACATTACAATTCTGGCCGACCTTGCACATAAGTGGAATAAATTCAAAATAAATTTTTTGCTCATCCGATCAAGATGATCTTTAGATCAATCTTGCACCTCTCTGAAAGAGGAATCCAATAAAAATATTGGCATCATCTTCTGAGAAGTACAACATGGAATTTGGACCTAGTTTCCCAAAATTAACACTCCCTCTCAACTAGGGAGAACTCCATCCACCAGTTCCATCCAAACATCGTGCGTCATCCCGGCGTAACTTGCTTTGCTAGCTTCTTTATTTCAAACGGTGAGTCACAAAGACATCACTCCTGGCTGAACTCAATTCATCTTAGAGGTCTGAAACCTCTATAGGACTCAAAGAAGTCTCATACTAACTCAAAGTTAGTTTAACTAACTCGAAGTCAGTTGGAGGTCTGAAACCTCACTTGGACTCAAAAGAGTCATATACTAACCTGAATTTAGTTTAACGGACCTGAAGTTAGTTAGAGGTTTGAAACCTCACTAGACTTGATCCTAGATCAAGTGGCTAGACACGTGCCATCCTAGACATAGAGATTAAGGCAATCTCTGATGCATCCATCAGTCCTTATATCAGTATCTATCCACATTTCCCACCTCATTAGCCAAGATGAGAGGTACTTCCCATGAGTCTGAAACTCCATGGGTAGGATGCATACGGGGCACAGATCAAAGAGAGGTGAACCAACTCAATATCATCACGATGGGGTGGAAGCACACCAACAAGGTTCAGAAATCCTAGCCCTGTTGTTTCTTATAGCTCCAATCAGCTATCCCCAAAGCCCCCTGGAGCTCCCAAAGCTCATCGTCCAATAGGACCCTCAGAATAGGGTTGTTCCACGATTCCAAAATTCTCACAGAAGGTTAGGAACTTGACCTTCCCCAAGGGCTTAGTGAGAATATCTGCGACCTGCTCATCAATCCTATATTATTATGCCTTATGATTTTAATATCCCAAAATAGGGAAAATCAACAATATTTGGAATATCTTATAATATCCCAAAATTGGACTGCTTAGCAAGCCATGCCTGGAAAACGCATTTTTCAGGAATGTATGCTACAAGATTGGAAACCAAACCTTGGATCCCTTAGATATGACAATCTAAGACCAAAATCCAAGAGGGATTCAAAAACAAATCCTTCTAGGTGGGTTAAACATGTCTCCCCACACCTAGTGCAGTTGGAAAATGCCCAAGGAAGGCACTGCAACAATACAAAGTAACACTACCCAGAAAATAATGTAGTTTTAATGAAAAACAATAGAAGACCAATATGGTAGTTCAAAAATATCTTATACAACAGTGAATCATATTTACAATGTGGCCCATTCAATGTACAAGAGAAAGATGGAAGACTTTTATGAAGAAAACCCTCTAAAAGAGGTGTTGCAACAATGTATTTCACTGCAAAATCCTTGACAGCATTATTTTATTGAGCATACAGTAGCTGTACGTTACAACTCAGATATGTGTACAAAATATTAGATCTATATCAGATCTGTACACTAGACTGTCTCTATTTTACATACCCCTTGGGGTTCTCAGCAAAACATGAAGCATATGGAGTAGATCTGAGATCTCATGCAGCAGATCTGCAGATTTCTTCAGAATTTCTGAAGCTTATACAGGAGTATTCAGATCAGATCTGAATATGACATGGATAAGAACATAAATTCATGGATCACCACAGTGAGAGGCAGATTCCCATCACTAGATATCACTCCTCAAAGTTTGCCAAAACTCCCTGCAACTTTCCTCTTGCAGATAACGCAGTCCTGGAAGAAAAACTGCGTTGTAGACTTGATGAACAGTTTGGCCTGATGCCAAGGTATGGATCTGAAGCTCCAATGATCCAATACACTCTTTCCAGAGGAATAGAAGGCTTTTCCACTGAAAAGAGGCACTACAATGGCTTAGATCTGAATAGATCTAGCCTTCACTTGCTGCATCTTACAAAGACAACCAAACCCTCAACAGGATCTGCGTTGTAGTTGGAAGTAGAAGCTTGGCCAAATTCCTGATAGTGGACAAGAAATGCAAGACTCTTCCAAGAGGCCTCTCAAGGAAAGAGGTGGGATTCCCGATCAGGAACACCCAGTGCTAAACAACACTATTCTCTGCTAAACAGCTAAGAGAATGAGAAATGTCTAAACAGACATGTTCTTCCAAAAAAATATGTTCAAAAACCCTCTTCTTTTTTTCTCCTCTTCCTTTTATAGGATAAAAGCCTTGCAAAACCCTAAACCATCTCAAAGGTTTAGCTCCTTTCACATGTGTAGCCTCTAACTAGAACTGCATTGTGCATCTAGGAGGTACATTGCATCTGGACAACGTTGTGGATTTGGTCCTGTTGACCCAGTCAATTGTCTCAATCCCTTTCACACATAAGGGGGTTTAATTAAGGTAGCATATATTTAGCCTTGTTTACATGGACATTGATTTATTTTGTTGTTTGAGGAGTTTAATTTATCCTCCTTTACAATTTTATTCTTGCAACAAGAAAATGAAAACAAAAATGTATATTCCTATTAGCTTGGGCTAATTGGGAATATTACAGTCCTCCCCTCCAAAATGTTGCTTGTCCTCAAGCAACTGATAGAGTGAGTGTTGCAACTCCTTTCCTCTTCCATTGGTGACACCATTAAGTGATAAGCCTCCTCCATGAGCTAAATGTTCACCAAACCATCCTTCCATGAATTTTTTCTTCAATGTCTTTATGAGAGGTAAATGACCCATCCCATAAGGAGTTAAGAACTCAATTGAAACAATCATGGCTGAACCAAAACTCTCCCTGAAACATGTAGCATAAGGTACATGGAGAGTCTCCATCCCATGTGGCACATACATGCTCCCCATCCTTCCTCCATACAAGCCCACAATTAGTACAAGTATATCATCAATGTATGGAATCAAAACTATGTACATACAAATAGAAAATTGAGCATGAAGAGGTGGGTCATAATCCCACATATGATACCAACGCAGTGCATCTCCTGCTTGCCTCAAATAAATACATGGTAAGTGGTTTTTCCACCACTTAATTACTGCCCAAGTCATCTCACTATTGCTGAAGGTGAGAGATATGTTTGGTGCCTTGGGGAAGCACCCATAATGATGAAAAATCTCCCTTTTCTCATCAAGGGAGTGGCCAAATTCAGAAATTTTAATGGCCCAATAGTTGCCATGAGATTTACATGATTCATTACTCCTTTGAGGAATCATGGCCTGCATAAAAATGGTAAAATAACATGTACAATCACAAAATAAAACTTGATTTACATGAACATATCCTTTACCAACAATGTCTCTCATACACATGGAGTTGTGCATGGATCTTTCTCCTCTTTCCAACGAAGGAAGAGATGGCTGAAATGACTCTTGCATAGAGTCCCATGGCTGCCCCAATGCCACATAGCTCATGCATTCTTGAAAATGCTGATATAGTTCCTCTTTCAAGCCTTCCCAATCAAAGCTCTTCATGATGATGTTGTAGACCCTCATGGAATACATGTGGTTGAAACAAAATTATTTGTGTGCTTCTTGTAGTATCTTATGCTTGAGCTTAGAAGCTCTAGAAAAAAATATTCTACCATGATGATAGATGAATTCTCCTTGGACTAAGTAGCCCTATTCATGCAGTTGGTCATCAAGTATCATGCATGTGTGAAGATCTTTGGAATAATCCACTAGTATTTGGGATTTCCAATATAGATTTACACTGCTCAACAATGACAAATTTGATGATGCATCAACCAAAGTATCTGTCATGTTTCTGATCCTTCCCTTGACATATCCTATGCCAAAGGTGTGTGTTGGAAGGCTGTTCCTTCCCTTCTTCTCCTCCTACAGCGAAGGATCAGAAAGGAGAGTGGATGATGATGATAAGGGAAGAAGATTCCCCTCCTCCTTGAGCTTACCCAAGTCTCCCAGCGCTGCAAATTTTCCTTCAAGTGCTCCAATCCCTCCTGGATCTGAGTTTGGAGTAGCAAGTTGTGAGGTTTTCCCCATAGAATTTGAATCAGGTGGCCTCCCATGTGGTTTGCCACTAGATAATGAGGTTTCAGGGACCATCCTCATATGCAGAATAGATGGGATCCTCATGTCCCTGCTTCCACTACGCAATTTCAACTCTGTTTCATGTATGGAAGTCTCATGAAATTTGGAGGCCCCTCTTAGTGGTGTACGAGTGCCTCTGATTTGAGCATTTGCTCCATTCTCTTCTAATAGTGGATCGGCTTTGTGATCCCTCCGTTGTTCTGTCTCATTGTCTCTTAGCATAGACACATGCTGCTCATGTCCTCGATATGGAAGATCCTTAGGAACTCCTTGCAAAGATGCAAGAACCCCTCTAGTGGAAGCCATTGCTTCATCTCCATCTCCTAATGAAAATATATCTCCTCCTGCTATCACAATGTTGGAGAATCTTCTTTGCTCTTTCTCTCCCTTTTCCTCATAATTGGAGAATGCTTTATCATTAAGAGATCCTTTTTCTTGATCTCTTATTGAAGAAGCAACCCTCATGTCTTCTCTTTGGGAAGAGAGTTCTTGCTGAAGTGGGGCTTTTTCCTTTGGCAAATCATGCAGTAGATCATCAACCCCTTCAACAATGTTCAGGAATGGAGTTGGCTTTATGGATCCTTCCAACTCATGCAAAGTTTCAGATTTATTGGGCTTGATTTGTTCTCCCCAATAAGTCTCAAAATGTCTTACATCAAATCTTTTCACTAGTCTCCTAGTGAAATTTTTATAAGAAGAGATATTTATCCCTTTCAAGGAAGAGGACTCAAATAGCCACCAAGCATAAGCCTTTCCTTGAAGATGCAGCGCTGCTACTCTCAATGATTCTTCTTCTGACACTTGATGCAGCTAGAAGTATGTGTCAAGCTTCCTTACCCAAGACTTGGCTGAGTATTTAGGTGATCCATAAAAAGTAGGTAGAGATAATCTACCCAAAGTGTGATGCATGCACCCTTTTCTTCTACTGTAGCTGCTGAATATTTCTTCTTTGAGTTGAAAGAACTCTAGGAAAATTAGATGCACTTTGAATCTCTCTGATTGAGACTCATATTCTTGGAGATAATCACCAAGAGATTCCTCCTTTGGTGTTCCCCGTTTTCCTTCTTCCTTTGACAAGAAAGTAGGCATGCTCCAACGTTGTAGATCAGGTTGTGTGGCTGAATGCTCACACACATAGTAAGAAGTACTGGGGCTTTCTTGATGTAAAAAACCTCCTGAGGGATCTGCATGTTTTTCCCTCTCCATTCCCCAGATTTCTTCTTTCAATTCATTCATAGCTTTAAAAAGAGTTTTAGAGAACTCTTCTCCCTGCAATCTTCTAGATAAAGGGATCTTACCCTTTTCTTTTGTGTCTTCAGTGTAACCACACTTCTTCATCAGTATTTTCTTTCCATGAAAAGACATATTGGCTCTTCAATAAGCACAGGCTGTGCCAAGATAGTTGCTCTTATACCACTGTAATATCCCAAAATAGGGAAAATCAGCAATAATGGGAATATCTTATAATATGCCAAAATTGGACTGCTTAGCAAGGCATGCCTGAAAAATGCATTTTTCAGGAATGTATGATACGGGATTGGAAATGAACCCTTGGATCCCTTAGATCTGACAATATAAGACCTGAATCCAAGAGGGGATAAAAAACAAATCCTTCTAGGTGGGTTAAACAGGTCTCCCCACACCTAGTGCAGTTGAAAAATGCCCAAGGAAGGGACTGCAGCAATATTAAACAACACTGCTTTAGAAATAACGCAGTTCAAAAAAATGTGAGTAGGAGGCCAATATGGAGGCTCAAAATTAGCCTATACATCAGCAAATCAGATTTACAATGTGGTCCATACAATGCACAAGAGAAAGATATAAGACTTTTATGAAGAAAACCCTCTTAAAGAGGTGCTGCAACAATGTATTTCACTGCAAAAACTTTTATAAGGGTGATTATTTATATACAAAGAAGTAGTTACAACTCCCGATCTTTGTACAAAATATTAGATCTATATCAGATCCTACACTAGACTCGTCTCTATTTTACATACCCCTTGGGGTTTTCGCATAACATGAAGCATATGGAGTAGATATGAGATCTCATGCAAACAGCATCTCACAGGATTCTCTTTAGAATTTCAAGTTTTATAATTTTTATAAGAGTATTCAGATCAGATCTGAATATGACATGGATAAGAACATAAATCCATGGATCACCACAGTGAGAGGCAGATTCCCATCACTAGAGATCACTCCTCAAAAGTATTCAAACTTCGTAACTTTCCTTTAGAGTATAACACAACTGGAAGAAAAACCGAAGGTCAGACTTGATGAAAAAAGCTGAACATGCCAAGGTATGGATTTGAAGCTCCAATCATCCAATACTCTCTTTCCAGAGGAATAGAAGGCTTTTCCACTGAAAAGAGGCACTACAATGGCTTAGATCTGAATAGATCTAGCCTTCACTTGCTGCATCTTACAAAGACAACCAAACCCTCAACAGGATCTGCGTTGTAGTTGGAAGTAGAAGCTTGGCCAAATTCCTGATAGTGGACAAGAAATGCAAGACTCTTCCAAGAGGCCTCTCAAGGAAAGAGGTGGGATTCCCGATCAGGAACACCCAGTGCTAAACAACACTATTCTCTGCTAAACAGCTAAGAGAATGAGAAATGTCTAAACAGACATGTTCTTCCAAAAAAATATGTTCAAAAACCCTCTTCTTTTTTTCTCCTCTTCCTTTTATAGGATAAAAGCCTTGCAAAACCCTAAACCATCTCAAAGGTTTAGCTCCTTTCACATGTGTAGCCTCTAACTAGAACTGCATTGTGCATCTAGGAGGTACATTGCATCTGGACAACGTTGTGGATTTGGTCCTGTTGACCCAGTCAATTGTCTCAATCCCTTTCACACATAAGGGGGTTTAATTAAGGTAGCATATATTTAGCCTTGTTCACATGGGCATTTATTTATTTTGTTGTTTGAGGAGTTTAATTTATCCTCCTTTACAATTTTATTCTTGCAACAAGAAAATGAAAAAAAAATTGTATATTCCCATTAGCTTGGGCTAATTGGGAATATTACAATGATGCCTCACTATACCATATCCCAGATAAAATGGTACCTGATATCAATATGCTTGGATCGATCGTGGAACACGTGATTCTATGACAAACGAATCCCACTATGGTTATCACAAAGGATAATGGCGGTATCTAGCACATGCCCTAACATCTCACTGAAGAGATTTCACAACCAAATAACTTCACAACATGCCATACTTGCTGCAATGTATTTGGCCTCAGCGGTGCTCAAAGCCACCCACTTTTGCTTCCTACTCATCCAATATATCGAAGCAGAACCATGTTTGAAGCAACATCCAGATGTGATGTTGCGATCCACCACACTGCTAGTCCAATCGACATCAGTATATCCATGGAGTCTCAAACTCCCGGAAGTGTATCTCATCCCATGGTTTATCGTGCCCCAAAGATATCTCAAGAGATTCTTGGCACCAACCCAATGAATGTGATGAGGATCAACCATGTGTTGACTCAAATTGTGCACTACAAAACAAATGTCCGGACAGTAGTTCAAGATCCAGGTGGATATTGGTGGCCACCCGCCTATTCCACTTGGGGCCCCACCATTCTCTCTTTCATTTTTTCAGTTTCAGCACAACTTACTATTTTTAGAAATTTTTTCGGGTCCTGAACTTCAAGAGCCATTTTGAGGCCCTAAACAACGTTTTTTTGGAATCGTTTGTTCAAAAAATATGATTTTGTTATGGATTACATTCCAAAATATATATTTTATTTATTAGTTGTAGTCCTCGGATATATCTTTCTGACGATATATCATGTGCGTCAAATGGAGATAGTATGCCAAAGTTATGACCCAGGGAAATTGATGTACCAATTTACCTCGACGGGGCCCATATTCTGGCTTTTCATCTCCTAGGGTTAGGTTTTTGGATGTTTAGGGTTTTCCATTGTTTCTTAATAATATATAAGCCTTTGAGCCTCATTGTAACACATATTTCAGAGGCCTTTAGCCACCAAATCTCTTCTCAGAGATAAGCTACCAGTGCCCTAGCTAGTTTAATTCCATTATGTTTATAAGCAAGTTTCAGTTATTTGATATTAATGAAATGAATTGTTATTTCTGCTGCATATTTGTATTTATGGTTATATGTGTATTCTATTGTGTTCCTGCATAAATCTGGATCAATGGTATCAGAGCGGTCTTCTTTTTCTCAATCCTTCTTTGCATGTCCCCGACGAGGTGGGGGTATAAGGAGTTAGGGCTCGATTTGGTTGAACATTTGTAAGATCAGCCTCACAAACCATGACGGCCACCCATGGGGGATGAAAAGAAAGATGAGGGAGCAAGAGATCCTATAAAAACATTGCTTGAGGAGGCCCTCGAAAAACAAAGGAACGCGATGATGGATAACTTTGCCCAGATCCTTCAACCACTGCCCACCGGCAGCGCATCTGCATCTAGCAGCCACTCTAGAGGCGCGACTCCCTTTAAGGTACAAGTAAAATTTGACACTCCCATATTTGAGGGTCCATTAAAGCCCATAAAATCCTAGCTTCAAACATTGGGGAAAACCACCTGGTCCGGACCTTAGTACATCTCCTTCTCCGTTTGGGATGGTGGCTCCGACTGGATAATATGGGACCAGTTTTCGAATGATATATGGGTTGATGATTGGTTGTTTATATAACGGGTAATGGAAATGATAATTAATCTAATCTATAACTTAAATAAATATAAATAACTTTACTTAACCCGGGTATCATATAATAAATGCGATTTTAGATTTGTTCTTCTTAGATGAATAATCATATAGATGACTTATTCGTCCAATAGAAAGATATATACACATATAATAATTACTTTTTTTAAGAAATTAAACAAAGTAATGATGATAACATATCACATTCATATTCTAATATTTCTCACATATATTTTGAAATATGACAATTCTAAATTTTCAGAAATGATATAATAAAGAACTGTTTCATAGACATACATATGTAAACAATAACAATTTTCAAAAGGAATGTTTCATTGCATAAAGAAAATTGAAAAACATGATTATGATAAAAATACCAAACACATTTTTTACTTCTTGATGCAAATAACACTCTGATCCCGCTTTCTTACTTAGAACAGCTTTCAGGAAGAAAAAAAATGCATATTCTTGAAAACAATTTCCTTATAAAATTGCAGAATTGTGATCCACCATTAATAAAGAAAATGTATTCAGAAGTACAGAAGTGTAACTTCTCAAGTCAAAAATTAATACAAATTCAGGACCCCTTTCTAAATACATGAAATGGGTTTAAATAATAATAATCTTAAAACAAACTATCTAAAATATCACTAAAAGTGTAAAATCGGAGATCTGATTTCATAAAAATAGAATTACAATCTCCAAGAAAACAAGTTCATTGTATTTCTTTCATGTCTGGTGTATGCAGCTGGCAGATCGATAGCATATCTTTCACTTCAGGAGGATGACTCAATCGGGAATGTAGCTGGTTGGTATATGTGGCATCCGAAAGCTCTGGAATCATATAATTGATGGCATTAGAGAGACATTTTGTAGTCATCTGCTGGCTGTGTGGTTTAACCAAATAGGACCATAATGCATCCCAAGTGATTCCTTGTATTGCGCTGATCTGTTAGTCCTTATTGGCTAAGTCATGTTTCCATTGTTTCTCTATTTCTTTGACCTTCGGTAGCTTCCCTGGGATACAATCGAAAATCAGGTTGGCTGCATACAAACTGTCAATGATTAATTGTACTAAACTATTCATTATAGCTCTTGCTCTGGAGATGGCCCATTCTTCCTTGATCAACTGCGTTTCCCATTCTGCAAATAAAATTTCCTTGTGTGATTCCTTAATCTTGGGAAGATTTGCAGCTATGCCTTGATCTGTGTCTTGCCATGTGAGGAATCCTGAAATTTTCTCATCGGCATCTTCAAATTCTAACCTTGTATTTACTGCCTTTTCTATGAGTTATGACGCTATTTCACATAAAGAATAAGCCAGTGATATTTTATGACATAAAATATCAAGTTGTTGTGATAACGCCTTACTTAATTCAAGAGCTTCTATTTTGAATTGATCAAGTTCAGGATAATCCTTAAATCTTTGTATTTGTGCTTGTAACAAGACACTCTATTCTTCTTTGGCCATCTTCTCTTGTTGAAGCATCACCTGTAATTTATTTAACTCTTGAGACAGCTATTGTTCTCTATGTATATCTTGTTGGTCAAGCTTTTGCTTTTCAATATTCAATTGCTCTTCTAGCTGCTCAATATTTTGTTTTTCTTCAATCAGCTGTTGTTCTAGCTGTGATATTTTATGTTGATCCGTTGTTGCCTTTTCTTCCAATAGCGCTATCTTTTGATCTTTTTCCTTAATCAATTGACTGACTTCGGAGGCTTTGTCCATCGTCGCTGCCATATAGGCCCCTACATATTGAGACAATTTGGTTAAATCCTCTGAAGGATTAACTTTAGAGTCCTTCCAGACAACATTCATTAATTCAACTTGGGGAGATGAAAATGGCCCTTGATCGATTTTCCTTCTCTTCCTTTGTTTTCTAACTACAACCCTATGCTTTGGACTGTAGAAGACATCTAGGGGCGGTATATCTTCAATCTTTAATACAATTTCTTCAAAAGGATTTTCTGGGATAATCTCAATATCTCGGGTATTAGTATTGTCGAGTGTTCCTTCAACTATAACACTAGTCACCATGAGTTGTTGTGATACAGACGATTGCATTGTAGACACATTCTGAGAATCGTTCTGGCCCTTGATCTGCCGATCAAACTGTTCGAATTCTTTCAATAAATTTGAATGATCATGTATATCCATTTCAGAGGAATCACCATCTTTTTTACCTGTCTTTTCCTGTTCAGTTTGAATATCAGCCTTATTCCCTGTATTTTCCTTTTCCTGCTCTGTTTCAGTGTTTTTTTCTTCTCTGTATTCTTCCTGTTGCAGTAGAGTAGTTCTCAACTGATCAAGAGGTATTGTGAGTAGTCTCTTGTTTCTGAACTGTAAGAACTCTTCCATGCCACTTGATCCAAACTTTAAATTTGCTAAATATTTAACCTGTGAAAATCCTTCAGCTGAGGCAAATAGATCATCAAAATCAGCATCTTCATGTTCAAATTTTGCAACCTGTACCATGGATGTAAAGTTAAAGGCAACTTTTTTCGGATCATACTGTCTTTTCGGGATGGTTGCCAATATAAGGTCTTTTATTTTTTGGGCTTATTTCTCTGCATGTTTAAAATCATGTAGAGAAAAAGATCCACATCGGAGGCGAAATGTAGGCCACATCAACTTCTTAGAATTTTTTATGCTTCTAGACGTCCCTTTCTCCGTTATTTGATAAGTTATTTCTCGGGCTAATAATTTTTCGGGAATGTACAAGGGTAGGACATGAGGATCAGTGATACTTCCGAATATTCGGATATAGGTGAATTTTTCTTCTCCAAACCAGCTTTTGATTGAGGTTAGGTCAATGATGGCCTCATCGGATAACCTTGGAGCGGGTTTATTGAATATAAATTGATGAATTGGAAAAATGAATCCATGACAATTTCTGTATATGTGGTCTTTATAATATGACTTCCACAGATATTTGTGATAAATGTGGATAGGAATTGGGCTTTGAGGAGTCCACTTCCAGCTTAAGATAGTGAACTCAGAATTGAAACATATGGTATCAATGATATAAGCACTCATGTAAAATGGGGGTATTATCCGGGTAGTTACAAACCTATTTTTCCTTTAATCGAGGATTTTGCTTGCCATTTTATCAGATAAAATGGTTTCCCAATCCATAATGTAGGAATTAACAGCAGCTTCAATTAAGGGTACCATCTCAATAGAAAATTTTTCAGATTTGACAGTTCCAAATAATCTACACATCATAGCTGCAGCATAGCAATAATGAGACGCCAAGGATTCTACGAAGTACATACCCGAAGATTCGTGCTTCTGTTTTTTAGGAAAATGCCTCCAATCTCTAATGGGATCTGACTCCACTTCATTTTCTTTGGCGAAGTCTTCCAATAATGCTTTATTGTAGATTTGTTGAGGGTCTGGTAAGTGATACATCTTTTTAATGTCTTCTGCTTTGAAAGACCCGAACATCCTTCCATCTGACGTAAAGAATTCTCCTTCTGTTATATTGATGCTTTCTATAACCCATCTTACTAAGTCATTATATGGGAGAACATTTACGCGAGCTGCTACTTTATGAAGATAGGAGCTTGCCAATTCCTTAAGAGTGCTTTCTGATTTTTTATCTGAATCTGCCTCCAACTCTTCTTCTAATATTATAGTTGGATCTTCTGCTTCTAGTAGAATGTAAACTCCTTCCCATGATTTTTTTCCAAGACCCAGACAGGTTGTATCAGTTACTAACACCAATTTAGCTGGTTGCTCTTTTGGAATGACGGGGACCTTCGCTCTCTTGGATTTCTTATACATTTTCATGACTCGTAGGTTTTTCTCAGGTCTGCACAATGGAATAGATTAGCAGAATGACGGGAAAATTCTTTTAAGAATGAATACCAAACAGAGAGGAGCTAATGGCATTTAATCACAATAAAGATGATGGATTAAAGAAATATTATTCCATTGAATATGAAATCCGTAACAGATTTCAACCATGATTATCTATTAATTTTTTCCTCATCTAATGTGAGATTTTTAATGCCATTGTAGGTTGTCTTGTCGCACATTCATAATGGTCCTTTTAAAGCGTTCATACCATAAATTTTTAAGATTTTCTTAACAACGATAATCATATATCGGAGATCGAAAGTTTCAAATATCAGGTTTAAGTATCCCATTTTACACTTGCGACTTGCGATTATTGCTAAGCTAGCATGGATGACGTGATGCCTTTTTAAATCATATCAAATTATTGACATTTCTTTATAAATGGTTTATTTTATGTTTTTCATTTAGGAGCGCTTTTATGAAATAATGATATCGCATCGCAGATTTTTAGCGAAGTGTCTTTGGATATGAGTTATGTGTTTTTAGCGATGAGTGATTTGCGATTTAACTTATCGCATTGGAAAAATGGTGCATGAAGATGTGATATGATTTCACCAATTAGCGATTGCGATCAGGCTTATCGCATTGGAGCTTTTCAAAAGGATGTATAAGAATGTGATTTCCCCGATTTGAGATTGCAATTGGGTTTATCGCATCGGAACTTTTCAAAGTGGAAGGCTTGAACTCATGTTCATGCGATATGTGCTTTTGTGATTGCTTAATCGCATCGAGGTTGAATGATAACATATTTGATTCTATAATTTGAATATGTGAAATGAGATAAAGGCCTTTATGTGTTTTCTTTATTTTTCATTAAATAAATCCTTTTTCGTTGGGGTTTGATTCTATTTCATGATAGATCGGATTTCCTCAAAACATTTATTGATTCTATAACTACCTAAAGAAAAGGGGACCCATTTCTTATTAAAAATTTGAAATGGGGAGGGTTGTTTGTACATCACAACAGGGTCAAATAGATGCAGATGTCGTAGATAGATGGTTGAATCTATTAGAAGGATATTTCTCGATTCATGACTTTTTCGACTGGGAGAAGATTATTTTTGCACTCCTCAAAGCTACCCCCCATGTCAAGGACTAGTGGGAAACCTACTGTGAGAAAAAGTATGAAATATAACCCTCTTTGTTCTCGGTCGTACCTAATTGGAATTATTTCCAAGACGCCATCAAGGAACAATAATATCCCGTGGGGAGCTATGAGGACAAGTACATACAATGGACCACGCTGCGGAAACAAAGGGATCAAGATGTGCATGAGCTGATGAATATGTTCCATACCCTGCGCACAAAATTGGGTATCAAATATTCAGAGAAACATTTGATGTTAAAGTATCGTAGTTGTCTACACAGGTATATTCAGGAGGAAAGGGATTTCCTCGACATCTCCTCGCTTGGTACAGCATACCAATATGCTGCCAAGATTGAGGATAAATTCAAACAGAAGAAGCGAGACTTTGGATCTACGAATAAAAATAAAGGGAAAGGTGCCCCCAAAACACAGAATAAAGGAAAAATCCAAGGCATGGTGGCCCAAGATAACCTGTCAAAGCCACAAGAAAATAACAACACCGTGAAGCCAAAGAAGGACACGGGAAAGTGGGGTGAGTTCCATAAGAGCTCCACTTACAACACAATTGAGTATCAGGCCAAGCAATCTCTAGTGCCCGAGATGAGAGCTTTTGAATCAGATGCATGCTCTAACTTTGAATCAGAACCTAACAAGGGGAATGAAAAATGGAAACAGATTGTTGATGAGGAGCCCAACACCATTGTTTCCACTACGAAGATCTAGATGGAGGAACCAGAAGATCTAGAGGAGGAGGAGCGTCTCTTCCACTCCCAGATGTGGGTAAAGGGTTCCTCACTATAGTTCATTGTCAAAAATGGGAGCCAAAAGAACCTCATTTCAGTAGATGCCATGAAGCGATTGGGCTTGCCGACCACAGTACACCCATAACCATACACCATCGAGTGGCTTCACCAAGGACGGGATCTCTGTGTCAGCCAGCAGTGCCACCTTCCCTATAGCATCAATCCCTGCACAGATGAGGTATTATGTGACATTGCTCCTCTTTATGTTTGTGATGTATTATTAGGCCAACCATACTTATATAAGCGACATGTTGTGTATGAGTCTCGGCCTCGCGTTATTATTTTTACTTTGGGAAATAAGATATACAGAATACTAGAGGTACCACAGCCTGTCGCTATATCTTTGGTTACTGCAAAACAATGCAGTAAGCTCATTTCCAAAACCAGGGAAATTTGTTTTCCTGATGATCCGCCCCCAGGGAAAGAAGAAGACTGTGGCCACGACCTCCAGACTGGGCTCCTCTGCACGACAACAACAAATGGAAAACGTTTTGGAGGAGTATGGGGACATCATCACCTCACCCACAGGGGTGCCTCTACACTATCAGGTCAAGCACCCCATTGATCTGACCCCAGGTACGACACTACCCAATGGACCGATCTATCGACGCTCTGTTCTAGAGAACGATGAAATCAAGAGGCAGGTTTAGGAGCCACTGCAGAAATGTCACATCCGGCCGATTTCATCACCCTGTGGGAGCCCGATCATGTTGGTACATAACAAGGATGTGACTTGGAGACTTTGTATTGACTATTGGACACTAAACAAGATGACTGTCCGGAATAGGTCCCCAATCCCACGGATTGATGACCTTCTGGACCAACTCAAAGGGGAAAAATATTTTATCAAGATCGACTTGAAGTCTAGGTATCACCAGGTACCAATCGAACCCTCCGATGTGTGGAAGACTGCCTTCAAAGTCAAGGAGGGACTTTTTGAATGGTTGTTCATGCCTTTCGGGTTGACGAATGCTCCCACAACCTTCATCAGGTTGATGGAAGACATCTTGCGGCCATTCACAAACTCATTTGTAGTGGTGTACTTGGATGACATTTTGATCTTCAGCCAAACTTGGGAAGAGAACCTCCACCACATCTGACAAGTCCTCCAAACACTGCGGTAACACAAGTTGTGTGCCAATTTTGAGAAGTGCACTTTTGGCATGACCCAGGTTCAATATTTGGGATACATTATTGATGAAAGGGGGGCGCATGTGGATCCAACCAAGATCCAAATCATTCGGGATTGGCCAGACCCAACCACTCTTACAGAGCTTCGCAAATTTCTGGGTCTTGCTAATTTCTACCACAAGTTCATGTTGGGATTCTCTCATATCACTTGGCCCTTGATTCAAGTCACCAAGGGAGGAGTGAAAGCAAAATTATTTTGGTCGGAATCTCAACAGAAGGCATTCGTAGAATTGAAACATTGCCTCTATTCTTCCCCAGTGCTCACATTACCAGACTTGCAACAACCATTTGAGATCAAGATGGATGCCTCTGACTATGCTATTAGGGTAGTTCTTACTCAACGGGGGCATCCAATGGCATATCACAGTGAGACATTGTCTAACGCAGTTCGCAAGTATCCCACTTATGACAAAGAAATGTATTCCATTGTGCAGGCTTGTCAACAATGGAAGCATTACATTTTGGGGAAGGAAACAATCATCCACATAGACCAGGCCCTGTGGGGACCACGGACACAAAGGGAAGTTGCGGAAACGATCACCATTAAGTGGTCCACATATATGAAAAAATTTCATTTGAACATAAATTACAATAAGGGTAGCACCAATAATGTTGCAGACTGCCTCATCCGACCACTGATCATGGCCACAACCACTGTTCTCAACTCTTGTGGGCATGAGACTTCTAATTGGCTGCTTCTCTACAAGAGCGATCCATAATTCAGCTACACATATAAGGCACTCTTGTGGGGTATGCAAGTTCCAAATTTTCACCTCCAAGATGAACTATTATGTCACCTGGGACAACTTTGTGTTCCTTCAAGCGAGTGTGCCAAGATGATATGGGAAGCGCACTACAGTCGAGTTGCTAGGAATTTTCAGGGTCCAAAGAAAATAGTACCGTGAGTGTCTGATATTTCTATTGGGTGAACCTTCGACGGGATGTCGAGAAATACATCAAATCACACTTTGCTTGCGCCATTTGAGCAGGCCATCGAGAAGCAAGGTGAGTGCCTGAGGGATCTCCACCAACAAAGAAGTTTACATTATGCACCATGAAGACACTTTATGATGGGTGACAAAGTAATGAGTGAATTAATTCATTATTTCATTTTAAAAATTATGAAGTGGATAATGTTCTAAGTGAGTGGAAAATGACTCACCAAAATATTCACTTATTATTCCATTTGAGAAATTAGTTTTATGTGAGAATTGACCTCACAACTAATTTGCTATTTCTCATTAAGAGGTTGAGCTTTCTTGGCATGGTTAAGATCCTTGAAGTTGGGTTTTCCATTTTTGCCTTGAGTAAGTTTTAAAGTCCTAGAATCATGGAGTTTGTCTTTCCTTAAAATGTCTTGAGATCCTACTATTGTGGATTGGGGAGTTATGGGGAAAAACTATATAAACTCATGATGTGAGCCTTTGAAAGGAGAGGAGAAAGGATAGGAAACTTAGCCTTTGAAAGCCATAGTGCTTGGCTAATGCTCAGCCATAGAACTGGAATGTATGAAAGCTTAATTTGAAGATGAAATATAAAGGATCTGCCTTCCAATTGAAGCAGGTCCGGAGATGTAACCCCAGTGAGTTGGAGGGGTGAACTTCGTTATCAATTTGGTTGTCTTTCGCTTATGTGTTATGTGCTTCCTGATTATGTTTAATTCATGTTAATATGTGTATGCTCTAACATGCTCATTTGAACCTGTATAAGCCATAGTCGTTTTAAAAGATCTTAGTACCGTACACGTGATGGTTGGGTAGTCCTCAACCCGTGATCGGATCAAGTGGTATCGGAGCAGGTGACTGCTTTGCAGGATGGGCAAAGGAGCGAAGCACGCTGAAAGACTGCAAGAGTTGCAAGAGATAAACGAAAGCCTTCAAGCCGAAAATGCAGAATTGCGAAGATTATTGCTCGATAAGCAGGAGCTTCAAGAGATGCTACGAGCTAAAGAGGAGATATTGTCTAAATTGCAGAAAGTTGAGACAACGGAGGTTGCATTTCAAACCGAGGTATGTGATGTCACTTCAAGTTCTGTTCTCTCTCAATATGAAACTAATGTTGGCATGAAAATCCTCACGAAGATGGGGTATAGCGGAGGTGGACTTGGCATAAATGGCCAAGGAATCACCCAACCATTGGAGGTTGTACCAAGACAACCATTTGCAGGATTGGGTTATCAACGGGAAGAAAGAGAATGCTCAAAGGTAGCTGAAACAAAATTCATCCCTTCATCACCTGATTCCAAGAAAGGAATCAAGCCACCTAGTTTCCATCAATTTAAGGACAAGCCAAGAAGGTATGACAATCATTCAGATTCTACTTTTGCACATAAGAGAAGTGATTTCTTTCATAGATCTGCTAACTATGGTGTAGTTAAGCATCATACAAGGAAAGAGTGGGTTAAGAAGACAGATTTTCCCACAAGAAGGGAGACCAAGAAGAATGAGAACGTTCTAAATCCTCCTATCATGAAGACACAGTGGAATGGGAAACGGTCTAATTTCTGCAATTTCTGCAAAATCAGTGGCCATTGGGAGAAGAAGTGTTGGAAGTTGCACCCCGAAATTCGCCAAGAGTCAAGCAAACATATGGCGTAAGAGCTCGTGAAGAAAGCTCCATTCACCATTCAAAAAACACGCTTACAAGAAAGAAATGCTTGGTTCGAGTTTGGTAAGCATTTCATGATGTTTCTGCAAGTTATATTTCTGATCTTTTGCAAAATTTCGAGTTTTATGGGGGCAGGTATTCGTCTTTTGATGGAAAATTCTCAAAATTCTTCTAACTCGGAATCAAAAAATAATGGAACCATCGCGAGGAGATCGACAAGAGGAATCCAACGACGCTGGAATCACGTCAAACGGCCTCCAGATGGAAAAGTTATTGCGACCTGAAGTTAAAAAAAAAAAAAAAAAGGGCTGCTGATCGACCTCTAGCTGAATCGGTCAGTAACTTGGGGAATAACCTGTTGTCTAGTGCACTTCGTAAGCCATTGAAGATCAGTTCCATCAAATGCTTTAAGACAAAAGCAATTTTGTGTCTATGAAATTGTCAACAACAACAACCATAAGCTGCAATTACCGGCTTTTGATGCTCTTAATGATAGCAAAGATGGGAGTTGTAGATTATCGTAGTCTCTCCACGAGAGAGCTTCAAAACCTGTGCAAGAAGCATGGAATACCTGCAACTAAAACAAATGCTTACATAGAAGAATTTTGAATTGGCTTGGGGAATCGATAGCATGAACACCGAGGCAAGGTTGTGGTTGGCTTGACTGCATTTTAGATATTGTGTATCCGGTGCCTGTTAAGCAGCCAGAGCTGCTCTGTGTGTTGAAACTGCTGACATGGGAATATCGAGAATGATCTCGAAGACCAACAACTTCACTTCATTGTTAATCCAAACGAGTAGATTTCGGAGGTGAAGTTGCTTATATAGCTGGAACACAAGGATCGTCGTTCAGTAAAACAGAAATGAGAGCGGACATTTTTCACGTGAAGATTATGGTCAGCAGCATAAGTCAGGGAAGGCAATCCATTTCCCACGATAAATTTGGGCCGGTGGGGAATTCATGGATTGGTTTTCCGTGATAGAAGTGAATTGCCGGATTTTGTGCCACAAAATCGGCATTCTGGACAATGATAAAGGAGCGATAGTTGATCCGTTGTAACTGCCCATTAATGTTGGAGGATCCCTTCCGTGATCGGTGTGCAGATGTGTTCGAGATCTCCGCCAGGGTTTTTGGTAACTAGCTCCCTGGATGGCGCAGAGGCGATGTGGTGAATCTGTGCACGGAATTGACCGAAGAAGGGGCGATGCTCTTTGTCAACGTGGAGGTTGCTGATATCGATCGTGAGATTGTGACTGCGTGGTGATCGTGGATAGCTACCGGAGGTGGGATCAGACAGCATGGTGGATGCAACAAACAGTTACGTAGACAACGTGGTGGATGCAACAAACAGTTACGTAGACAACGTGGTGGATGCGACAAACAGTCAATTCTGTCTCTGCGTAAATCAGAATTTAGGTTTGTTGTTGTGTCATGGTTTAAAGAGCTTCGTGGATCTATCCCTATGGAAAGAATGAACTTTGCAATTGATGCTGTGAAAAATCTTAGGCAACGGCTTTTAGATCTCCTGGCTTGCACTGATCCTGCACTGCCTAATCGAGATTCATCCTTTCCATATGCTGAACTTTCACGAACCTATGCAAAGATGAGAGCAGAGGTTGCTTCACTGATCCGAATTGCAGATGCCTCGGGTTCCTTTCAAAATGTGTTCGCTGCTGGAATTCCTCCAGCAGATGAGCTAGGTATAGATGCCGTTATTGATCTTGGCACAAAGCTTTCAGCGTCCAAGGATGCATTATCAGGAGATGGGAAGGAGAAACAAACTCTTGAGAGTTTGGAGGCATCAAGGCAACGAGTTTTGGCCACTGCAGGTTATTTGAAAACTGTTCAGGGCAATTTGCATGTTAGCGTTTCGGCCCTCATGTCAGGTGCAGTTGTTTGGATGGTGGAATTGCCTGCTAGGTTAAATCCAGTTATTCAACCACTGATGGCTGCTCTGAAAAGGGAACAGGAAGAGGTGTTACAAAAAATGGCTGCAGACGCACTAGCAGAAATCATTGCACAGTGCGTTGGATGTAAACCTGGTCCAAATGATAAGCTAATCAAGAATTGGATCTTTTTGCTTCCCTTGTTCACTGTTCGAATCTCCCCGGCCTCTCCACCAGGCACGACAATGTGAACATTGTCGTCATCAGAGAGAACACCGAGGGCGAGTACTCTAGTTTGGAACACGAGGTCGTTCCGGGCGTCGTCGAAAGTCTAAAGATTCATGTCAAAGGATCTAACCGTGCTCGTCTGCTCATCATTCTTGCAGCACCTCAGCAACAGTTATAAGGCCGCAGAGAAATGGGTCGACAAGAATGCGTTGATTCCCGTCATACCGAAGATAAAAACAACCCTATGAACCCCAGTCCATGTGTTCGTGCCTTTGCTTGCAAGAGAAGGTCGCGTCTGCTCTCCGTATAATGACGATAAACTAAGTTGAACGGAAATCCTTTTAAGGGGCCGGGAAACGATGCAAATTTAAATGTGTGGAAAGGAAAGAACTGTGGATCGGAAATGGAGTCGACAAGTGTGCCCGTGGTTGAAGTTTCGCTCTGTTCGTAACGAGAAAGTCTGCAATTAAGGTCCGATCACAAGATCGACGTGGATTTTGTCTCATAGAAATTAGAATCATCGTCCAGTTATGTATTATTTCTGGAATCCTGTCGTGAAGTTGCAAAGAAATACCCAAGTATCAAGTCTAATGAGATCATTGTTGATAACTGTTGTATGCAACTTGTTTCAAAACCTGAGCAATTTGATGTGATGGTTACTCCAAATTTGTATGGTAACTTGGTTGCAAACACTGCAGCTGGTATTGCAGGTGGTTCTGGAGTTATGCCAGGAGGAAATGTTGATGCGGCCGCATATCGAGAGCTTCTATGACTGGTCTAACATGACGGACGACGAGTACCGTGATGACCTTGCTCTTATGATGGCCGTCGATTCCTTCTTTATTCTCCAATTCTTATTTGGTCCCGATCGCCGTGCCTATGGCATCCAATACACGGTGAGTTGGTATTGTTTAGGAGCTGAGCCTTATGGCGCCCATCTTGGAGTGGCCAACGACCATTGCCATTGGCAAGCGCTGAAAGTCAAGCGAAGAAGTACTTTAAACCCATAGTCTTTCATAATGCACATTTTTGTAATGGGGGATTTGCTTTTTGTTTTTTTTTTTTTAACATTAATGCATTTGGATGATATGGGGCACACATATGTTAAAAGGGGTTCTTGAAAAAAATTTTCTTCCCTTTGTGCACATATTTGGAACATTACATTACTTGGTAATTTCCATGTAAGAGGGCATGGTTGGCATTAAAAATTTTTGCATGTAAATGGTTGAATGTCATGTAAAAGGCCAAAGTGGCCAACGATGAAAGAGACGATGTAAAATATGCTTATGAAGCACTGGAAAAGGCTTGTTTTTAGCCACTTTTATGTAAAGGAGAGTAAGAGTGAGAGGCGTATTTTTTTTTACGCATTAAGCCTTGTTGGCATCTTTGTAAGCAAATGGGATCAGGAAATTTTCCTAAAGCCATTTTGGCATGTAAACTTGACCAATGAACCCTTGGAAAGTGTTGTAAACAGGTATGATCAGCTACAGGTTGCAGCTTTATGCAGATGTGGACTTTTGCATTCCGATTCTGAAGGACTGAGGTGAAGGGATCTTGAAGGGATGTTCCTTTTTCAGACATTTGTGTTGCAGCTTTATGCAGATGTGGGCTTTTGCATTCCGATTCTAAAGGACTAAGGTGAAGGAATCTTGCAGGAATGTACCTTTTTCAGGCATTTGTGTTGCAACAGTTGCAGGTGTTGGCATTATCTTCCGATTCCGAAGAACGGTAGGTGAAGGAGTCATGATGGAATGTGCCTTTCAGAGACATTTGCATACAGTTGAGTTGATTGAAGCTGATACTTTTGGAGACCAAAAGTTTTCTTTTCGGGGAGGTTTGATCCAGGAGGATCTCCACCAACAAAGAAGTTTACTTATGCACCATGAAGACACTTTATGATGGGTGACAAAGTAATGAGTGAATTAATTTATTATTTCATTTTAAAAATTATGAAGTGGATAATGTTCTAAGTGAGTGGAAAATGACTCACCAAAATATTCACTTATTATTCCATTTGAGAAATTAGTTTTATGTGAGAATTGACCTCACAACTAATTTTCTATTTCTCATTAAGAGGTTGAGCTTTCTTGGCATGGTTAAGATCCTTGAAGTTGGGTTTGCCATTTTTGCCTTGAGTAAGTTTTAAAGTCCTAGAATCATGGAGTTTGTCTTTCCTTAAAATGTCTTGAGATACTACTATTGTGGATTGGGGAGTTATGGGGAAAAACTATATAAACTCATGATGTGAGCCTTTGAAAGGAGAGGAGAAAGGATAGGAAACTTAGCCTTTGAAAGCCATAGTGCTTGGTTAATGCTCAGCCATGGAACTGGAATGTATGAAAGCTTAATTTGAAGATGAAATATAAAGGATCTGCCTTCCAATTGAAGCAGGTCCGGAGATGTAACCCCAGTGAGTTGGAGGGGTGAACTCCGTTATCAATTTGGTTGTCTTTCGCTTATGTGTTATGTGCTTCCTGGTTATGTTTAATTCATGTTAATATGTGTATGCTCTAACATGCTCATTTGAACTTGTATAAGCCATAGTCGTTTTAAAAGATCTTAGTACCGTACACGTGATGGTTGGGTAGTACTCGACCCGTGATCGGATCCTAGAACCTCTATACTCCACTACCTACCCCTAGTCGGCCAGAATCCATCTCCATTGATTACATGTCGGAGCCTTCCTTCTACTAAGCATGATATTGTGTTTTGCTGTAGTCATAAATGAAAATCTCGAAAGATATGGCCATTATGGTGGCTTGCAAGAAGAATATCACAGCAAAATCCACTACTAAAATCTTCTTTGAATGAGTGTGGGTAAACTTTGGGATCCCACAGTATATCATCTCAAATAGGGATAGCAGGTTCCTCAACACATTTTGGTCCAGCCTCTAGTCAGTGCTGGACACCAAGCTCACCAAGTCCACAGCTTTCCATCCCCAAACGGATGGCCAGACAGATGTCATCAACAGGATGATTGTACACATTTTGTGCGTGTACAATTCAAAGCATCCATGCACATGGGATGAGAGCCTCCCCTATGTACAACACAATTATAACCGGGCTCTCCATAGCTCAACCGGCCACAGCCCCTCTTAGGTGGGCTTGGGATTCCAGCCGCTATGTCCCATTGACCTAGCCATGCCATTTGTGGCTACTCAGGCAGATTTGGCTCATGTCCAGTCTGAATTTGACAAATCAAACAGCTTCATTGAGCGCATTCAGCACATATTCCAAAAGGTTCATGACACATTGGACAGAGCCAATGCTAAGTATGAGCAACGGCATGATCAAAATTGGGTGCCACACAACTTCCAGGTGGGCAACAAAGTCTGGCTACATTTGTAGAAGGAGCGCCTCACTGGACCCCACCGCAAGGTTTTCCCGCTCCGATATGGGTCGTACACCATCACCAAGGTTGTAGGGAAAAAAAATTTCGAGCTCAGTATTCCACCATTCCTGGGTCTGCACCCAGTATTCAATGTGGACCGCCTTCGTCCCTACTTCCCACCTCTACTGGACACCTCTGACATTGCAGAACAACTCACACCAACAAAGTTAAACCCAGACTGCATGGAACAGGCCACCACAGATTATATCATGGATGTGCAAATCAAGAACACTCGCCAACAGAAGATCCAACTATATCGGGTTTTTAAAGCTGGCCAACTCCTCCACCAAGGCAAGTGGTTCACCAGGGACCAAGTTCAGCAAAAGTTTCCCCATCTCATGGAGGAGCTCAATGCAATGGGGACCATTGCTTCCTAAGGGGGGAGGAATGATCCAGGTGGATATTAGTGGCCACCCGCCTATTCCACTTGGGGCCCCACCATTGTCTCTTTCATTTATTCAGTTTTGACACAACTTACTATTTTAGCAGTTTTTTCGGGTCTTGAACTTCCGAAGTCGTTTTGAGGCCCTAGACGACGTTTTTTTGGGCATCGTTTAGCAAGGGAAATAAAAGATTGGATGGTGGTATAGCGGGCCACAGGTGCAAATATATCATCATAGTCTATGCCTTCCTTTTGAGAGAAGCCTTGGGAAACGAATATTTCCTTGTACTTTTCAGTGGTACCATCATATCCATGCTTTATCTTATAGAGCCATTTTGAGGTGACAACAGCTTTGTCCTCCGGTCTTAGTACCACATCTGAGACAACATTCTTCATAATGGACTCATACTCTTCATGCATATCATCCTTCCAAACTTGATGCTTTACGACTTCTTCAAATGATCCAGGCTCATATTGTACGATTGTACTCATGGTTGCTAGATACCCTTGGTATCTATTCGACTTCTTGCTTTCATGCAATGTCCCCCTTGGTGCCATATGTCTCTATGCATCCTCGAGAGTATCCCTGAGCCATGAGGGTCTTCTCTTAATTGAAGGAGGTGGATCAATAGGGTCCATCGGGCATCATCTCATCCTTCAGCTCTTCCTGCTTCCCTGTTTTTTCATCATTGTCTTCCCTGGAGCTAGGAAGATTTATCACTTTCCTGAGGGAAGCATCTTCATCGAAGGTGACAACGTGGCATATCTCCACTTCTCTTTGACCAAGCACATAGATTATATATGCCTTCGAAGTTTCATTGTAGCCCACAAACATTCCCTTCTTTCCAGAAGCATCTAGCTTGCTTCTCTTCTCTTTCGGCACATGAAAGTAAACGGGACAACCAAAAAATCTAAAATGAGAAACATTAGGTTTATTACAAGAGAAGACTTCTTCGGAAGTTTTTGATTCCAGAGTGGAATGCGGGCATCGATTTTGTACATACACAGTAGTGTTCGCAACTTCGCCCCATAGAAACTTCGGAAGACCTTGGTCACAAGCATGGCATGGCCAGCTTCCACAATGGCCCTATTCTTTATTTCCACAATGACATTTTTCTCAAGGGTATACACGGTTGTGGACTCCCTCTTAATTCCAGCTTCTTTACAAAATTCATTGAAAGTGTTTGACTCATATTCGGTGCCATTATCGATCCTCAAAATCTTGATCTTCTTTCCTGTTTGATTTTCCACCAAGGCCTTGAAGGTACGAAACCATTTGAATGCTTCGTCCTTCTTCTTCAAGAAATATATCTAGGTATTGGGAGAGAAGTTGTTTATAAACGTCATGTAATAAGAACATCCTCCCAAGGATGTCATGGGAACCATACCAGATAAGTCAGAATGTATCAATTGCAAGACATCATATGTCTTTGTGACACTTGAGGGGAAAGGTCCCCTTGTATGATTTCCTTCGACACAACCTTGACATACACCTTCATGATCATTTAGGAATTAGGGCATCCCTATCACCGCCTTCCTTGCTTTGGGAATGGCTTTGTAATGAAGGTGTCCAAACCTCCGGTGCCATAATTCGGTTTGATGAATTGTATCACATGTCATAGCCTCCAATGGACTTCCTCCAACCTGGTAGAGTGTATCAACTATAAAACCAATAGTGAGAGCTTCCTTGAAGCTCTTCTTCCAGATGTGTACCTTTCCATCAACAAATTCTATCTTGAAACCTTTGTATTCCATGGCCGAGATAGACACAAGGTTCTTCTTCAAATCAGGTACATACAATACATCTTGTAAATGGAGGACTTGACCTTGAGATAAATGGAGGGTCATAGTCCTTGTCCCTTTCACGGGATAGGTGGCATTATCTCCAAGGATAATTTTCATATTAGTATCCTTCTCAATAAAATTAGAGAGAGATTCTTTAAAACCAGTGAGGTGCCTTGAAGCACCACTATCAATCAACCAGACATCCAGGGTGTCGGGTGGAGATATAGCAAAGAGGGAAGATACAAGAATGAATTCATTTCTTATATTTTCAACAACATTAGATTCATCATACCTGGAATTTCTTAACCTTTTGAAAGGTTTCCCATTTCCATTACGACCAGAGGGATCCTTCCTCTTTCTTTTGAACATTTTGTTCCTTTGATTACCATTCCCCCTGTTGTTGTTGTCATCATCCCTTGGAGAATCCCTTCTATTAGGGCATTCTCTAGCATAGTGGCCAAACTTGTTACATGCCTAACATCTTCCTTTTTTTCCTTTGGCCCCTTCTCTTCCATGGTTCCTTAGACCACCATTGTTCTTCTTCTTAGCACAAGCGATGAAGGCAGCATGACCTTCATTTTCATATTCCATCATTCTTGTCTCCTCTTGAGTGCATCTCGACAATACTTCATCAAAATAAGGAGTCACATTGTTATCGAGAATGGTAGTATTGAATATATTCCATTCAAAGGGGAGACCTCCAAGCGCAATGAGAACCATTTCTTGATCAGCTATTGTTTCCCCAATAGCGAGAAGGTTATTCCTGATTTCGGTCAACTTCAGAAAATAGGATTGAATGGATTCATCCTTGCCTTTCTTGAGATTCTTCAATTGGTTCTTAAAGAAAAGAACTTGATTTGCATTGTTGGCCCTGAACATGTTGAACAACTTATCATACATCTCTTTAGATGTGCCCAACTCGGAGATGTAAGCAACCATAATTTTATGGATGGAATCCCGGATAATCAACTTAGCTTTGATTTCCCCTTTTTTATACTTTGTCTTTGTGGCAGCGGGTGCAGATGATGGAGGCTCTTGGATTTTTCCTTGCACATAGTCCATGACATCTTGATCTTCCAAGACCAAGTCTAAATACATCTTCCAAGCACGATAATCAGACTTGTCAGTCAAATTATCATCAGCTTTGAAGCCATTATAATTTGAGGTACCCATGGGGCTTTGAAAAATGCTACTTCTTCGATGATTGCTCTCAACACAAGCTTGGGCTTTGTCTTCAGCTTAGCTCTGATACCATATAAATTTTTGAAGATGTTTTATGCTTGATGCAAATTTACTTCAAACTTCAAGAGCCCGATACCAAGTAGCATTCACAAAAACATGAAAGTAAAATGCTGATAGAACATACCAATAGATCGACGGAAGACAAGCAAAAAACATACTTATCATTTGATCAACAAAATATATATGTTGTGGTGTGTTACGACGGTCAACAGGATGCTTCAACCAGCAAAGTCTCCTCACGGTCAGCCAACCAGAAGTGTCACACAACCCTCAAGACAGCTCCACAAAGTCAACAAAAGTCAAAGTTGTCTAGTCAACATAGTCAACACAAAACAACAGCAGAAAATAGTCAACGCAATAGGTCAAAGTCAATGTCCAACCTCGATATGTGTGTCAATCAATGCACCTTCAAAAATCAAAATTTTGGTGAAGTTTGGAGGTCAAAGGACCAAGCGTTGACCAAAGTCAATTTTGGTCAAACCTGCGCTGAAACCCTACACAGATCCGCACCAAAACCCTAGTTGTTGCTCCACACGTGTGAGAAGAAATGCCTCCAAGAGGTGATCGAACCAATCAAACACAAGAGAGAAGTATGTGATGAGTTGATGATGAAATGACCTCCAAGTCTCTCCAATTTATATCCATCTGTGAGGGTGTGTGACACGTCTATTGGGCTCTCAAGCCGACATTGCAACTCTGGCTGACCTTGCACATAAGTGGAATAAATTCAAAATAAATTTCCTGCTCATCCGATCAAGATGATCTTTAGATCAATCTTGCACCTCTCTGAAAGAGGAATCCAATAAAAATATTGGCATCATCATCTGAGTAGTACAATATGGAGTTTGGACCTATTTGCCCAAAATTAACACTTCTCAACTTGGCATAGAAGATAAAACTATTCTTTGAAGAAGCGAGTGATTAACGTTCCAATATTAGAACTAGTGTTTGCCATTGTAATTGATGTACTTGTATATTTCACCCTTATAATTGAAGCTCTATCAGACAAAAAAATTTCATGTATGTATAGAAAAAAATTTAGGACTATTCTTGGGATGTTTACGGTATATGTTGTTGAAAATGCAGCAAGAAAATCTCAGTTTGACCTTGCCTTAGTCAAACTAGAGAAAACTTGAATTTCGACATAAGTAGAACTTGGAGGTAGTTAACTAAGGTGACATGGCTCTTGTCACTCAGTTAACTTAGCAGATTCGAGTTGGGGAAGCTTGAGTTCAATTCATTATGATTGATTCCTAATTTGTAGCAATCTAATTCAGTTAAGTTGAGTTATTATTAGTTAAATTATGTAATATTCCTAAATTAGCACACAACTCATTGGAATATTAATTTTTTATTTTTCTTCTTAGTTTGAAGAATAAGAGGGTATGGAGACCCATAAATCTCCTTAGTAGGAATAAATACACTCCTAATGTGAATGGAGGACATTTAAAAGCTATATTGAAGACCCTTATGTGTGAAAAGGGGTTGGAACATGTAGACTGGGTCAACCTTGACCAAATCAAACAGCGCTGGTATGGAAGGAGTGGCATTCATTGAGGGACAACGTAGTTTTGGAGGGAGACTCCATGCATGGAAGTAGTGGTTTTAATAAGTGGGTCCTAAGGTGAAGAAGCTCACCAAGAATATAATGAAGGGGATGGTAGCCATTGTGGGCGTGATTGGATTATTATTTTGTTTATGGTCTGTTAAGACTTGTGGCTCTCTTCAGCTATTTAGCTAAGATTGCAGTGTCGTTTAGCACAAGGGTGTTCCCGAGTAGGAATCCCACCTTAATCCTCGGGGGACTTCGAGTGCCTACTCAGGAGAAGTATTTGCACTATATTTCCACATTCCATCATTAGGCCAAGCTACATCTTTCTTCAACAGTGCAATGGCTGCTTAGAGTTGTGTTGTGTTGCACGGTGCAACAATGGAGGATTGTATTGAGTGTTTTCTGAGATTTTTTTTAGTGGAGGAAGGTTTCCTTCCATTGGGAGGCCAGTAAATAATCCCCTTGAGCTTTATTGACATATTTTGCACTACTCCAAGGTGATATTATCCGCCACAGTGCAGTTTCAGTCTGGATCTGCGTTATTTTAGGGAGGAGTTGCAGGGGTGGTTGCAATGTGTGTTTTGGGAGGTGATTTCTTCGGTGGAGGGGACATCCTTTCATCCAGAGGATCTATTGGAGACGAACTGAAGGATTCTACATCAGCTTCAGCCATATCTTCTGATTTTTGTTGTTGCAGCAACCCTTCAGCCCTAGGGCTGCAACTTACATTTGTATATTTTGGGTATTTTCCGGAAACCCTCTTGGGTTATCTTGGAAAGGTGATATAGGGCCTAGATCTGTTTGTATAAAATCTATTGAGGCATATATCATTGTATTTACATTATTGTATGATCTCCAACTATATTTATGTCCAGTATGATTGCGTTGTAGCAGCTCTCGGCATTTTGTATTATAGCTGCATCTCATATTTGGGAGTGATTGTTTATGGGAGGCTTGTTTCCTTATATTACCTGACATGTGCCTCTCTATTTTGTATTGATTTTATGTTATTATACATAATTTTACGGCTCCATATTGGTTTCAATTGTTGATGTGTTGATTTACACTACTATTTCCAGTTTGTGTTCATATATTGTTTCTTTCCCCATTTGGGAATATTACGGTCGTATCATAGCATAATCTTGGCTCAGCCTGTGGATCTCAGCCATTATGCTATCAAGAGAATAAGAAAAAGGAGAAAGAGATCGGAATGATGGAAGGAATGAATTTTATCTCATCTCTTTTTCGATCTACGAGGAACCTCACCAAGGAGGTCAAGCAAAGAAGATTTGAGAGAAGAAATGAAACCAAATTAGGGTTTCAAGATGAGGAAGGTCCATGTACTTCCTATCAGCAGAATAAAGAACCGGTATTGCATAGAGCTCCAAATAAATATACTATACCCTTTTCTTTTGAAGAAGAAGATAAAAGGCATGGAGATGGAGGAAACTTAGATCATGAGATTCTAAGAGAGTATCTTGCAGAATACAAATCTCAATCAAGAGCTTTAAAGGAGAATTTGATTCTACCATAGTTTATTCAGATCAAAGAATAAAGGAGACCTTGCAGCTATAGAAGGAGAAAGAACAATAGATTTCTATTGTCTACCTTTGATGGGTCATCCACATGCATAGTAAGGGCTTGGGTAATGGAGTTGGATGCATTATTCCTACTACATCCAATAGGAGAGAAAGAAGTTGTTGAGATTACAGCGTTGCACCTTGGGGGTGAAGCAAACATTTGGTAGTTCAGCCATTTGAGTCATGCAAGAGTGACTGCCTATGCAGATTTTACTCAAAGGTTGATCAAGAAGTTTGAAAAGAAGAAATAGGAGGAGGAGAAACTTCCACCACCACTTGCTGTAGGAGCACTTGCATTAGGAGAAAGAACACTTGCACCTTCGCAAAGTGATCTTGATCTCTTGACATTTAGAGTCCCATGCACTATTCTGAAGATGCATGAGGAGGAGGAGACTTATACTAGTGCTGGTGTAGCCATAAAGGAGGAGCCATCATCACTAGTAGTTGGATAAATCATCACATCGGTGGGAGGAACCCTTGTAGCAGTACAAGATGTTCCCAAGCAAAACCAAGGTATGCAAATGTTTCCACTTTCTGTTATTTCAACACATCTTATGGAAGGTTGTGGCGACATGCCATTGCATGACCTCAGATCAAAACACACTACTGATTTGGAGCAATAGACTATCACTGCGCAAAGGACCCTTGACAGGATCAAGGAGGAGATGTACATTCATCCTAGTATGTCATTTTTGAGCTGCACACAACTCTTGGGGTTGGAGTGTATATTTTTGGAGGATAGGATGAGTATTGTGCTAAACAATCGAATGCAGAACTATATGTTCAGCATTGAACATGATCATGGGACAACAAATGCACCATCATGGAGATCAGCAGCGCTGTCATGGAGCAGCAGTGATGAGTTGGGGGCCCAACCATTATTGGAGCATTCCAATGACCATTCTACATGTGTAGTAGGGGATAGGTAGATGGTTGATGAGAGACATATTATCTCCCATTATTATGATGGATCTTTCTTGATGATCACTTCACAACTCAATGAGAAGATTTTTCCTTCAGTATATTTGGATCCTTATGGGGTCAACTTGGTCATTGATGAGTGGTCTTCATATGGAGATCTCCAGGGGGCTACACTTCAACATCCCATGAAGTGTAGAGATAGTAATTTGATTTGGGAGGATGGTATTCTCCATTGGAGGAATACCCATGTAGAGCATGACAGTAGACACTCACCATTGGTTGGATGGGTGATGTTGATGAGAAAGAGACTGGTGAGCCACTTGTAGATCTATGACACAGGGCAGCAGGAGGCAAGGCCGTGCTGGCTACTCTTGAAATATTTTGGTCAGCATGTGAAATATCCTACTTCAAAGGGTATGTTATTGGTTGGGATATGGCATGGCATTTGCATCATGGGGCAGCAAGGATTTTGGTTGCATTGGAATGATGTGACATTTTTCATGTCAAACATCATGTTTTCACTCCAAGGCCTATATGATGGAGATGTGAGGAGGCAGCAAGAGCTATTGTTGCTTTGGTTACCCTTGGGAGAGTATGGGTTGATTTTATCCCATAATTTGCACTATGATTCAGAAGTGGTGGATGGAGACATCTACTACCAGGATATGATCTTCTTGACTTGGACCTCCAAGCACAAGAAGAAGGATTGGCAGGCAGCACATGGGTATTTTCTCTCTAGTCACATTGATTTCATGAGGACATACCGTACTATCATAGAGAGATTCACTTGGAAAGGCATCAAAGAGGAGATGCATCATCACATGAGGAGATGCATGGATTATTTGGAGGAGGGACATAACTCTTTTATAGAGTTAACACAACCACTTCCTTACTCATTGGGGGTTGAGAAGAGGTTCATCTATGAGCCACTTCAGCAACTTGTTCAAGGTACATGGTAAGGATTGTGTTTATGTGCATCATGATTCACTTACTATGTGCTTGTATTTCTTTGCCATCCATGTACAAGTTATTGCTCCAAGATGGGGTATTATTTCTTATAGACATCATGATCCATTTGGGGACATAAGCAGTGATGTTGATGGCCACTCCCTAGGAGATGTTGGGGAGATGATATCTTTTTCAGAGTGTGCTCAATGTGCACCTCACATCATACATGTTCTCCAAGCATGTGAGAGGATTGGGGAAGCAAGAAAGTGGTTGGGAAACCACTCATCATATCCTATTCTGAGGCAGTTTGGAGTAAAACTACGCTAGTTGCACTTGAGGGATAATTATCATTCTCTAGTTTTATATATGGCAGACAGTATAACTCTAATTATGATCCCATATGTTGATGATGTCCTTGTCATTGTTGTGGGCATGGTTGGAGAGATGACACATGGATTGGATGTTCTTATTAGAGATGATATTCTTCACATTACTTATGTTTCATATTTCAGGGAGAGAATTGGACCATCCATGATTGCTATATTGGATCTCTTGTTTCCTTATGGGATGAGCCATTTGGGTAACTTGAGCACTTGGAAGGTGCCTCTCATGAGCATATGGGAGGAGTTTTCTATGAATTACCATTCTGGAGGGTGATTCATTTTGTATGGATGATAGCTTGGAGACTGGAGCCCCATATGGGAATGAAGGTTCCCCACATTTTTCAGTTCTGTCCTTGCAGTTTCTTGGGGACAAGCAACATTTGTGAGGGGAGGATTGTAATATTCCTAAATTAGCACACAACTAATTGGAATATTAATTTTTTATTTTGCTTCTTAGTTTGAAGAATAAGAGGGTATGGAGACCCATAAATCTCTTTAGTAGGAATAAATACACTCCTAATGTGAATGAAGGACATCTAAAAGCTGGATTGAAGACCCTTATGTGTGAAAAGGGGTTGGAACATGTAGACTAGGTCAACCTTGACCAAATCAAACAATGCTGGTATGGAAGGAGTGGCATTCATTGAGGGACAACGCAATTTTGGAGGGAGACTCCATGCATGGAAGTAGTGGCTTTAACGAGTAGGGCCCAAGGTGAGGAAGCTCACCAAGAATATAAGGAAGGGGATGGCAGCCATTGTGGGCATGATTGGATTATTATTTTGTTTATGGTTTGTTAAGACTTGTGGCTCTCTTCAGCTGCTTAGCTAAGATTGTAGTGCCATTTAGCACAAGGGTGTTCCTGAGTGGGAATCCCACCTTCATCCTCAGGAGATTTCGAGTGCCTACTCAGAAGAAGTATTTGCACTACATTTCCACATTTCGGCATCATGCCAAGCTACAACTTTCTTCAACAGCGCGGTGTCTGCTTAGAGTTGTATTGTGTTGCAGGGTGCAGCAGTGGAGGATTGTATTGGGTGTTTTCTGAGCTGTTTTTCAATGGAGGAAGGTTTCCTTCCATTGGGAGGCCAGTAAAAAATCCCCTTGAGCTTTATTGACATATTTGGCACCATGCCAAGGTGATATTATCCCCTACAGCGCAGTTTCAGTCTGGATCTGCGTTATTTTAGGAAGGAGTTGCACGGGTGGTTGCAGTATGTGTTTTGGGAGGTGATTTCTTTAGTGGAGGTGACATCCTTTCATCCAAAGGATCTATTGGAGAAGAGTTGTCGTATTCTACATCAGCTTTAGCCATATCTTCTCATTTTTGTTGTTGCAGCAACCCTTCAGCCCTAGGGCTACAACTTACATTTGTATATTTTGGGTATTTTCCGGAAACCCTCTTGGGTTATCTTGGAAAGGTGATATAGGGCCTAGATATGTTTGTATAACATCTATTGAGGCATATATCATTGTATTTACATTATTGTATGATCTTCAGCTGTAGTTATGCCCAGTATGACTGCGTTGTAGCAGCATATCATATTTGGAAGTGATTGTTTATGGGAGGCTTGTTTCCTCATATCATATGACATGTGCCTCTCTATTTTGTATTGATTTGTTGTTCTTATACATAATGTTATGGCTCCATATTGGTTTCCATTGTTGATGTGTTTATTTACACTGCTATTTCCAGTTTTTGTTCATATATTGTTGTTTCCCCATTTGGGAATATTACAAACTAGTTCCAACTACTGGAGAA
Source organism: Pinus albicaulis (assembly GCA_034641835.2). Classification (NCBI taxonomy): domain Eukaryota; kingdom Viridiplantae; phylum Streptophyta; class Pinopsida; order Pinales; family Pinaceae; genus Pinus; species Pinus albicaulis. The sequence goes on along the minus strand of CM076570.1, from coordinate 138,965,658 downwards.
ACTAGTGGAAGGTCAATTTATGCAGTGTAACTTCAATCAAAGTCATTGGTCATCTAGTTAACTAATCAATCAAACCAAAATAATTGATGCATGCGAATAATTCGAGTTACTGACTTGAGGTGGAGATTCCAAGGCCATGTACTATCATTTGTAGGCTAGTTCCATGTGTACATGTGGTGCATGCAGTCCAAGAATGGGCCTACAAGAATTGTGCAATCCAATTAAGGAATTTCCCTAAAATATAGGGGCTAATTCGTTAAGGAACAACACAAGGAAATAAGAGCTCGGAGGCTTGAAAAATTGGCTAATTATTGGCCAGGTTCAGTCAGTCAGGTAGAGAGATAAACTATACACTTGCAGGTTGTGCTCAGGCTTGAGAAAGCATTGTATTTCATCTCTATTCTTTTATTAATGAAATACATATAGTAAGGGATTTCAAGCAGTTGCTTTCTCCTAGATAAATATTTGTGCATGTGTGATTTTTCCTTTCACATGATAATGATATGTGTTCTCGATCATGAATTAGCTTCCACGTATCAGTAGAGTAGCTTCTAGTCTTGTGATATAGTAAATTTCATGAGCAGTTTAGAATCTACACATTAATTTCTACATGGTATAAGAGCGAGATTCACAATAGATAAGAGATTTTGAATTTGTCTTTACAGGAAAAATTCTTGAAAGCTAGAAGGATGGATTTATATGGACTAAGACTCGAGTATGCCCTTAAGGGAAGATCAAAATATGTTTCTTGGAAGGACATCATGGAGGCAATATTGGAAGATAATGGGTTGAAGAAATCTATTGAGAGTGACATTCTGAAACCAACAACAACTGATAATTAGAATCTAGCAGAATGGAAGAAGTGTGTAGCCAGGGAAATGAGAATCATATTGGAGGGAGTACGAGACCATATTGTCTCAAATCTCAATGGTAAAGAGACTCCGTATGCAATGTGGAAAGCATTGGCGTATCCGTTCCAGAATAACAACGACCACAAGAAATCGAAGCTCAAGGAAAAACTTCGAAGTATTAAGATGCAAAAGAATGACTTAATTCAACCATATCTGAGTAGGTTCACAAAATTTCATGTTGAACTTGTAGGATTTAGTGTCATTGTCCTGGATGATTATTTGGTTATCCTAGCCCTTCTAGGCCTTCCAAAGAGTTGGTGAAACTACCAAGATTCAGTGAATGGGAGGGAGAAACTACCAAAATGGGAGCAACTATGGCCCAATTTGGTACAGGAGGAAATAATGCAGAATACCAGAAATGAGACTTCATACAAGGGTGAGTATGAAGAAACAATTTTCCTTGCCTTGAAAGGAAAACAAGGGAAAAGGGAAGAAATTCCAATCTAAACTAAAATCCATTCAAGGGGACAAGAAGAAATAGTTTTCCATAATAAAGTGCTTTCACTATCATGAATTTGGACACTATGCCATGAAGTGTCCACATAAGAAGGAAATCAGGAAGACCTAAAGAGGAGAAACAGGTGAAGCCTTGGCTTCACAATTCGAGCTTGACTTCACCCCTCATTTCATGCATGGCAAGAACAGTGATGGGAAGTGTGAGGTACCTGGATAGTGGTGCCTCGTTCCACATGATGGGGAACAAAGAATTTTTCAGTGACTTGGAGGAGAAATATCTACAGATGCACATCAAGATGGGAGATGATGAACAAGATTGACATAGTCACCTTTTAGAGGGAGTCTGGCTCCCCTCTAAGGCTCAAGGATGTGATGTTTGTATCAGGTCTAAAGAATAATTTTGTTTCCAACATGGTGTTGGAAGGTCATGGCTATAATGTGATATTCAGCAAAGGAAAGTAATTCCTGAGACACATTTCCATAGGACAAGTGAAGCCGATTGGGGTTCAAGTGAAGAACCTCTACAAGATGGATTCAGAAGACTGTGCTTCTTTGAGCACAAAGGTAGAGAAGGTGTAGAGCCGAGATGTCGTCGAATTATGTCATAGAATACTTGGCCATTTACATGATGGAGCTTTGAATATCATGCAAAAGATCACCACAAGCCTCCCTAAAGGAGCACTAGAGCAGCAAAATACATGCAAATGGTGTACCTTGGGTAAGTACACAAAATCCACCTTCAATTATCGGTACAATAGGGCACATTCAATCCTTGAAATAATCCACTCTGATCTATGTAGAACTTTCTCGATAACCTCCACTTCCAAGCATAGGCATTATGTTATATTTGTAAATGATTTCTCATGGAAGTGTTGGATATTATTCATGCAGAAGAAAGGCCATACATTCTCCAAGTTTTTTGAATTTAAAGCACTTATTGAGAAAGAAACTGGCAAAAAAGTGAAGGCTCCCAGGAGAAATAACATAGGTGAGTGTGTGTTAAATGAGTTTAAAAATTTCTATGCCAAGGAATACATTCGACGGGAGTTGAAAACACCCCACAACCCACAATAGAATGGGGTGGCTGAGAGGAAGACCATAATTATTGTTGGAGCAGCAAGGCCGATGTTGCATGACCAAGGCCTACCACTGCACTTGTGGGATAAAGCATGCAACACAACAGTCTATTTGCATAACAAGAGTTATCATATGATTCTTAGGATGAGTACACCAAAAGAAGCTTTTTCAGGGAAGAAACTACATGTGTCACACTTTAGGATCTTTGGAGCGTCACCATATTTCCATGTCTCCAAGAAATCAAGGAAAAATCTAGAGTTGACAACAAAGTTGGAGATATTTGTGGGGTACACAGAAACACCTCATAACTATCATGTATACTTTCCATCCCTCAGAATGACAATTGTTATAAGGGATGTGAAGTTCGATGGGGAGAAGGCAATGAGGTGTTCTATTGAGAGGGAGATTCAGTTGCATTCAAATCGGGAGCTTTTGTATCCAAAGGAAGAACCTCGGGAAGTTGTGGAGCAACCACAAGCAGAGGAGCAGAGAGTGGAGATAACCACTCAAGGAGAGACATCCAGGGAAGGAAGGAAATGAATCGAGGAAGCTGACAGATTATTGCTTGATTCTATAGAGAATGTGGGATCACCTACTTCACAATGTAGATAGAGGAGGACACTGGATTGGTACATTGGCTACATGGCTCTAACAACTGAGCTAGTAGAGACAGAACCCTCCTCATTTGAGGAAGAAGTAGAGAAACATGTATCGATTGATGCTATGGTAGAGGAATATGATTCCATAGTTAGAAACAGTGTTTGGGAAGTGGTCCCAAGGCTAGCATATAAATCAATGGTAGGTTTGAGATAGATTTATAAGGTAAAGTATGCAGCAGACAGAAGCATAGAGAATCATAAGGCCAGATTTGTGGCCAATGGGTACTCTCAGGTTAAAGGGATTGACTATGAGGAGACATTTTCTCTAGTAGCAAGGTACTCTTCCATTATATCAATCTTAGCACTAGCTTCATAGAAGGGGTGGAAGATCCACCAGATGGATGTGAATACAACATTCCTCAATGGAGTTATTGAGGAGGAGGTGTACATCGAGCAAACATAAGGTTTTGAGACCTTTGACAGAGAGTCACATGTGTGAAAACTCAAGCAAGCATTGTATGGATTGAAGTAAGCACCCCATGCTTGGTACACCAGGATCGATAACTATCTCACTGGTTTGGGTTTCACCAAAAGTGAAGTGGATGCAAACATATATCACATTTTGGTAGAAGGTAAATTGTTGATTATTGTCTTATATATTGATGATTTGATTTTAATCGATCATGAATAGTTGATCAAATATTTCAAGGAGGATATTGTAAGAAAGTTTGAAATGAAGGACATGCACCTCATGCACTATTTTCTCTGATTGGAAGTATGGCAAGGAGAAGGGGAATTATTTGTCTCTCAGAGCAAGTATGCAAATGAGATACTTCAAAAGTTCTACATGGACAAATTCAAGCCCATGGAGACTTCTTTAGAAACCAACTGGGGGAAGGAGGATGCCACTTTAGGTGAGGAAGTGGATGATATTGTTTACAAGCAGTTGGTGGGTTCACTCATGTATCTTGTGAACACATGACCAAATATGTGTAATGCAGTCAACCAATTGAGCCAAGCTATGGTTCAACCGACCAAATTATTTTGGAGGGATGATAAACATGTTCTACGGTACCTCAGAGGAAATACTAATTTTGGACTATGGTACAAGGGGATAGAGGGAGTGAAGCTACGTGGCTTCATAGATGCAAAATGGGTAGGGATTCCATCAAACCGAAAGAGCACATCAGGAGGAATTTTCAGTGTTGGTTTCGTAGTGGTTTCTTGGTATAGCAAGAAGCAGAGATACGTGGGAATCAGCTCGATAGAAGCAAAGTACATGGTTGTCAGTCAAGAAACATGTGACACAATCTAGGTGAGAAATATTATTGTGGGGTTATTCAGTCAAATGATGGATCATACTATGATTTACTATTATAAAATAGTTGCATCAAGTTCTCTAAAAATCCTTCTTCTCGTGATTGATCCAAAAATATAGATATATGGTATCACCATCTATGAGATTGTGTGTATAGTCAGATCATAATGTTGTAGTACATTTCGACAGAGGAACAAGATGCAGAAATTTTGACAAAGGCTTTGTCAATAGGAAAATTCGATTTCCATAGAGGCAGGATTGGGATGGAAGATAATCCCTTTCTTGCTGAGAGGGAGTGTTGAAAATGCAACAATAAAATATCAGTTTGACCTTGCTTTATTCAAACTAGAGAAAATTCGAATTTCCACATCAGCAAAATCTTGGAGGTAGTTAATCAAGGTGACATGGCTCTTGTCACTCAGTTAACTCAGTAAATTTGAGTTTGGGAAGCTTGATTTCAGATCAGTATGACTGATTGCTAATTTGTAGCAATATATTTCAGTTAAGTTTAGTTATTGTTAGTTAAACTAGTTCCAACTATTAGAGCAACTAGTGGAAGGTCAAGTTGTGCAGTGTAACTTCAATCACACTCAGTGTTCATCCAATTAACTGATAAATAAACCCAAAATAATTGATGCATGCAGAGAATTCGAGTTACCCAATTGAGATAGAGATTCCAAGGCAATGTACTATTAGTTGTAGACTAGTTCCATATGTATAGGAGGTGCATGTAGTCAAAGAATGGGCCTACAGGAATTGCATAATCCAATTGAGGAAATTCTCTAAAAATATAGGGGTTGATTCCTCAAGGAACAAAGAAAGGAAATAAGAGCTTGGAGGCTTGAAAATTTGGCTAAGTACTGGCCAGGTTCAGTCATTCAGGCAGAGAGATAGACTATACACTTGCAAGTTGTTCTCATGCTTGAGACAGAATTGTATTTCATCTCTATTCTTTGATTAATGTAATACAAATAGTAAGGGTTTTTGAGAAGTTGCTTTCCCCTAGATAAATCTCTCTGCATGAGTGATGTTTCCTTTTGCATGTTAATGATTGTGTTCTTGATTGTGAATTAGCTTCCGCATACTAGTAGAGTAGCTTCTAGTCTTGTGATTTAGTAAATTTCATGAGCAGTTTAGAATCTACACATTAATTCTACATATGTTGTGTTGATATGTACTGGAGAAATTGAATTATTTTGGTGGCTTCGATACTCATCTTGTTGAATTTGTGTTGTATTCACTATAATATTGTTGTGTGAACTATTTGGCTAACGAATATTTCATGCTCTTGTGTGCCTCTTCTAGGATAATACTATTACTTTCCTCTTAGAGACTCAACTCTTATCTCCCCTTGTGAAGGTTTCCTTTTACATCCCGCAATTTGTGCTTCACAATGTCAAATTACTTGCTTATTCAAGGTTTATGTATATAATCTCTTATATTATCCATTGAAACCAAGACAAACCTTTGTTTTATGGTGGTCGGGTCGATAGTTTTGATGGGGCCCCTACCCCAAATGATGTGAGGTCTAATTGGGAATTGACATTAGGGAGACGCCCTGTATGTTGGCGATATCCAGCACCTTCAACACATTCCACATACAATAAATCATCTTACGTTTCTAAATCATGCAACAATTCCAATTCATCAAAAATGTGATCTCACTCTTCTTCAATTTCTCCCTAAAAAAATATCACAAACACATATCCCCTTAAAACAAGAACTCAAATCAACTTAATATCACAAGCACATATCCCCGTAAAACAAGAACTCAAATAAACTTTTCATTAATCTCATATTACCTTATACTTTAAGCTCAAATAAAAAAAGGTTCCTACCATACAAAAGGTTTATCTCTGAACATGCTATTCTCTTAACAATTACAAGTTAATCAAATTTCAAGAAATTAATTCATCAAGTTCTTAAACAATATGAATTTTAACTCTATCGCCTAACTAACAATATTTTATAGAAGTTCATGAGTTCAATCCACGTAATTTATCAAATAAATAAATAGCTAATTTGTTTGTTAGATGTTAAATAAATAAATAGCTAATTACATCTTTATATAAAAATGTGTTTGTTGGAATGAATTACAATTTTATATAAAAATGAGTTTGTACTTTGGAATTTAAGAAATTCAAACAAATTCTTAATTTACCTACATTATCTAATAAACCTTGCATTGAAATATTGTATTGTTTTAATTACATGGAAACAAATGCATGAATGTTTAAGAGACATTAATAGCATTAGAGTCCAAATGTATACAAGGTAATGAAGAAAATTTATATCATATGTCAGTAGTAGGAAAAATGTGTTTTAACCTTAGTAAATTAAACATACCCACATTGCACTAATTAAACAAATAAAACCGTTATTAAGAAATTGTAAGTCAATAGTAAGAGAAATGCTTTTTATCCATAGAATTAAACATGGCCAGATTGCACCAATTAAACAAATAAAAACATTATTAACCATTGTAAATCAACATTAGGAAAATTGTGTTTTATCTATAGTAAATTAAACATTACTTATATACCACTATTCCAAGAGTAAATAAGCCTCAATTAAACGTTTAAGCCATGAATTATGCCAATGCTTTGGACATTTTCCAAAAATTTAGAAAGACGTTAAAACTTAATAGGTTGATATTACCTTATGTAAGCATTTTAACCATAATTACAACTAAATGTTCCATTGGATCCCCTGTTCAACTTTTTAGAAAAAGTTAAGCCATGAATTGATCGATTCACCTAAAGCAATGATAGAGAAAACATTCAAATATATTGTTGACACAACAATATGATAATATAAATCACTGTCAAATCCAAGTTATATTGTTGTCATATATTGTAGTGAAAATGGGAACGTGGAATTCTATCATAAAAGTAACTTACTCCACAACATGAAGAAAAGTAAATTTAGAAAAGGTGGGCGACGGTGTTAAAATTTACATAATTGAAATTCTTTTCAATCAAGACAATTTTGAGAAGAGGAAAAGAAAAAGACAACAAAAATTAAGAATAATAAATTTTGGAAAATAGTTATGTTGATCTAGTAATTCCTAGGTATGTGCCCATTTTCTTGCTTTTTTTGCATGTTGTATATATAATAAAAATAAATAGCATTATCCAAGTAGGAGAAGTAATTCAGTTTGTTGCAGTGAGATTCTAGATCTAGGACTTGGAATTTTCACATGGTATTAGAGTGTTGATTGTGAAATAGGAAGAGTCGATCCAGTGCTGAGACAGAGGCCAAAGAGCTGTAAAAGGCAACAAATCAAATCCCCAAAGGGATTGTGTAGTCCAACCAGAAGGGATGGAATTTTTGGGAAAGTCTTTCTTTGAGTGAGTCAACAGAGAGGAAGGACTTCCAGATCGGAATTTTACCGAGCCAGAGGGAGCAACGCAACACCTCAGCGTAAAGATGGTGGGATGCAATTTCTGTAGGAAGATTTTGTTTTGTTGGGCATAAAGTCATCAGAAGAGGAAGCGACAACACAGTGAGGGAATTTTCTTCCTCAGGAAGTTCTTAGCCAGGTAATTTCATTTTGCCAAGATCTGAGCAGCAGATCCGGGCAACGAATCTACAAACTCCACAAGGAGTGCGTAAGCCTGTCTAGTGCTACACAGAGGGGGAAGAAGAGGGGAAAATTCAACATTCTTGACAGCTATGGCAGCTCATGGGCTTAGATATCAGGGCCATTTGGAGGAAGCCTCCAACTACATGATCTGGAAGGCAATAATCACATGCCTTCTAGATGAGTACGATCTCAAGTTTTTCGTGACAAATACGATAATTGTCCCTGCATATCCAGATTCGTTGAAGAAGTACACGGATGATATAGTGAAGTCCAAAAGGCTTCTCCTTGATGGAGTCAAAGGTCATATAGTGTCCCATATATCTAGCAAGGACACAACCAGGAAGATGTGGGAAGCCTTTGCAACGTTGTATGAAGGCTCTTCCGAATAATGGAAGATGTACTTAGAGCAGAAATTAAGGATGATGCAGATGCAGAAAGGGGAGCGTATTGTTTCGTCCCTGTCAAAAATTCAGGAAATCCATGATCAACTAGCAACAATGGGGGCCACCCCTTCTCCTACAACAATGGTGAGATTGGCTCTTAACACAATCTTTCAAGAAAGGAAGGTGTTTGTCCAAAGCATCCTGGGAAGAGCAACCTTACTGGGTTGGGAAGAGATGTGGGCTGCTCTTCAGCAAGAAGAGCTAAGGAGGGACCTGGTCAAGTGTAAACTTGACGGCAGCAGTAGTAGTGTATCGAAGTTGAAGTAGGAGGAGGAAGAGAGTGCAAACTTCGCATCCAAAGGGCAACAGGAGCAATGAAGAGGTAAGAAAGATGTCTCAAAGATTAAGTGCTTCAGGTGTGGTGAACTTGGTCACTACACTACCCAGTGTCCTTTGAATAAAAAGGACAAGGACGAGAAGCACGATCCAAAGGCTGGGACCACGAAGATCGATGAGGATGAGTATGCCATGAGTGCCTATGCATCTCTAGGAGGGAGATGGGGTGACATTGAGTTGTAAGTTTCCAAGAACTTCAGTTGGGCAGGATCCTTGAGGAGTCCACCTCACAAATCATAACCTTGCTATGGGTGCCCAAGATCAGCAGTAGTAGGTTGGAGGAGTTTTCATTCGGTGCAGAGGAGTGCATAAACGACAGATGCAGTGGTTAGAAGCACTAAATCTAAGCAGCACATATGGACGCGTGCAGAGAAGCAGTAGCACAATGCTTTAGAGGGACAACGTGGGGCTAGCAACAATGTGCAATAGGGCATGTCTGTTAGAGCAAATTCCTCGCTAAGTGGGAGTGTTGATTTGTGGTAGCATTAGATGTGCTCTAAGTCTCAAATTTTGTGTATAGGCTTAGACACATGCATTATAGATAACCCATAAATTATTTTGGGAAATTCCACCCAGAAACATTTTTATTTGATATATTAATTATTTTTAATGAGGACCCTAAGTCTAACTTAGGAAATTAAAATAATTAATGGGTATTAATTTAAATTGTGGGTGAAACTTATGGAAAAGGAAGATCAAGTTTAAATGTAATCGTCGCCGTCGATTGGAAATCTAATCTCGATCGTTGAAGTCTTAATGAGAAGAATATAAAGGAAGGCTTGAGGGTCATTTGTAAGACACACCAAAAGGATCAAGTGATAGAATTTTCTGCATTGAGCAGTACACAAGATGAAAACCAGATTTAAATGATTCTTCGTTGTATTGAGGGGAAAATACATTATCTGGAGAGAAACATTTCTCATTCAAAGAATCATCAGCAGATAATGGTAGAGAGAGATCCAACAACTCATGTGTAGAGGAAATCTGAATGGTTTGCTGAAGAATTGATTTCAAAAGTCGGAAGACGGGGTGTGAGACCGGGAGGTAGAGATCAAGATTTTTGAGGAGCAGATCGATTCACCAGTTGAATGATGTAGTGCCCAAAAGGGTTGACACTGGGACTGCGCAGTGACTGCATAGAGGCAGCACAAAGCTTGCTGGAGGTGCATCATTTAGTGGCAGGATCAACCCGAATTTCCAGTGATAGTGTGAGGTAACCTCACTAATATTTCTATCAGTCATATTCTCTGTATTTGAATAGTCTGGAGTGACATTCAGAGATGTATTCAGAATTTACTGTTGCTTAATAATAAAATCCTCAGATATGCTGCACCGATTTTCTTGCATTGGGTTTTTCCGGGGATAATTGTCCAAAAATAACGACGTATTGTGTGTGTTATTTATTTTGCTCAGTTTCCTATTTTTGCATCTAAATTAATTAAGTGAAGGTTTCTTCAGTAATTGCTTCAATGTTCTCAGAATTAATTTGCAAAATAACTTGTTAATATAATCTACAAGTAGGAGAAGTAATTCAATTTGTTGCAGTAGGATTCTAGATCTATGACTTTGAATTTTCATAGTTATATGTTTTTAATTTGATAAAATTCATAACCATAAATTAAGGGATTGGAACCTAGATCATGATTTCATTTACCATTAAATTTCCCTATGGTAGTCTAGTACCATTCTTGGCTAGTGAGTTAGCTAGAATGTTGAGATCTTTGAGGATGTTTTCTTGCATGGTGGATAAACATGTCATAATTCTCTAAAGAATGGATTTAAACTTGAAGTCAGTAGGAATCATGTTGAGGCTAATGCGTGAGATACTGTTGTTAGTCTCCAACAATAATGAGCGAATTAACAAAGTGAGAATTGGCCAAGGATAAGCTTCAGAGAAGCCCATATAATTCAGGATGGTTGTTAGTGGCTAGATCATGTCCCTGGGATAATGTTGCTTCAATTTCTCCTGCGCAAGCATAAAGGCATTCCCCCACACCCTATGTCACATGGTTTAGCTTTGAATTTGAGTTCGACAATGATTAAGTTAGGTTCAAATTAGAATTTTTCGATAAGATTTAGATGACGTTTGCCATTTTATATATATAACTTTTCCTATTTATAACAACACGATTAAAAAATAAACTAGAATATTGACATAAAGACCTGCCCTATATGTGCATTGTGAAGAGTCAAGTCATGAACCTGTCATAGTTGTTATCTAAGAAAAACAATGAATATGATGTCAATCTACAAAATTTTGAAGGTTGAGGTTTGGGTGGGGTTTGAGCTAGATAACGATTTCCAAGTTTTTGGCGGTGTAGAGAATGGAACAAAATGCTAGTGTCCATTATTTTTTTAAAATTAAACTAGTAAACAATACAACCATAAATCTATGAACCTTTAAAAATTCGCTCAAAATTCATCTTTAATTTGGTTTTCAACTCAAATTTGAACAAGTTAATTTTGTGAATGTTTGGCCTTGAAATTTATTCTTGAGATTCACCGAACCTAAACAAATTTAAATAAAATTTTAACATTCACTGAATTTTGAACCTTAAGGTTTGAATTTAGCAAACCCTGTGACATAGCCCGCACCTACCACCCAATGGGGCAAGGGGAAATATTGGGAGAAACAAATAATTGATATTATTTGTTTTTTTGCAATATTAATTATTTGATTTTCCTAATGTTTCCACCCACCCTTGCTTGTTAGGCTAGTGTGTGTGCGAGGGTAAGGGGAAATACTAGGAAAAATAAATAATATCAAATATTTGGCCAGTGTGCGGGTAAGGGTTGGTGGAAATATTGGGAAAAACAAAAAATTAATATTATTTGTTTTTCTTGATATTACCTGACCACCCCTCACTAGTTTGGCCAATGTGTGATTTTTTTTTTTTTTTGCTGCAATATTTCTCCCCACACCCTCCTACAATATTTATCGCCAACCCCACCCATAATATTTCTCCCATGACAATCTAAATGTTCTATGTTTTGATTATTTTCTACGTATATTTTCTAGTTAATTTTGTTCCAATTCTAGTAGGATTTGTTGGAATTATAGGTTTGAGATTTAAAGTGTGCATAACCTCAACACCTCAAGGGTTTTATAGGTGTTGTATCCATTTATGCATACAAAAATGCAATTTAAATAATAAAAAATGAGAATCTTACCAAAAATTATATTGTGGATTTAGACAAAAACGAAAATGTAGAATAATTAGATTGCACCTATTTCCTCCCACACTGGCCCAATTTGGATAATGTGCAATATTATTTGTTTTTCCCAATATTCCCCCACCCGTGTTGAATACTACACATTAGCCAAACTTGAGGGGGTTTGGGAGAAATATTGGGAAAAAAAATAATTAAGGTGTGTATGGGGAAAAATATTGTGAAAAACAAATAATTAAGGAAGGGGTAGGGGAAAATATTGAGAAAAAAAATAATATTGATTATTTGTTTGTAGTGGGTCGAGGTGAGGGTAAATTTTTGTTTTTTACAATATTCCACCAACCTCTGCCTACTTTGGCCAGTATACGATATTATTATTTTTTTCTTAGAGTGTAAACTTTTGTGATCCATATCCATTATTCAAATAAAATCTTCCAGGAATTCACATCGCGTTTTGAACTACTAAGTGTAGTTCATCATCAGGAGCATGATTATTTTTTTTTCCCAATATTTCCCTCCATCCTTTTTTTTTACCAATATTCCCCCCCACCTCACTAAGTTTGGTTAGTGTGCAAAAGTATTTGATTTTCCCGATATTTCCCCCTATCCCCACATCTACACTGGCAGGTGTATTTATTTTCCCAATATTTCTCCACATCCCTACTTGTACACTGGCAAGTGTAGGAAAAACAAATAATACCACACACTTACAAAATTGGGTAGGGGTTGGGAAAATATTGGAAAGAACAAATATCTTTCCCTACCCCCACCCGTTGTAAACAAATAATTAATATGATCCGGATTTATGCAGGAACACAATAGAATACAAATATAACCAAAAATACAAAGATGTAGCGAAAATAATACTTCATTTCATTAATATCAAAGAACTAAAATTTGTTTACATACAGAATGGAAATAAACTATCTAGGGCACTGGTAGCTTATCTCTGAGAAGAGATGTGGTGGTTACAAGCCTCTTAACTGTGTTACAATGAGGCTCGACGGCCTATTTATTATTGAGAAACAATGGAAAACCCTAAACATCCAAAAACCTAACCCTAGGAGATGAAGTGCCAAAACTATGGGCCCCGTTTGTGTAAATTGTTGCATCAATATTCCTAGGGACGTAACTTTGGAATACAATCTTCGTTTGAAACGTACAATACCTCATTGGAAAGATTTATCCGAGGAATACAACCTTTGATGTGAGAGAAATTAAAGGAACTTCCACACTGCTCCCGATTTTCCAAAAAAATGTAGTTTAGGGCCTCAAAACGGCTTCAGAAGTTCAGGACCTGAAAAATGGCTAAAATAGTAAATGGTGCTACAATTCAGGAAACTATTGAAAGAAATAATGGTGGGGCCCCAAGTTCATCTCGTACCTAAGTGAACCTTGAAAAATCTGTGACGATTGATTCATCCTTGCTCATCTGGATACTCCTCAGCTTCTCCTTAAGAGCAAGCTTCCTAGTATCACTGGTACTCTGATATAGTTTAACATGGCAGCATCAAACATCTCAAACATTGTCTTCTTCTTATGGATATGAGGCACTATATGCTCTTTTACCCCTTCTAGAATAATCCTCTTTGCCTTGATATCATTCTTATTATGCTGGGCCAATTGCTGGGGATCTTGAGGTGGTGCTATCGCCTGCTTGATGAACTCTCCCACCCCATTATCTTCCAACACTATCCTGATCTTCCCTTTCTAAGAGACAAAGTTAGAGGTTCCTTCTTAACAATGATCTGCTCTCAACCCTTGGTACACCATCCTTCTTCCCAAGAGAGCTCTCCAACACCTGCCCACTAACAACCTTGTAATCCTTCACAAGAAGATGCACTTAGGGCTCAAATAATTCTACCTCTCATATCAGTCTTGTATTCCTTCACAAGGACTGAACTTAGGGTTGAATAAACACCTTCTAACAACCCTCCAATCTGCTTTTAAGCTGCCATCAAACAATTCTGTCCCAAACTGGAACTTCACGAACCTAGCAAACACCAACACAGAAGAATAACATACCTTTTAGTAGACTTCTTTTGACCTTCTCCTTCTCGGCCTTGTGCAATAGCTTCTGTGAATTTCGACACTCGTAAGGACATGCTGACAGTCTACGTCAATCCTCCAATTCTGGCCCAAATCACCTCAAAAAAAAACTGCGCTATCTCTTCTCCAAAGCTCCTCCCTTCCTGCATTATTACCTTTCCTTCCTTAAACTGCTGTTCCAACACTTTATTAGTACAGAACAACCCTAAACTAGGGCACGACCCCTCTTGTAATAGCACAGAAAACTAGACAGCCTGTGCACAAAGAATAACAACCAAAAAAACATGGACGAAAATAGCCCAAATTTACTTCTTTTTCCACTCGGCTTGCTCCCTACCAAACCCGTGTTGAGAAATCAATGCAAGTAGATTAGGGTTTGATTCCTCTTTCTTGATAATTACTTGTGAGTCATGTTGGCTTCTTTGACTTCTTTATTATCTTATATTTCATCAAACAATTACCAAATTATGTGTGTATGAAGATCACAAAACACAAGACACAAGATGTAGGCACTCTGACAGGGAAAAACCTCTTTCTAGGGGAAAACCTAGTCAAAATTCTCTTCCTTCAATAGTTTTTTCTTGAGACTCTTCAACCTAGACACAAACAAGACCTTTCCTCCACACCAAGTCAGCCCTTCCAGATCTTCAACCCTGTAGCAACAACAACTTGACCCCAACAACTTCGACTATGCAGCAAGATGCAACAACAACAACGAAGAGACTTTGATCTCCCAAATTGGGGCACGAGAGAGAGAGAGAGAGTAGCCCCAAACTTAGATTTTCTTCTTCTCCTTGACTTTGACCCAACTCATGTACTCCTTTTAGCCTCCTTGAACCACTTCACACTTTTTCCAACTTCCCTTGAGATATGGAAACTTGAGTGAGTGAGATGCTCCAAGTGAATTCGATCTCCTTCTATTTATAGGCTCTAGGTGAGGTCGAATTGGTCTCCTTTAGGCCAACTTGATCTCCTTTAGGTCGACTTGGTGTGGAGGTGACATAATTCATATTTGACTCAATGATAAACATTTTTACATTATTCAAAAGCCCAAGAAGGGTCTCTTTAAATGTACAATGAATCTATTGACTCAGTATTAATCCTAGGAATCCACAATGGGGACTTTGACTAATATAATGATGACCCAAACATGAAACCCATGCTTTAATAAGTCATTGTTACAATAATAAAAATTATTTTCTTTATTCTTTTGACAAGTACATTACATATTGACTCAAATACATTTATGAAGACCGAACCTAGTTACATTCTTCAACAACACGACCTTCCAACCAATCACAAGAAAGACACGACCAATCCCTTATCAACTTCGGCTAGGCTCCAATGGTTTGTGGCCAACTTGGTGTTATGAATATAATTCATAACAAATAGTATAAATACAAATAAATATAATTATTAATAGTCAAATAAGGATTATGTAAGTAGTCATTAAGTTAGTGAAAGGGCATGTCTAAAAGACATGCCCAGTCATGCAAGGCCACCTGCCTAGGTATATAAGTAGGGCCTCATTGTAACATTTTATCATCACTTATACATTTTATATATAATAAATTATTATTATGAACACCTCTTGTGTATTTTACAATTAAGTCAACAAGCCTATGGTTTTGTTGCTCCATTGGTATTAGAGCTTACGATCCTTGAGCTACAAACCTTCGTTGTTTCGCTGCCTCCGACCTCCAATGCCATCACTGCCTGCTGCACTTGTTGTTACACTGCCCCTCGACCCGTTGTCCCTCGCAGTCACTAACCTCCACTCTCGATCATGCCTATTCCCACACCATTTCCTTTCCATTCTGAAACCCATACCGTCCTCATATTCTGTTGTTCGAGCACTCCGTCCAATCCTCCGAATCCACCTCAATCACTCCCGACCATAACCCGCTCACCTTCAGCTTGGGGCTACTCGAACCCGTGCCTTCCATTTTCACCAAATCAAGACAGAATTTGAATTACCAAAAGCTACAGATTAACGCAAACCGACCTGGAATTGATGTTAATGTTTCGAATTGCTCCATTCTGCGACTGACAACACCTTGTCTACACGCTGTTGTGTGCACACAAGTGTGCTTCCCACCAGCTTGTACTGCGTGGACGTGCCCCCATCTTCCATCGATACCCTATCATCCATCTTCCGTCGATCCGTGCCCCCATAGTTCCTCTTACGTCACAGTTTGAAATAAAAAAATGACGTGAGCAAAGTGACAAAATTGTTCAGGGTTAAAATAAGACGTCAAGTTAATTAAGTCATGATAAGCACAAGACAAAGGGAATTGCTAGCAAATTAGCTTTGAGGACAAAGCTTTTGAAGGAAAGGTCAATGTTATGAATATAATTCATAACAAATAGTATAAATACAAATAAATATAATTATTAATAGTCAAATAAGGATTATGCAAGTAGTCATTAAGTTAGTGAAAGGGCATGTCTAAAAGACATGCCCAGTCATGAAAGGCCACCTGCCTAGGTATATAAGTAGGGCCTCATTGTAACATTTTATCATCACTTATACATTTTATATATAATAAATTATTATTACGAATACCTCTTGTGTATTTTACAATTAAGTCAACAAGCCTACGGTTTTGTTGCTCCACTCGGAAATGTCTTCTCCTTAAGATGCTTTTCTTTTGTGCTAAGCTTAATTTCGTTCCATGCTCTGATACCATGTAGAAATCCTACGAAATTCTGCAACTGATTTAATGAACAATATGAAAACTAGTTTCTTTTCATTAAGACACATAATTTCTCTACTTGTTTGCAGTGTAATAAGAAAAAAAATAAACAAAGTCACTTAATAATCAAGGCATAATATTCTAGGGAACCCAATTAGGAACGTCCTTTGCTTGTTTGAGAATTTTATTGATAGAAGAATGAGCAATAGCTCTCTTACAATGCAATATTGTCTCGATAGAAAACATAATGGTTCTCTCTGCCTGAATTAGGCTTGAAACACCTTCAAGTAGCCTTATCCTGCCTCCCTATTTCTCATAGTATTAAAAACTGGAATTGGTGACTGGACCTGTCCACCTAATAAACCGGGTTTCAAACCGGAACCAGTCAAATCGGGATTGGTTAGATCTCAATGAACCGATTTTAAAAAAACACATGAATTAATTATTTTTTAATGAAAAAAACTATTTTTAAGATTTAAAACCATGATTCCAAACCAATAGACACAAAATATGCAAAGTTTGTTCATATATATACCATGTAAAGGTGAATATATCAAAATGGAACCAAGTGCAATACATAAAAACAACAAAATAACAAAATATATAATCAATGAGGCTATAAATAGCCTCTAGAGTTAAAAAAACAAAGCCTACAAACTATAGGGCCACTGACCTACTACAAATCTACATATATGATATTAGTGATCAACATTATCACTTGAAACTTCTCATCATGATCAAACTCAGTTGGTTGAGTCTCGACTCCCAAACTTTGCAACTGCTTGAGTCACAAACTTCTCTATTGGTTCAGTGACTTGAGTCTCAAACTTCTGAGGGTATTCTGCCCTAATATGCCCTATTACTTCATTTGGTTCTCCGCATGGCTTTACATGGCTTTCTATCCCAGCTAAGTGTTGCTTGAATATGTTAATATCCTCTCCTGCAATAGATTTTTGGAAATATTTGCAGATCATTTTTCCATCAATCATATCACAATGAGCCCATGCAGTATCCTTGGCTTTTGGAGGCATGATGGCTACTACTTAGCTCAAGCTCTCTATTGTTCCACTACTCCGGCAAAAACTCAACACTCTGTAAGCTCCCAGTCAAACTCACAAAAACTCCAAATGAGATGTGTGAGGAAAATGAGGGGGGTGAGCTTCTTTTAAATGGTTGGAGAGGGTGTTTTTGGAGGGAAACAACCCTTACTTTCCCTCCAAAACACCCTAGAACCATCCTAAACCATGTCGTTTGGGTTTGCCATGGCCTTGGCAGTGAACCGACCAGTTTAGGATAGAACCGGACGAATCGACCGATTTGACCATAAACCGTCCGGTTCCGTCCTAAATCGGTTGATTAGCACCTGTTTTTCTGATTCTTGGGAGAAACCAGTCCTTGAATCGTGTTTTTGTGCAGGTTTGAGCCGATTGACCAAGGAACGACCTGGTTTTTAATACTTTGCTATTTCTATGCACATAGGTTGCTCCTACGATTTAGGGGATTCTTCCTAAATCCTTGCACAAATCCCAACTGAAATTCCTCCTCAAATCTGCACACAAGCTTCTCTTGCACAGATGCATGGAGTTGCATGGCGCTTGAAAAGGTTGCAGGGTGAATGCATGGAGTTGCATGTCGCATGCAAAGACAGTCCTTTCTTGTTGAGAGGGAGTGTTGAAGATTGCAACAAGAAACAGTGAAGGAGGCATCCTGAAACATCATTCCTGATCCTAGTTGGAAAATAATCACCTAAACTAGGTGGGGCCCACACAGGTGATTTTTGTTGCAAAGTCTATTTTTAGACTATGTCTATTTTTAGACATGTCGATCATATTCTATGAGTTGCAGGATGCTATTTGTGGATGGTTGGTCAAGTTGGAAAAATATATGGACTTATATTTTTAGACATATTGGGCAGAATCTATTTTTAGATTGCCAGTCTAAAATAGATATGTCGAATATTATTAGCTCTTAATAATATTTGGACTCTAAACATTATCTTATTCTCTTGGAGCACTTCAGTTAAGTGCACAGATGTGGCACAGGAGCTGACAGAAGGAATTACGCTATTCCTGAGGGTTAAGTCGAGCTATTGCATGGATACTTCAGTTAGAACTCATGTGAGAGAGTTTGGTGGAGTTGAATGCGAAGTTAATGGAGTTGTGTTCAGTTTAACTAATATAAACATAGTTGAGCTATTTTTATCTAATTTAACTGATTGATACAATTAGTGAGAGTGGTGTGAATTAATTATTAATTAATTCAATAATTATAAACTCATTAATCAACTAAAGAATACATCAGTTAACTTCAGTGCATGGACAGTTTCAATGGAGATTAGTGCAAAGATAGGTGAAAGGGCAAGTGTGACTATAAGTGATGCATGGTTTGCATCCAACACTTAGTAGAGATGCCTATAAATACTGCGTGAGCAAGGCTGGGGTAATCCATTCTCATCAAGAGGCATTCTTCAGTAGGGATTGCGTAGTAGAGGCAGGCTAAAGGCTGGCAAAGATCGGTGCATGGGATTTGCAAGATCAGGCCTGATTAGTGTGTAGCAAGTGGAGATTATACTGAGAGCTTGTGAGGAGCTTTGTATGATGATTGCTACATGATCTCTATGACATATATAATATACAGATAGTTGGGGGTTTTCAGCTTTAATCTTTCCCATTACATACTGTGTTCATATGTGTGAATTTTTATGGTTTTAATGTGTGCATGCAATTGATTTTATTTCCGCATGTGATGATCAATGGTAGAAGAGATTCTGTATTGTGCATGAAGATAAAATAGTGTGTGATCAGGAGAATCTTGGTGGATAACATAACAATTATTCAAATTTCTACATGTTCCATGCAGTCTAGGTTGAACTCTGTTGGTGTGAGTTGTTCTGCAATTTTGGAGGTGTCCAGTAGAAGTGGTAAGTAGGGCCGAAGGTGGTCCACATTGAATATTAGGTGCAAAAAAAGGAATGGTGGAATACTAAGGTCAAAGGCATTGTCCCCTAAAGCCTTGGTGACGGTGTACGACCCATATCAGAGTGGACGAAGCTTGAGGTGGGGTTCAATGAGACGCTCCTTCTGCAAATGTAGCCACACTTTGTCTCCCACCTGGAAATTGTCTGGCACCCGATGTTGATCATGTCGTTTCTTATACTTAGCATTGGCTCTGTCTAATATGTCATGAACTTGTTGGTGGATGTGCTAAATGTGCTCAATGAATTTGTTCGCTTTGTCAGCTTCAGACTGGACATGAGCCGAATCAGCCTGAGTAGCCGCAAATGGCATGGTACGTCAATGGGACATAGTGGTTGGACTCCCAAGCCCACCTGAAGGGAGCTATCACCGGTGGAGTTGTGGAGAGATTGGTTATAACTGTGTTGTACATAGGCAAGGCTCTCATCGCATGTGCGTGGATGCTTTGAATTGTACATACGCATAATGTGTACGATCATCCTGTTGAAGACCTCTGTTTGGCCATCAGTTTGGGGATGGAAAGTTCTGGACTTGGTGAGATTGGTGTCCAACATTGACCAGAGTCTGGACCAAAATGTGTTGAGGAACCTGCCATCCCAATCTGATATGATAGACTGTGGGATTCCAAAGTGCACCCACACTCGTTCAAAGAAGAGTTTAGCACTGGCTTCTACTGTGATATTCTTCTTACAGGCCGCCATAATGGCCATCTTCGAGAATCTGTCGATGACCACGAAAACACAGTCGTTTCCATGCTCAGTAGAAGGAAGGCCCGACATGTAATCCATGGAGATGGATTCCCAAGGTCGACTAGGGGTAGGTAGCGGAGTATAGAGGCCTTGCTTCTTAGTGGTCGGTTTGGCAATGACGCAAGCAGTGTAGGATCTGATGTACTTCTCGACATCCTGTCGAAGGTTTGACCAATAGAAATTATTCTGCAGTATTGCCACTATTTTGTCGACCCGGAAATTCCCAATGACTCTACTGTAGTGCGCTTCCTAAATAATCTTGGCACACTCACTTGAAGGAATACAAAGGTGTCCCAGGTGACATAACAGTGCATCATGGAGGTGAAAATTTGGAACTTGTGTACCCTCTAAGAGTGTCTTGTATGTGTGGCCGAATTTTGAATCGCTCTTGTAGAGAAGCGACCAATCAGAAGTCTCGTGCCCACAAGAGTTAAGAAAGGTGGTTAGTGCCATGATCGATGGTCTACTGAGGTAGTCGCAACATTATTGGTGCTGCCCTTCTTGTACTTGATGTTAAAATGAAACTGTTGTAGATATGTGGACCACTTTTGTTGGCGATCGTTCTGCAACCTCCCTTATGTTTGTATGAACTACAGGGGTCAGTGGTTTGTGTGGATGACCGTTTCCTTCCCCAAAATGTAATGCTTCCATTATCGGCAAGCCTGCACAATGGAATACATTTCTTTTTCATAAGTGGGATACTTGTGGACGTTGTTGGATAGTGTCTCATTGTGATATGCCACTGGATGCCCCTATTGAGTAAGAACTGCCCCAATAGCATAGTCAAAGGCATCTTTCTCGATCTCAAATGGTTGTTGCAAGTCTAGTAATGTGAGAACTAGGGCAGAGCAGAGGTGATGTTTCAATTCTACGAACGCCTTCTGTTGAGATTCTGACCAAAATAATTTTTCTTTTGCTCCTCCCCTGGTGACTTGACTCATCGGCCAAGTGATATGAGAGAATCCCAACACGAACCTGTGGTAGAAATTAACAAGACCCAGAAAGCTGCGAAGCTCTGCCAGAGTGGTTGGGGCTGGCCAATCCCGAATGACTTGGATCTTGGTTGGATCCACATGCACACCTCGTTCATCAATAATGTATCCCAGATACTGAACCTGGGTCATGCCAAAAGTGCAGTTCTCCAAATTGGCACACAACTTGTGTTGCTGCAGTGTTTGGAGGACATGTTGAATGTGGTGAAGGTGATCTTCCCAAGTCTAGCTGAAGACCAGGATGTCATCCAAGTAAACTACTAGAAATGAGTTGGTGAATGGCCACAAGATGTCGTCCATCAGCCTCATGAAAGTTGCAGGAGCATTCGTCAGCCCGAAAGGCATAACCAACCATTCAAAAAAGCCCTCCTTGGATTTGAAGGCAGTCTTCCACACATCAGAGGGTTTGATTGGTACCTAGTTATACCTAGACTTCAAGTCGATCTTGCTAAAATATTTCACCCCTTTGAGTTGGTCCAGAAGTTCATCAATCTGTGGGATCGGCTACCTATTTCGGACAATGATCTTGTTCAGCGCTCGATAGTCAATATAGAGTCTCCAAGTCCCATCTTTCTTCTGTACCAACATGATCGGGCTCTCACAGGGCGATGAACTTGGGCATATGTGACCTTTCTGCAGCAGCTCCTGAATCTACCTCTTGATTTCATCGTTCTTCAGAGCATAGTGCCGATAGATCGGTCCATTGGGCAACGACGCACCTAAGGTCAAATCGATGGGTTGCTTGACTTGATAGTGCAAAGGCACCCTGCGGGTGAGGTGAATATGTCCCTGTACTCATCCACGACCTTGTCCATTTGTTGTTGTCATGCGGAGGAGCCTTGTATGGAGGTCGTGGCCACAATATTCTTCTTGCCTCGAGGGTGGATCATCAGAAAAACAAATTTTTCGGTTTTGGAAATGGACTTACTGCATTGTTTTACAGTAACTAAAGAGCTAGTGGCAGGCAGTGGTACCTCCTGTATCCTGTACAACTTATTGCCCAAAGTAACAATAAAAACACGAGGCCGAAACTCATACACAACATGTCGCTTCCACAAGTATGGTTGGCATGATAATACATCACAAACATCAAGAGGATCAATGTCACATAATACCTCATATGTGAAGGGCTTGATGTTGTAGGGAAGGCGACACTACTAGTTGACGCGGAGATCCCGTCCTTGGTGAATCCACCCAATGGTGTACAATTGTGGGTGTGTTGTGGTCGGAAAAACCAACTGCTTCGCAACCTCTGCTGAAATGAGGTTCTTTTGGCTCTAACTGTCGACAATGAATTGTAGCGGGGAACCCTTTACCCACATATGGGAGTGGAAGAGATGCTCCTCCTGCTCTGAATCTTCCGGTTCCTCCTTCTGGATCTTTGTGGTGGCAACGGTGGCATTGGGCTCCGCATCAATAATTTTCTTCCCTTTATCATTCCCCTTGTCAGATTATGATTCAGAGTCAGAGCATGCATCTGATTCAGAAGCCCTCATCTCGACCACCAATGACTGCTTGGCCTGACACTCATTTGTGTTGTGAGTGGAGCTCTTATGGAACTCACACCACTTTCCCTTGTCCTTCTTTCAGCTTCACGGTGTTGTTCTTTGCTTGTGGCTTTGGTAGGTTTCCTTGGGCTGCCATGCCTTGGATTTGTCCTTTTTTTTGCGGTTTGGGGGCACCTTTCCCTTGCTCTTGATTCGCAGATCCAAAGTCTCGCTTCTTCTGTTTGAATTTATGCTCAACCTTGGCAGCATATCAGTATGCCGTACCAAGCGAGGAGATTTCGAGGAACTCCATTTCCTCCTGAATGTATCTGTGTAGACAACTGTGGTACTTCAGCACCAAATGTTTCTCCGAATATTTGATACCCAACTTTGTGCATAGGGTATGGAATAGATTCGTTAGCTCATGCACATCTGGATCCCTTTGCTACCGTAGCGTAGTCCATTGTATGTACTTGTCCTCATAGCTCCCCACAGGATAATATTTTTCCTTGATGGCATCTCTGAAAGGATTCCAAGTGGGTATGGTCGAGAATAGAGAGGGTTACCCCTCATCCTTTTTATCACAGTAGGTTTGTGACCAGTCCTTGACATAGGGGGTAGCTTTAAGGAGTGCAAAAATAATCTTCTCCCTATCGAAAAAGTCATGAACTGAGAAATATCCTTCTAATAAAATCAACCATCTATCTATGTCATTTGCATCTATTTGAACCTCAAATATGGGAATGTCAAATATTACTTGTACCTTAAAAGGAGTTACACCTCCAGAGTGGCTACTGGATGCAGATGCGCCACCAGTGGGCAGTCGTTGAAGGATATGGGCAAAGCTATCCATCATCGCGTTCCTTTGTTTTTCGATGGCCTCCTCAAGCAATATTTTGATAGGATCTCTTGCTCCCTCATCTTTCTTTTCATCCCCATGAGCAGCCGTTGGGGTTTGCGAGGCTGATCTTGCCAAGGTTCAACCAGATCGAGCCCTAACTCCTTATACCCTGACCTCGTTGGGGACATGCAAAGAAGGATCGAGAAAGAGCAGAATGCTCTGATACCACTGATCCAGATTCATGCAGGAACACAACATAATACACATATAACTAGAAATATAAAGATGCAGTGGAAATAACACTTCATTTCATTAATATCAAAGAACTAAATTTTGTTTACATACAGAATGGAAATAAACAAGCTAAGGCATTGGTAGCTTATATCTAAGAAGAGATGTGGTGGTTATAGGCATCTGAACTGTGTTACAATGAGGCTCGAGAGCCTATTTATTATTGAGAAATAATGGAAAACCCTAAACATCCGAAAACCTAACCCTAGGAGATGAAGTGCCAAAACTATGGGCTCGATTTGGGTAAATTGGTACATCAATCTTTCCGGGGACGTAACTTTGGCATACGATCTCCGTTTGACACGCACAATACCTCGTTAGAAATATCTATCCGAGGACTACAACTTTTGATGTGAGAAACATGGAAGTTCCTTTGATGTTTCTCTTGGTTTTTCAAAAAAACGTCGTTTAGGGCCTCAAAACAGCTCCGAAAGTTTAGGATCCGAAAAAACTACTAAAAATAGTAAATTGTGCTACAATTAAGGAAACTGAAAAACTAAAAGAAGCAATAGTGGGGCCCCAAGTGGAATAGGCGGGTGGCCACCAATATCCACTTGGATCACAATATTATTTGCTTTTTCACAATATTTCCCCCTGTTGTTCTGGTAAGCGTGTTGAAGGGGTGGCAGGGGGAATATTGGGAAAAACAAATAATATTGATTAATTGTTTGTAGTAGGTGGTGGAAAATACTGGAATTTCGAAGGTGGGAGAAATACTTGGAAGAATAAATAGTATTAATATATATATTTTTTCTCAATATTAGTATATTTTTTTTTCTTAATATTAATATTATTTGTTTTTCCCAATATTCTGATCACAATTAATTGTTTGTAGCTAATAAGGGTTGGAGGAAATATCTAGGAAAAACAAATAATATTGATTATTTGTTTGTAGTTGGTGGAGAAAAATATTAATAATTGGGAGAGGGTGGGGAAATGTTGGGAAAAAATAATACAATGACGAAAAAATTAATTCAAATAAATTGATTCAACACTTTGAGAACTTTGAGACACTTGAACTTTGCAACTTAAACTTATTATTCTTAAAAAACTTTACAAAATTTTGACAAAATTGATCACAAAAGAGCCATTTTGTTTATGGAGTTGTCTTTAGTGCGACTTTTTGGAGTTTCCTGTGTCTGAATCCGGTGAAAAAATTTGAGTTAAAATCTTGATTTATGTTATTTAAACTGGTTTTTTGACTATATATATGGATTCAACACCCTAAAAAACCCCTAGGGCACTTCGATTGTGCAAGGTTACCCATCAAACTTATGTTTTCAATGAATTCCAGTCGGATTTTAGAGAAATTAGACCGGAAAAATCCACCGGAAAAGCCTTCAAAAAGTCGCACTAAAGACTGCTCGTTTTGTTTATTAGTTACACTAAGCTCACAAATATGTTTAAAAAAACAAGAAAATATATTAATATATTATTTATTTTTTCTATCATTTTTACTTACCATGCACCATCCTTTGCCCATTTATTTTTCCTATCATTTTTACTTACCATACCCATACTTTTGTCTTTGTTTTTCCCAATATTTTTATCTACCCTACCCCATACCTTTGTAAATGCTTTTCCCAACGCATACAATAATCAAAGTACAACACCATGTCAAGTATCTAAATAAATTAAGAAAAAACACAAATTTGGGCCAACAAATTCACAGGAAATTGACTACAAATATCTTAAATCCATGGGACTTATAAAATAAATCATAAACCATGCAATTTTTCTCTTTAGTACCTGCCTCTTATGCAAAAAGTAATTGATAATTTTAAACCAGCCTAGATCCATATTAACTTCAGAGTTAAGGTGGATCTAGGTTGGTTTAATTCCCCCCTTTAAATAGGCTATATTCCACATGAATACCATGGACAATACCATGAGTTCTCATAAACATGGAGCTCCCCCCTTTAAATAAGTTATATTCCACATGAATACAATGGACAATACTATGAGTTCTCATAAACATGGAGCTCAAGAACCACCCGTAACTTGATTAAGTCAAGCTTAGGTTTACTACCCAACAAAACTTAGTTAATCACATCATTAGTTGTTGGTCTACATTTCGAACCATCGCATGTGGTTCATCCTCAAGGACAAAGATGGTTCAAAATGTAGACCAACAACTAATGATGTGTTTAATCCTAAAAATATTAAGATAAGGTTATTTTTATTTTATTTTATTTTATTTTGACCTAGTCACAATGTTTAACAAGACAAGACAACATCTTTTACATACTAATTTGGGAGCACCTCTAAGTACAATAATATATATAGATAGAAGTCTTTCGGATATTAATCCGAAAGACTTCTATCTATATTATGGATCACAAAAGTATTAGATCTAAATTAATATATATATATATATATATATATATATATATAACATACTTTAATATAATTTTGAATTAATGTGAGCTTAATAAACTTCATAGAATAGTTTATAAATTTCAACATTAATTGAAAGTTTGACCAAAATATAAAACATTATACCTTGTAGATAGTATAAAAACAATGGAAAACCCTAAACATCCAAAAACCTAACTCTAGGAGATGAAGCGCCAAAACTATGGGCCTGATTTGGGTAAATTGGTACATCAATCTTTCTGGGGACGTAACTTTGGAATACGATCTCCGTTTGACACACACAATACCTCGTTAGAAATATCTATCCAAGGACTACAACTTCTGATGTGGGTAACATGGAAGTTCCTTTGATGTTTCTCTTGGTTTTTCCAAAAAACGTTGTTTAGGGCCTCAAAACGGCTCTGGAAGTTCAGGATCCGAAAAAACTACTAAAAATAGTAAATTGTACTACAATTAAGGAAACTGAAAAACTGAAAGAAACAATAGTGGGGCCCCAAGTGGAATAGGCGGGTGGCCACCAATATCCACTTGGATCACAATATTATTTGTTTTTTCACAATATTTCCCCTTATTGTTCTGGTAAGCGTGCTGAAGGGGTGGCAGGGGGAATATTGGGAAAAACAAATAATATTGATTAATTGTTTGTAGTAGGTGGTGGAAAATACTGGAATTTCGAAGGTGGGAGAAATACTTGAAAGAATAAATAATATTAATATATATATTTTTCTCAATATTAGTATATTTTTTTTCTTAATATTAATATTATTTTTTTTCCCAATATTCTCATCATAATTAATTGTTTGTAGCTAATAAGGGTGGGAGGAAATATTTAGGAAAATAAAATAATATTGATTATTTGTTTGTATTTGGTGGAGAAAAATATTAATAATTGGGAGAGGGTGGGGAAATATTGGGAAAAAAATAATACAATGACGAAAAAAATTATTTCAAATAAATTGATTCAACACTCTGAGAACTTTGAGACACTTGAACTTTGTAACTTAAACTTATTATTCTTAAAAAACTTTACAAAATTTTAACAAAATTGATCACAAAAGAGCCATTTTGTCTATTAGTTACACTATACTGACAAATATGTTTAAAAAAAACAAGAAAATATATTAACATATTATTTATTTTTTCAATCATTTTTACTTACCATGCCCCATCCTTTGCCCATTTATTTTTCTTATCATTTTTACTTACCATACCCATACTTTTGTCTTTGTTTTTCCCAATATTTTTATCTACCCTACCCCATACCTTTGTAAATGCTTTTCCCAACGCATACAATAATCAAAGTACAACACCATGTCAAGTATCTAAATAAATTAAGAAAAAACACAAATTTGGGCCAACAAATTCGCATGAAATTGACTACAAATATCTTAAATCCATGGGACTTATAAAATAAATCATAAACCATGTAATTTTTCTCTTTAGTACCTGCCTCTTACGCAAAAAGTAATTGATAATTTTAAACTAGCCTAGATCCATATTAACTTCAGAGTTAAGGTGGATCTAAGCTGGTTTAATTCCCCCCTTTAAATAAGCTATATTCCACATGAATACCATGGACAATACCATGAGTTCTCATAAACATGGAGCTCCCCCCTTTAAATAAGTTATATTCCACATAAATACAATGGACAATACTATGAGTTCTCATAAACATGGAGCTCGAGAACCACCCGTAAAAGCTTAGGTTAACTACCCAACAAAAATTAGTTAATCACATCATTAATTGTTGGTCTACATTTCGAACCATCTCATGTGGTTCATCCTCAAGGACAAAGATAGTTCAAAATGTAGACCAACAACTAATGATGTGTTTAATCCTAAAAATATTAAGATAAGGTTATTTTTATTTTATTTTGACCTAGTCACAATGTTTAACAAGACAAGACAACATCTTTTACATACTAATTTGGGAGTAGCTCTAAGTACAATAATATATATAGATAGAAGTCTTTCGGATAAAGACTTCTAACTACATTATGGATCACAAAAGTCTTATATATAAGTTAATATATATATATAAAACATACTTTAATATAATTTTGAATTAATGTGAGCTTAATAAACTTCATAGAATATGTTTATAAATTTCAACTTTAATTGAAAGTTTGACCAAAATATAAAACATTATACCTGGTAGATAGTATAAAAATGTTATAAAATAAAATTTAAATAAAATATTTTGATTTTAAAATGAGTTATGGTTTTTGGGCAAGTGGTATTTATAGGACATGGTATTCGCCCATAATATTGTATCAAAGTCTATTTACAAGTTAATAATATCTATGGTACAATGGTATAAATATATAGACCATTGTACTGGCCCATAATATTATATCAAAGCCTATTTACAAGTTAATAATATCTATGGTATAATGATGTAAATATTTATGACTAAAAATCTAGTTATAATGTAAGTATTAAGTTTTAATTTAAAAATGTTATAAAATTAACTTAAAATAAAATATTTTAATTTTGAAAGAGTTATGTTTTTGGTATGCGGTATTAATAAGTCATGGTATATTATAACAAAGGCTAAATTATTATGGCATTTAGCAATATAATTTTTTTTAAAATTTTAAATTTTTAATATAATTTTTATATGTGAAAATTCAATTTAAAACAATATAAAAAAATTATCAATCAATTTAAAAAATTAAAAATTATTTTTTATTTTCTATTTTTTGAAAACTTTAATGGAGTTATGTTTAATTTTTTTAAAACTTATTGCCAATATTAAAACAGTGTAATACACCTTGACGACGAGTATAAACACATTTTATTTTATTTTTTTTGTCAGTAAGAAAAATACTCTAGTTTATATTCAGTACGAGAAACATATCGATAAAAAGCTTTGTCATTTACAATGTCATATTGTTTAGCCCAAAGAGGAAACGGCCATCTACCATGCCTTCAGCTCAAAAATGAGTTTATCTAAGAACAACAAACATAAACGATTATGTTCTGTTTACAAACCAAAATATATGAAAACTGTCAATAGTACCAATAAAAACAGTGATACTGAGAGCATCCAAAAATTACATATGGCAGAAACAAAGAAATGTTTCCAAACTTCTTAGATGATAGGGATAGTTCCATTGTCTCAAGACCGTCATTGTTGTGTAGCTAATAATACACCTTCCCGAAGTTAACAGTGAAACCTCGTTTCGAAAGTCCGTCTGCTATAACATTCTTTTCCCTATAAACGTGATGGAAGGAGATTGTAGTAAAAACACTTCTTAACCTGTCAATTCTATAAAGCCAGTGTGAAAGTATTCCTAAGTTTATATTAGCTTTGTGATTCATATGATTAATCAAAACTTTTGAGTCCACACAATCCAAATCTTGTCCATACAAAGATGTGAAGCCCACCATGAAATCCCACAAACCGATGTGAAGCCCACACATAAGACCCCACAAACCCGAAACTTCTAACTTTGTATTGGTTCCATTTCCCACCCGAAGATAAAAAGATCCATGCTCCACATCCTATAATACTTCAAAATTGACCAGATCAAAGTCAAGATATTAATCAAGAGTCAAGTGCAGCACGCAAACAACCAAACACTGCATATTAGTCAAAGCTAAGCTGTCTCTCGCTGACCTGACAGTTCTCTCATGTTTACATTTAAGCAATTGCTTGTTACAGATCCGAATCATTATTGCTGTTTTCAATTATCCTGTGAAGAAGACGAGGCAATTATCCTCTGAAGAAGACGAGATGCCTGAGAATAGCAGCCAGCAACGCGGGCCTTTTGGGGGATGGAGACACCGAGCTTCCCAATTTTATATGCTTCTCATTCTCTTTGGTTTCCCCTTGTTCAGGTAACTATGCCTAACCGTCTTCTGTACTTTATTCTATTTTTGGGCGAGCTTCCTGCAAATCCATTGTGGAGACCTTGAAATCGATCTTGTGACCCAATCCACTAGCTGTTGACAAAAACCCACTCGGAAACACAACCCATATGCATTAATTATTGAAATGCATATCGCAATCTACTGTCACAATCGAGGAAATGTGCCTGTGGCCCGAAATACGATCATATGCCATAGCTTTTAAATTATAAGGCAGGCCCACTGTAAAGTCAAATAAAAATGCATTTTTTGGATTCCTGACAATTCTATATTTATGGCCGAGGACAGAGCAACATAGGACTTCGAGATTTCTATGGGAGCAAATACATAGGGTTTATCTAAATGTAATGTTTTTATCAATTGGAGCGCTTATTTTCATAGACAGATTAATCAAGATGAGTTCTGGAGTGGGTTTGGAACTGTTATATGTTAAGGTTTCAGTTAAGTATTATCATAACCAGTTTTGATTAAATGATTCGGGTACATAAATTACAGCTGGACCTCTTCTTACCTCCCACCTTTTTGTGTTATTCTGGGACGTGCTTAAAAAAAACACAGTTTATGGGCTGCACCACACAGAGCGCACTTCCTTTCAGACGGTCTCATCCCTATGAAACCCGTGCCGTTTGGACGAGGCGAATTAGATCGAGGATGGAACTCCGGTGGACAGCTTAAAACTCTGTTGACCTAAATAGTGGATCAATTCCCTGTTGTTAGACGTGGACATCCTTTTAGAGATTTGATTCCATATAATTAGGAAAGCTAAGAAATTTAAACCTCATACAGGAGCAATTGCTAGGTAGTCCTAATAATTTTTTTTCTGGGTCATAGTGGGTTTGCTGTAGTGGCAAAATGATTCCGGGTGGTGTATTAGTTTTATTGCCAATGGAGTCATTCCTTTATCAATCCTGGACATCCAAGGTAGATGCAATGATGCTGGCAAAATGCGTTTAAGGAAGTATTTTTCTTCTTCATGTTTTCTGGGTCCAATTTAAATTTTAGGTTGATAAGCACAGAGGTTTTGTAGTTTCCTATTTGCTTTTGTCCATCAAGTAATACTTCAATGATAGATTGCCATCGACCTATATCGTTAAAATTAATAATTCCATCATTTTAAACATTTTGTTTGAGAGTAGTTTTGATCATTGTTGAAAACATCAGCATTGGCAAAAATCACTAAGGGTCTAGAAACATTGGCATTGGAAAAATCAATGAAAAAATAGACAAAAATCAGCAAGCTACAACATGCATTACAAAATACAAAACAATTTTTTTTTTCAAATTTTTAAACATATAAACTAACAAGACCAAATAAACACATTAACACACAAGTATGGAAAAGACATTAAGATTTATGTACTGGATTCCAAATAGAAAATGATACATCAAAGTCGATACTAAATCCTGAAACCTGATAGCTGTCTAATCAAGGACTCAACAGTAGACAACCAATACAAAATGACATCAAATGTATGGAAATGTATGTCAACATCATGGGTCATCTAGTTTCTACAATTATGAATCTAGTAGCTCACTGTCAATTCCCTCTCCCCCTTTTACAAGAAAAGGTCTTGACTTGTTTGCCACTAGATAGTCCTACATCATCCAGCTGATGATCACTGGTGAGTGTAGGTGTATCAATTTGTGTAGAAGGTGGCACTAAGGCTACCACATCACCCTCCATACTATCAAAGTGCTCCTTTGCATCCCACTCTTGCTAGTGTTGCTCCTTTACTTCTTGCACTTAACACTGTTGCCACTCCTTTAACCACATAGGTGCCTTCTCCATAATAGGCATCTCACACTCCACCCCCCACCAAGACAATACGCTAATGTTGTCCAAGGAAATGGCATCCACATCAGGGATTTTCAAGCCATATTATGTGGGATGGCTTCTTGCAAATTGGAGACGTAGTAGACATAGGTCATATTATTTTCAAGTGTCGAAAATCCAGCCTGTAAGAGGGTCATAATTCTCGACGGTCATAAATATGTTAGAGGGTCATACATAATCAAAATTGTAATTGCTTAGTTGGCGTCTTAACTTGTTGTGCTTCTTTGAATGTATTTTTTCAATTACACTCCAATTGTGTTTGCAACCTAAATCAGTATAGGTTTCGCTTAACATCGAAAGGAAAAATTCTGTAAGAGTGGTATTTTTGCACCATAATTTCTCCACCAAGCATCTACAACAAATAAAAAAAGACTAATTACATTTTGTCATTTTATTATAGTGGAAAATAGGAAATAAAAAAAATATAATTCAACTTTCAACTAAAAAACATAGTTAACGTTCTAAAGTCTAATAGCTTACATAAAAAATAACCCTTTCTTGCATAAAAGTGTCAAAGGAAAATAGTTCGTGGGCATCCCTATACATCTCCATCTTGTGATTAATGGTTTTGCAAGCTTCTTGATTTGGTACCATCCTTTGAAGACATGTAAGGAACCCTTTTATACCCTTGCCATCGAAATCAAAATTACATGAGTAAGCAAAGGCAAGGTTGAGGACAAGCATTGCCACATGAATAGTATGATGGAGCATCCTAGTCCATCGGTCATCAATCAAATTTTAGATCTTCAAATATTTTGAATGTCTAATGGTACCCTCTCCCACATAATAAGATTGGATTATTTCTTTGGTCCTATACATGGCCTCATACAACTATCTCCTTGCGAGCTTATCCCATCAATTAGGTAAAGAACCTTTACCAAAGGTTTGCTAACCATGCTCACTGCATCCACTCCTTCTTAGAAGGAATTTGTCTACACAAGTTTAGTGATGGCTCTCCCATCCTACCTTGTGATAAATGTACAATTGCACTCATTGAAAATGAACATCTACTTCACTTCAAATCGGCAATGGAGCATACTTTGAAGAGAAGTGAAGCTTCTAGCAAGATGCACAATTGTAGGACACAACAACTCCCTATTTCATCTGAACTGCCTTATTAGGCTAGGAACAAATGCATATATGAATTTTGTGATGCTCCTAGCCTGATCAATGATTTCCTTGATAAAGAAGATTTTTTCCACATCCTCAAGCATTAGTTGATGCGATGGGAAGCACCTGGAGTACAAAACAGTGTGCGGTGCCTCCGATAAACCCATTCAACAATTCACATAACAATGTCATATATCTTTCACATACAATGATGTGTCAATAAATTTAATAAATATTGTACCCCTGGGGCTATGTACCAAGAAATTAAGGAGAGTCTTATTCTTCTCATTTGTCCAACCATTGAACATTAGCATGCATCTAGTGGCCTCCCATAAATATTTTAGGTCCTTCAATCTAGTTTTGATATCATTATATTTTACGTGAAGAGCCGACCTCCATAATCCCTAGTAGGTCGGGCACTTTACATCCTAGGCCAACAATGGCAATGTGAAATTTCCTCACCCTAGGTGATTCTTTTCTTTTTCTTGGAAAAAACCATACTTCCATTCATAAATGTGAAATAAAATGCATTTTGTATATACATACAGAAGTGTGCATTCACTAGGATACTTCCCAGATCCTGTAGTGGCATTAACAAAGTCAACGAATTGAAAAGATAACTATTGTCTTGACATATTATGGATTTAAAAAATTACTTTTTCTGTACATCAACCAAAAATAAATATAGAGTCTGTTGTAGTGCTGTAATGCTCCTATGATTTAGGGTATTCTCCCTAAATCCTTGCACAAATTCCAAGGGAAATTCCTCTTCAAATCTGCGCACAAGTTTCTCTTGCAAGCTCTTCCTCTCACAAGCTCACACACGCAAACCTGTGCTCTCTATTGCTTTGTCTCACCAACTCGTGCTCACAAAACAATGATGTACCATGGTGCCTTCGTCCTCCTTATAAACAATTCGCATAGGCTAAATTTGGCAAGTTGTATTTTAGGAAGTTGACTTGTGATCGATGAGTTAACTGAGTCAAACTAACTCTTGTAACTCGTCTAGTCTCAATGTAGAACTGAGACTCAATCGCTCGTCCTTTTCCCAAATCTAACTTGCACTAGAAGACAACAACTGAGCCTTCCACTTTTGCGCATTAGACAAACTGCTACATGAACTGTCCTAACTTATAGGAATTCGTCCTAAATTCCAACTAGCTTAGACTTAATTTGAGATATTGGCCGAGGCTTCATCTTGAGAGCTCTATCCTAGTCTCGCTCAACCACCACTTCTCTACTTTGAGCTCTCCATGCTTTGCTGCTTAAGGCTGCATCTGTCTCTACCTGTAACTTGTAGACGTTCTTCACCCTCACGCCTATTTGCTTCTTACATCCAAAAGTGAAGTGCTGGAGGTACGCCTTACCTCTGCTGAATATTATATCATATCCCTTGTCCTCAAGGGTAGCTACTGAAACAAGATTCTGCATCAATCTTGGAATATAGAGAACATCTCTGAGATGAAGAGGATTACTTGACTCCCTCTGAAAACTGACAGTACCAACTCCTCTAGCTGCATACTAACCATCATCTCCTAGCTCAATTTGAAACTGCATGTCCTTCTCTTTCAGGTGGTTGAAACTCCTCTTGTTCCCGGTCATGTGGAAGGATGCTCTGACCGGAAGGATGCTCCGGAATCAATGAACCATATACTGTTATCGGTTGAGCTTGCCATGCAAGAAATCAATGAGAAATATTTCTCAAACTGGGCAAAAAATGCCTCTTACCTCCACTGATGTAGCTACATGATCCTTACTGGACTCCTTCTGCTTAGGACACTTAGTGGCATATTGTCCAAACTCATGGCAATGGAAGCACTTGATCTTGCTTAGATCCTTCTTCTGGCCCTTTCGACTGGACTCGACCTCGCCTTGGCCCTTATTGCCATTAACCTTGCCTGCCAAGGCAAGGTTCTCCTTGTCCACTATTGTAACTGATCGGCCATCTCTAGTCCCTCTTCAGATCTCTTCTTGAATGCAGTCAGTCCAAAACCTTTCCCAATTGGGAAAATTATCTCTCCCACTAACAACATCCTAGCAGCCTTGCCAAGAATTTTGAAGTCCAAGTTAGGCAAAACTCACAAGGTCATGATTAGATACAATCACACACACCCCACCCAGTTCATCTCGTACCTAAGTGAACCTTGAAAAATCTGTGACGATTGATTCATCCTTGCTCATCTGGATACTCCTCAGCTTCTCCTTA
Source organism: Pinus albicaulis (assembly GCA_034641835.2). Lineage (NCBI taxonomy): Eukaryota > Viridiplantae > Streptophyta > Pinopsida > Pinales > Pinaceae > Pinus > Pinus albicaulis. The sequence goes on along the minus strand of CM076570.1, from coordinate 138,930,282 downwards.
AGAGCAAGCTTCCTAGTATCACTGGTACTCTGATATAGTTTAACATGGCAGCATCAAACATCTCAAACATTGTCTTCTTCTTATGGATATGAGGCACTATATGCTCTTTTACCCCTTCTAGAATAATCCTCTTTGCCTTGATATCATTCTTATTATGCTGGGCCAATTGCTGGGGATCTTGAGGTGGTGCTATCGCCTGCTTGATGAACTCTCCCACCCCATTATCTTCCAACACTATCCTGATCTTCCCTTTCTAAGAGACAAAGTTAGAGGTTCCTTCTTAACAATGATCTGCTCTCAACCCTTGGTACACCATCCTTCTTCCCAAGAGAGCTCTCCAACACCTGCCCACTAACAACCTTGTAATCCTTCACAAGAAGATGCACTTAGGGCTCAAATAATTCTACCTCTCATATCAGTCTTGTATTCCTTCACAAGGACTGAACTTAGGGTTGAATAAACACCTTCTAACAACCCTCCAATCTGCTTTTAAGCTGCCATCAAACAATTCTGTCCCAAACTGGAACTTCACGAACCTAGCAAACACCAACACAGAAGAATAACATACCTTTTAGTAGACTTCTTTTGACCTTCTCCTTCTCGGCCTTGTGCAATAGCTTCTGTGAATTTCGACACTCGTAAGGACATGCTGACAGTCTACGTCAATCCTCCAATTCTGGCCCAAATCACCTCAAAAAAAAACTGCGCTATCTCTTCTCCAAAGCTCCTCCCTTCCTGCATTATTACCTTGCCTTCCTTAAACTGCTGTTCCAACACTTTATTAGTACAGAACAACCCTAAACTAGGGCACGACCCCTCTTGTAATAGCACAGAAAACTAGACAGCCTGTGCACAAAGAATAACAACCAAAAAAACATGGACGAAAATAGCCCAAATTTACTTCTTTTTCCACTCGGCTTGCTCCCTACCAAACCCGTGTTGAGAAATCAATGCAAGTAGATTAGGGTTTGATTCCTCTTTCTTGATAATTACTTGTGAGTCATGTTGGCTTCTTTGACTTCTTTATTATCTTATATTTCATCAAACAATTACCAAATTATGTGTGTATGAAGATCACAAAACACAAGACACAAGATGTAGGCACTCTGACAGGGAAAAACCTCTTTCTAGGGGAAAACCTAGTCAAAATTCTCTTCCTTCAATAGTTTTTTCTTGAGACTCTTCAACCTAGACACAAACAAGACCTTTCCTCCACACCAAGTCAGCCCTTCCAGATCTTCAACCCTGTAGCAACAACAACTTGACCCCAACAACTTCGACTATGCAGCAAGATGCAACAACAACAACGAAGAGACTTTGATCTCCCAAATTGGGGCACGAGAGAGAGAGAGAGAGTAGCCCCAAACTTAGATTTTCTTCTTCTCCTTGACTTTGACCCAACTCATGTACTCCTTTTAGCCTCCTTGAACCACTTCACACTTTTTCCAACTTCCCTTGAGATATGGAAACTTGAGTGAGTGAGATGCTCCAAGTGAATTCGATCTCCTTCTATTTATAGGCTCTAGGTGAGGTCGAATTGGTCTCCTTTAGGCCAACTTGATCTCCTTTAGGTCGACTTGGTGTGGAGGTGACATAATTCATATTTGACTCAATGATAAACATTTTTACATTATTCAAAAGCCCAAGAAGGGTCTCTTTAAATGTACAATGAATCTATTGACTCAGTATTAATCCTAGGAATCCACAATGGGGACTTTGACTAATATAATGATGACCCAAACATGAAACCCATGCTTTAATAAGTCATTGTTACAATAATAAAAATTATTTTCTTTATTCTTTTGACAAGTACATTACATATTGACTCAAATACATTTATGAAGACCGAACCTAGTTACATTCTTCAACAACACGACCTTCCAACCAATCACAAGAAAGACACGACCAATCCCTTATCAACTTCGGCTAGGCTCCAATGGTTTGTGGCCAACTTGGTGTTATGAATATAATTCATAACAAATAGTATAAATACAAATAAATATAATTATTAATAGTCAAATAAGGATTATGTAAGTAGTCATTAAGTTAGTGAAAGGGCATGTCTAAAAGACATGCCCAGTCATGCAAGGCCACCTGCCTAGGTATATAAGTAGGGCCTCATTGTAACATTTTATCATCACTTATACATTTTATATATAATAAATTATTATTATGAACACCTCTTGTGTATTTTACAATTAAGTCAACAAGCCTATGGTTTTGTTGCTCCATTGGTATTAGAGCTTACGATCCTTGAGCTACAAACCTTCGTTGTTTCGCTGCCTCCGACCTCCAATGCCATCACTGCCTGCTGCACTTGTTGTTACACTGCCCCTCGACCCGTTGTCCCTCGCAGTCACTAACCTCCACTCTCGATCATGCCTATTCCCACACCATTTCCTTTCCATTCTGAAACCCATACCGTCCTCATATTCTGTTGTTCGAGCACTCCGTCCAATCCTCCGAATCCACCTCAATCACTCCCGACCATAACCCGCTCACCTTCAGCTTGGGGCTACTCGAACCCGTGCCTTCCATTTTCACCAAATCAAGACAGAATTTGAATTACCAAAAGCTACAGATTAACGCAAACCGACCTGGAATTGATGTTAATGTTTCGAATTGCTCCATTCTGCGACTGACAACACCTTGTCTACACGCTGTTGTGTGCACACAAGTGTGCTTCCCACCAGCTTGTACTGCGTGGACGTGCCCCCATCTTCCATCGATACCCTATCATCCATCTTCCGTCGATCCGTGCCCCCATAGTTCCTCTTACGTCACAGTTTGAAATAAAAAAATGACGTGAGCAAAGTGACAAAATTGTTCAGGGTTAAAATAAGACGTCAAGTTAATTAAGTCATGATAAGCACAAGACAAAGGGAATTGCTAGCAAATTAGCTTTGAGGACAAAGCTTTTGAAGGAAAGGTCAATGTTATGAATATAATTCATAACAAATAGTATAAATACAAATAAATATAATTATTAATAGTCAAATAAGGATTATGCAAGTAGTCATTAAGTTAGTGAAAGGGCATGTCTAAAAGACATGCCCAGTCATGAAAGGCCACCTGCCTAGGTATATAAGTAGGGCCTCATTGTAACATTTTATCATCACTTATACATTTTATATATAATAAATTATTATTACGAATACCTCTTGTGTATTTTACAATTAAGTCAACAAGCCTACGGTTTTGTTGCTCCACTCGGAAATGTCTTCTCCTTAAGATGCTTTTCTTTTGTGCTAAGCTTAATTTCGTTCCATGCTCTGATACCATGTAGAAATCCTACGAAATTCTGCAACTGATTTAATGAACAATATGAAAACTAGTTTCTTTTCATTAAGACACATAATTTCTCTACTTGTTTGCAGTGTAATAAGAAAAAAAATAAACAAAGTCACTTAATAATCAAGGCATAATATTCTAGGGAACCCAATTAGGAACGTCCTTTGCTTGTTTGAGAATTTTATTGATAGAAGAATGAGCAATAGCTCTCTTACAATGCAATATTGTCTCGATAGAAAACATAATGGTTCTCTCTGCCTGAATTAGGCTTGAAACACCTTCAAGTAGCCTTATCCTGCCTCCCTATTTCTCATAGTATTAAAAACTGGAATTGGTGACTGGACCTGTCCACCTAATAAACCGGGTTTCAAACCGGAACCAGTCAAATCGGGATTGGTTAGATCTCAATGAACCGATTTTAAAAAAACACATGAATTAATTATTTTTTAATGAAAAAAACTATTTTTAAGATTTAAAACCATGATTCCAAACCAATAGACACAAAATATGCAAAGTTTGTTCATATATATACCATGTAAAGGTGAATATATCAAAATGGAACCAAGTGCAATACATAAAAACAACAAAATAACAAAATATATAATCAATGAGGCTATAAATAGCCTCTAGAGTTAAAAAAACAAAGCCTACAAACTATAGGGCCACTGACCTACTACAAATCTACATATATGATATTAGTGATCAACATTATCACTTGAAACTTCTCATCATGATCAAACTCAGTTGGTTGAGTCTCGACTCCCAAACTTTGCAACTGCTTGAGTCACAAACTTCTCTATTGGTTCAGTGACTTGAGTCTCAAACTTCTGAGGGTATTCTGCCCTAATATGCCCTATTACTTCATTTGGTTCTCCGCATGGCTTTACATGGCTTTCTATCCCAGCTAAGTGTTGCTTGAATATGTTAATATCCTCTCCTGCAATAGATTTTTGGAAATATTTGCAGATCATTTTTCCATCAATCATATCACAATGAGCCCATGCAGTATCCTTGGCTTTTGGAGGCATGATGGCTACTACTTAGCTCAAGCTCTCTATTGTTCCACTACTCCGGCAAAAACTCAACACTCTGTAAGCTCCCAGTCAAACTCACAAAAACTCCAAATGAGATGTGTGAGGAAAATGAGGGGGGTGAGCTTCTTTTAAATGGTTGGAGAGGGTGTTTTTGGAGGGAAACAACCCTTACTTTCCCTCCAAAACACCCTAGAACCATCCTAAACCATGTCGTTTGGGTTTGCCATGGCCTTGGCAGTGAACCGACCAGTTTAGGATAGAACCGGACGAATCGACCGATTTGACCATAAACCGTCCGGTTCCGTCCTAAATCGGTTGATTAGCACCTGTTTTTCTGATTCTTGGGAGAAACCAGTCCTTGAATCGTGTTTTTGTGCAGGTTTGAGCCGATTGACCAAGGAACGACCTGGTTTTTAATACTTTGCTATTTCTATGCACATAGGTTGCTCCTACGATTTAGGGGATTCTTCCTAAATCCTTGCACAAATCCCAACTGAAATTCCTCCTCAAATCTGCACACAAGCTTCTCTTGCACACTCTTCCTTTCACAAATTCACGCACACAAACCTGTGCTTTCTATTTCTTTGTCTCATCAACTCGTGCTCACTAGAAAATGTTGTAATGTCCCTTCCTAAATTTTCCTAATGTTTGGAAAATAAATTTTTGTCAATTTTGAATTAAATAATATAAAGTACCTTTTTGCGGCTAATATAGGAAATAAAGAAGGAAAAGAATAAATTAAGTTGCTAGTGGAAGATCAGACCCACAAGGGTAGCATATTGGGGAAGAAAGCAAATCGATTTCCCTTGGGAAAATCGAAATGAATGGAGGGACCCACGATTTTGCATGGCTAGCACTTATAAAGGGAAGGTTTGGAGAAGGCTTAGGCACCATTTGCATATTTTGATTTTTGAGTTGCCTTAACTGTTTAGCTGAGGTAAACGCTGTGCTGCTTAGCACAGGAGCTTCCCAAGGAGAGAAGCTCACCCCTTCTTCGGTGGACTTCGAGTGCCACTCAAGAAGGGTTTCTTCAGTCTTTTGTGATCCAGAGAGGTAGCATCATATGTCCCACACATTTCTGGAGTAGTTGGATGCAGAGAGGAGTTGAGATTGCGCTGTAGAAGAAGTTAGCTATTGTGGAAGAGTTGAATTGTGAAGGAAATCTTCCGGAGTAGCCATTGGAGGAGTCATAGGTGGATTTCAAGAGTGCTGGAGCAAATTCAGTCCCAGAAAGATCAAATACACGCAATCCCTACTATTCTTCCTTCAGAAACTGCGTCATTCACCCAGTGACTACGCAGTCATTGGAGGGCAGCATTCAGTTGTAGTATTTGCCAGAGGTGTTTTGGGTTGAGGAGCTGGAGGATTGATTGGAGGTATATTTCAAGAGGTTTGCTGGTGTTTTGGAGTGCATAAATCTTTAGTAGCAACTACAACAACAGATTTCGAATTTGAAGAAGGGCCAAGCAAAGAAGGATCCAATTTTGAAGATTGGAAGTTGGGGAAAAACTTTCTGGGTTTTCCTGGGTTTTGGGAAAGGATCACCTTCTGCAATTCCTAGAATTTTTGGAGCACTTTTCAGTGGGAAAATATAGTGCCAAAGTCAGCTAGCAGTTGCAACAACTAGGGACAACGCAGTATTCAGAGGAGCAACTTATTGCAGCAGATGTATCATTTTTCTATTGTTCACTTGAGGCCTGTAGCTTGCCTTGTGCAAGCCCAGGTGCACATCTTCCATCTTATATTGTATCCATCCATCTATATTAATAAAATTTGGTGTTCCGGGCATATTTCTTATATCTATGTTGCTGAAGTAAAAATTTATGTGTTTAATTTATTGCATGTTTTCTATATTACTATAAATTTTCTATTTGGAATATTCCAATGGTATCAGAGCATGTTCTTGGCCAGTGTGGGTAACAGGAGCAGTTAATGCCACAAAGGTAGCAAGGAGTGGTTTTTCATAGAGGCCGTGGCAGAGGCAGAGGTAGAGGCCGTGGGAGAGAAGGTAACGCAGACCCATTCTCAGACACAGAAAGAGAAGCCAGAAGGGAAGGTATGGACCAACACGATGAGGAGCAGCCGCCTAGGCCAAGGGGCCAGGATCAAATTTTGGAGGAGCTGCTGAGAGTGAATCAATAGATGATGAGACAAGGGCAGGTCATGATGGACATGATGCTGCAGGTAATGGGATTGCATGTGGGTGCAAGACCCAGATGGAGCAGCAGAACCTCAAGGTGATGGAGGTTCCAGAGCGGGAGGTAGCCGTACATACCAACTCCCACACACTCCATAGCGTGGGCAGACTGGCAGACCTTTGATGTCGAATTTCGTAGAGGAGTCAGAGCCTGAGAGGGAGCCGAATCCAGTTGATGATCTAATACACTCAGTTTCATCAGGCATCGATGAGTATGAGGGTTTGGATGCCTGGATCAGACTAGTGATGTCCTTTGGTGAGTTCATTCACCTAAAGGAGAGACATACCACAGGGGTTGGTCATTATTTCAGAGGAGGATCATCCAACCATGAGGTGCAAGGGTTGGCAGGGAAGGTCACTCTTCCAAATTTCGATGGGGGTGCAAAGAGTTCAGCACGAGCATGGGTTTAAAAGCTGGACACCTATTTTCATTTGAATCCCATGAAGGAAGCAATTTCCATACGATTTGCCTCTCTTCACTAGGAGGGAGATGCCCAAGAATGGTGGTACCATGGGCTGATTACACTAGGGCATATTCATATCACTTCATACCAATAGTTCACCCTGAGGTTGTTGGAGAGTTTTGAGAGGAAGGATCCAGAGCCGCATTTTTGGGTGCTAGCTCACTTGAGGTAGACAGGCAGTGCAGAGGCCTACATCACTGAGTTCCAGAGGCTAGTAGTGATGGTGACAGATACTTCTGAGAGCCGGTTGATTATGCTGTTTGTAGAGGGGCTTGCTAAGCCACTGCGTGGATGAGTGAGTGTAAATTTTTGAACATGTTCTATGCCATTTTAGATTAGGCCACAAAATACTGAAGCAGATAGAACAAATAAATCGATCGATGGAAGACAAGCCAACAATAGAAAAAAGAAGAAGAATCATGGTGTTACGGCGATCAGCAGGATGCTTCAACCAGCAAAGTCTCGAATAGGTCATTCAGCCAAGCATGTCACACAGCCCTAAAACGCTACATCAAGAAGCCCTAATTCAACTCCATGAGAAAGCCCTAACATAGATGCATCAAGAAGAGAGAAGATAATTTCCTCAACACAATGTGTGTGAAATGATCTCCAAAACTCTCCTATTTATAATCATCTGTGGGGGTGTGTGACACGTCCTTTAATACATTTAAGTCTATATTATATTCCAGGCCGACCTAGCACATAAGTGGAATAAATTCAAAATACATGTTTTGCTCATCCGATCGAGATGATCTTTAGATCAATCTTACACCTCTCTGAAAGAGGAATCCAATAAAAATATCAGGATCATCATCTGAGCAGCACAACCCGGAGTTTGGACCTAGTTGCCCAAAATTAACACTCCCTCTCAACTAGGGAGAACTCCGTCCACTTGTGCAATCCAAACATCGTGCATCATCCCGCCGTAACGTGCTTTACTGGCATCTTTATTTCAAACGGTGAGTCACAAAGACATCACACCCGGCTGACCCGAATTCAGTTCAGAGGTTGAAACCTCTCCAGGACTCAAAAGAGTCTCATACTAACCCAAAGTAAGTTTAACTGACCTGAATCAGTTGGAGGTCCTAGACCCCACTTCACTTGATCCCCGATCAAGTCATTGGACACATGTCATCCTATCATAGAGAGTACGACAATCCCCGATGCGTCCATCAGTCTTGCTATGGTCTCTAACTTTTCGCACCTCATTGGCCAAGATGAGGGGTACTTCCCATGAGTCCGGACTCCATGGGTAGGATGCATGCGGGGCACAGACCAAAGAGAGGCGAACCAACTCAATGTCATCACGGTGGGGTCGGAAGCACACCAACAAGGTTTGGCAAGCCTAGCCCTGTGGTTGGTTATAGCTTCAAGAAGCTATTCCCACGCCCCCTGGAGCTCTCGAAGCTCATCGCTTATTAGGACTTGGAGCTTTCACAGCTCATCGTCCTGGAGCTCCCGGAGCTCATCGTCCAACCTAACCTGGAGCTTTCACAGCTCATCGTTCAACAAGACCGTTTCAGGACTCCAAGATTCTCACGGAAGGTTAGGAACTTGACCTTCCCCAAGGGCTTAGTGAGAATATGCGCGACCTGCTCATAGTTCCTATATGAGCCTTACGGCGCCACGTACCATGTCCTAGACAAAGTGGTACCTGCTTGGATCAGTCGTGAAACACGAGATTCTTGGACAACCGAATCCCACTCTGGTTATGACAAAAGATAACTGTGGTATCTAGCACATGGCCGAATAACTCACTGAAGAGCTTTCGTAACCAAATCGCTTCACAATAGGCCATGCTCGTAGCAATGTATGCGGCCTCAGCGGTGCTCAAAGCTACCGACTTCTGCTTCCTGCTCATCGAAGTAGAACCAAGTGTAAAGCAGCAGCCACGTGCTCTTGCGATCCACCACACTGCCAGCCCAATCGGCATCAGAATATCCATGGAGTGTCCCGCTTGTGGCAGTGTATCTCAGCCCATGGTTTATCGTGCCTTGGAGATATCTTAAGAGATTCTCAGCACCAACGCAGTGAAAAACGTTCACTGCAAATCATACGTTCGGACGAGAGTTCACTAAGAACACCAGCGCACCTACGAGTTGGCGATACTCGGTAGGATTTCCCAATGCTGGCCTAGCAGCATTTCCACACAACTTCTTGAAGTTGAGCTCCATCGGTGTCGACACGGACTTATAGTCCACCATACCAAATCTCTCCAACAGCTTCCTAATATATTTTCCTTGAGATAGGAAAATCTTGCCAGGTCTCTGCTAGGTCTCCAAGCCTAGGAAGTAATGCATCAATCCTAGGTCTTCAATCTCGAACTCGGAAGCTAGCTCCCTGTTACACCGATGAATGAGAGGGTCAACACCTGTCAGGAAGAGATCGTCCACATAGAGAACCAATATGAGAGGTTTCTCACGATCGACCTTGAAGTAAAGGTTCAGATCAGCATTACTTCGAGAGAAGCCCAACTTCTTCAAGTAGCTATCAATCCTCTCATACCAAGCCCTGGGTGCTTGCTACAACCCATAGAGAGCTTTTTTCAACCTGCATACATGAGAGTCTCTATCCTGGACTTTGAACCCCAGAGGTTGCTCCACTTACACTTCTTCCTTTATTGACCCATGCAGAAAAGCGGTCTTCACATCCATCTGATGGAGACTCCATCCTTGCATAGCGGCCCGCGGGAAGGGCAATAATAGATCAGATGGTCATATAGCGAGTCATAGGTGCAAATATACCATCATAGTTAATGCTTTCTATTTGAGAGAAGCCCTGGGCGACAAATCTTGCCTAGTATTTTTCAGCACTTCCATCAAATCTATGCTTGATCTTGTAGAGCCATTTCGAGGTGACAACAGCTTTGTCCTACGGTCTTGGAACAACATTCCAGACATCGTTCTTCATAATGGACTCATATTCTTCATGCATCGCATCCTTCCAAACTTGATGCTTTACGACTTCTTCAAACATTCCAGGCTTAGATTGTACAATAGTACTCATGGCTGCTAGATATCCTTGGTATCGATTCAGCTTCTTGCTTTGACGAAATGTCCCCCTTGGGGCCATATGTCTCTCGGCATCCTCGAGAGTATCCCTGAGCCATGAGGGTCTCTTCCTACCAGAAGGAGAAGGATCAGTAGGGTCCATTGGACCTTCAACAACAGGCAATGATTCTTCCTTCGGCACTTCCTGCTTCTTTGTCCCTGCATCATTGTCTTCCTTGGAGCTAGGAAGGTTCATCACTTTCTGTAGGGTAGCGTCTTTATCGAAGGTAACATCGTGGCTTATCTCCACTTTTCTTTGACCAGACACATAGATCCTATATGCCTTCGAAGTTCGCTGTAGCCCACAAACATTCCTTTCTTCCCAGAAGCATCCAACTTGCTTCTCTTTTCTTTCGGCACATGAAAGAAAACAGGACAACCAAAAACTCTAAAATGAGAAACATCGGGTTTCTGACCAGAGAAGACTTCTTCGGGAGTTTTGGAGTCCAATGCGGAATGCGGGCATTTATTTTGAATGTACACAACAGTGTTCGTAGCTTCTCCCCATAGAAACTTCGGCAAACCTGGGTCACATAGCATGGCACGGGCAGCCTCCATAGTGGCTTGATCCATCTTTTCAGCAACATCATTTGCTCAGGAGTTTAGATGATGGAGGTCTCCCTCTTAGTCCCATCATCTCTGAATGACTCCCTTGAGTTTTCCTACAACCCAGACATAAACATCACAGACACTAATGCCCAATATATACATCATATCACTGTCAAGGTGATGTTAGATAAGGCTCCCATCATGACGCTGTAGGTATCTTTATATTTCCGTCATATGTGCCATTGTCAGACACAAGTATCACTGACACAAGCACAGGTATTAATACTTTATATCTCTGTCATGCCATACATCATCTATTTATATCTTACTGTTATCATACTTATCACTGTCATGGTCCTGAAGATATCAAAACAGCGAGGCCATATATACTCTGCCATATGACACACCTACTTCCATGTAGATATATATACTGCTACCACTGTTCTATGACAGTCAAGGTTATATATATGTATAAAACTGTCATGTACCAGAAACATTCAAGGAGATATTGTCATACGTAGAAACACATAAATGTCACTGTTATGCAAAGGCTCACATCATACTGTACAGTAAGATGTTGATCCAACTGATCAAAAAAACACTCTTATAGCAGAAAGTGATAAAGAGACTTCTGTAGAGTTTATGAAAAAATCCGTACTTGTTGAATAATACCCAGGGGATGATATAATGACTGCCACAACTCTTATTACTCTGTTTTGGAAGCCTTTATTGCAATTTGCAAGCAATTGATAAGATGTTCTCCCTACAAACTGTTGCTAATAGACTCCACACTTGTAACTTAATGATGAGTGTTCAGGAGTACCATCAATACAAACAATGATGACTTTGTCTACAAAATTCAGCCTTCAGCCTGTAGGTGTCCTTTTGATATGTAGATATCTTGTAGTGCCATCTAATGCTGTCTATACTGAGAATGCAAACTATCATTCAAACAATGTCAAATGCTGCCTATGCAAGATGCATACCACAGTACTACCTTACAATTCAAGTCACAAATCGCTGCAAATTCAAGCTTCTGATAATATGTTCATTAGTCATTAATATTTCATGAATTTGATTGCTACAGTGATCATAAGCTTTGTTCCTTCAGTCCCTTTTTAGAATTACAAAGTCTTTGCATTACAAGGATAATAGCCTCTGTATCATAAAGATATTTCATCACCAAGACAGAGATCAAATATTTTATACTTTGTATCAACAGAGAACAATTCATCCAATGCTACAGGCATGCATCCAATCCTTGTCAACCATTTGCTTCTTTTCAAGGAGAAATTCCAGAATTAAGTCACAAAAGAATTTCGATTTTCAACACAGCAGACTTCATTAAATAGGGTACCCAAATCTGCTGGGATATAATCCACAAATAGATCCATAAATTAGGATCTAACATCTACACATATGTATAAAAAAAACATACCCCAAGCTCACTGTTTAGGTCTCCTTGACTGCTACAAATCAGGGTCTTGTTAGGGCACAAAACGCTGTCCCTAACAGCCCTTTATTTTTGGCCCAGAATAGCTCCTTAGAGCTGCGGATTGCCCTAGGAGAGATCCCTCCTCCTCTGCTGCAATTCGGGGCATGGATACCCCTATGCTGCCCCTCAAATTAATTTGTAGGGCTGCGTCTTACTCAAAACAGCTACTAGAGGCTGCGGATGCCTCTCCCAAGATTTTTTCACTCATAAGCAGCGCTTAACCAGTCCTGAAATGAACCTTCTTGGTTTCAGCCCTCAGGTCACTGGTTAGGGTTTCTTGACAGCCTGTTATAACACTTTTATTTTCACTTCTAGACCTCCAAATAGTGCGGCTGTTAAAATTGGACAACTAGGTCCAAACTCCATGTTGTGATGCTCAGATGAAGATACTAATATTTTTATTGGGTTCCTCTTTCGGAGAGGTGTAAGATCGATCTAAAATTGATCTTAATCTGATGAGCAGAACATTTATTTTGAATTTATTTTTAATAATTTCAAATATGTGCAGGTCGGCCTTAAGATTTTACTCCTCCAGCAGATGTGTCACACACTTCAATGATTGATATAAATAGAGTCAACGTTGGAGGATTTTTTCACTCATCTCATCCTCACACATCATCTCCTCCTCTGATTTAGTATGAGTTCCTTGGAAGCAGTGTCGGTTCACACGTAGGAAAGAAGGACGAATTTACTGCAGCTGGGGTTTGGATGAATTTACTGCAGCTAGGGTGTCCACGGAAGTTTGACCAATGTTGACTTTGGTCATTGCATGGTCCAAAGAGGCTGAATTTTGGTGTAGACTTCTATTTTGGAAGGCCGTACATATTGGCACAAGAACGTAGGTCAAAAGGTTGACCGAAGACCAAATTGCATTGACTTTCTTGCTACTGTCATGTGTTGACTTTTCTGGACAATGTTGACTTTTTTTGGGGTTGACTTTGGTTGACCGTGTGGTTGTTTTGAGGACTGTTGTGACACATGCTGGGTTGGCTGACCAAGGAGACTTTGCTGGTTGAAACATCCTGTTGATCGCCGTAACGCACCACCACATTTTTCTGTTTCTGGTTTGTCTTCTGTAGATCCACTGGTATGTTCTATCAGCATTTTACTTGATTGTTTATGTGATTGCTGAAGTGAAAAGTAAAGTTGCATCAAGCATAGAACATCTACATAAATTTACATGGTATCGGAGCTGAGGTAAAGACAAGCCCTATTTGTAGCAATCACTGAAGAAGGAAATGGGTTCCATAGACTATGGCTTCAAGGAGGATGACAAATTGACTGGGAAGGATGACTTCCATGCTTGGAAGATGATATTGGATCTCAAATTGGAAGACCAAGATGTCATGGACTATGTGCAGGGTAAAATCCAAGAACCTCCATCCACTGCTATTGTTGCAGCCAAAACAAAGTACAAGAAGGGGGATATCAAAGCAAAGCTGATGATCAGGGAATCCATTCATAAGAGTCTGGTGGCCTAAATCTCTAAGCTAGGCACATCCAAAGAGATGTATGATAAATTGATCCTCATGTTCAAGGCCAACAATGCAAATCAAGTGCTATTCTTCAAGAATCAATTGAAGAATCTGAAGAAAGGCAGGGATGAGTCTGTCCAATCATACTTTCTGACGCTGACCGAGATCAGGAACAATCTGCTGGCTATTGGGGAGACAATAGCTGATCGAGAGATGGTACTCACTGCACTTGGAGGGCTCCCATCCGATTGGCATGTGTTCAACACTACCATTCTCAATAATAATGTGATACCTGACTTTGACGAGGTACTGTCGAGATGCGTTCAAGAAGAGACAAGAATGAAGGAGTATGAAAATGAAGGGAATGCTGCCTACGTTTCTCATTCTAGGAAGAAGAACTTTGGTGGTCCAAAGAACAAAGGAAGAGCAGGGGCACAAGGAAAGAAGGGCAAGTGTTACACTTGTCATAGGCCAGGTCACTATGCTAGAGAATGCCCTTTCAAGAAGGATTCTCCTGATGATGATGACAACAACAACAACCGGAGGGATGGCAATCAAAGGAACAACAGGTTCCAGGGAAAGAGGAAGGCTCCCTACGACGGAAATGATCAACCTTTCAAAAGGTCAAGAAATTCCAAGTATGAGGAATCAAATGTTGTTGATAAAAGAAACGAATTCATTCTTGTATCTGCCCTCTCTGCTACATCTCCACCCGACACTATGGATGTTTGGTAGATAGATAGTGGAAGGCACATCGATGGGTTCAAGGAAGCACTCTCTGATATGGTTAAGAAGGATACTAATCTGGAAATTATCCTTGGAGATAATGCCACATATCCCGTGAAAGGGACAGGGACTGTGACCCTCCACTTGTCTCAAGGTCAAGTCCTCCGCTTGCAGGATGTACTCTATGTACCTAATTTGAAGAAGAACCTTGTGTCTATATCGACCATGGAAGACAAAGGTTTCAATGTGGCATTCACTGATGGAAAGGTGCGCATGTGGAAGAAGAGCTTCAAGGAAGCTATCACGTTTGGGTCTAGAATTGATACACTCTACCAGGTTGGAGGAAGTCCACTAGGAGCAATGACATGAGATGCTATCCGACAGACCGATAATGGCACTGAATATGAGTCGAACGAGTTCAAGAACTTTTGCAGAGGAGCTAGCATCAAGAGGGAGACCACAATGTTTGTGGGCTACAACGAAACTTTGAAGGCCTATAGATTCTATGTGCCCGATCAAAGGGAAGTGGAGACATGCCACGATGTCACCTTTGATGAAAATGCTTCCCGGAGGAAAGTAGTCAATCTTTTGAGATCTAAGGAAGATCATGAAGCAAGGCCTGGAAATCAAGAGGAACCGAAGGATGAGACGATGCCTGATGTTGAAGGACTGATCGACCCGATTGATCCATCTCCTTCACTGGGAAAGAGACCATCATGGCTCAGGGACACTCTTGAGGATGCTGAGGGACGTATGGCTCCAAGGGGGACATTCCGTGAAAGCAAGAAGCCGAGTAGATACCAAGGGTATCTAGCAGCCATGAGTACTATTGAACAATCCAAGCCTGGATCTTTTGAGGAAGCCGTAAAGCATCAAGACTGGAAGGATGCTATGCACAAAGAGTATGAGTCCATAATGAATAATGATGTCTGGGATGTGGTTCCAAGACCAGAGGACAAAGCAGTTGTCACCTCGAAATGGCTCTACAAGATCAAATATGGATCTGATGAAAGTGCTGAAAAGTTCAAGGCAAGATTCGTTGCCCGTGGCTTCTCTCAAAAAGAAGGCATAGACTATGATGACATATTTGCACCTGTGACCACCATTCGATCTATCATAGCTCTTGCTGCTACGCAAGGATGGAGTCTTCATCAGATGGATGTAATGATCGCAGTTTTGCATGGCGCGATAAAGGAAGAGGTGTATGTAGAGCAACCTCTGGGGTTTGAAGTCCAGGATCGGGACACCCATGTCTGCAAGTTGAAGAAAGTCCTTTATGGGTTGAAGCAAGCACCCAGAGCTTGGTACGAGAGGATAGATAGCTACCTAATGAAGCTGGGCTTCACTCGTAGTAATGCTGATCCAAACCTTTACTTCAAGGTTGATAGAGAGAAGCCTCTCATTCTGGTGTTGTATGTGGATGACCTCTTCCTGACAGGTGCTGACCCTCTCATTCATCAGTGCAAGAGGGAGCTCGCTGCTCAGTTCGAGATGAAGGACCTAGGACTGATACACTACTTCCTAGGCCTCGCGTCCGGGCAGAGATTTCACGGATTTTCTTTCGAGGAACACACTGATCAGGAATCGAAAGATTTGACATGGTGACCGGTAAGTCCGGTCGACAGCTCACACGGAGCCCAACTTCTAAGAAGTTGGAGGGTAGCGGCCGCCGTTCGTGTCCTACTAAGTATCTTCAACTCATAGGGGCCCGGATGTTCTTAGTGAACACCCATCTGGACGTATGTTGTGCAGTGAACACTTTGAGTCAACACATGGTTGATCATAACATTCACTAGGTTGGTGCTAAGAAACTCTTGAGATATCTTTGAGGCACGATAGACCATGGGCTGAGATACACTACCGGGAGTATGACACTCCATGGATATACTGATGTCGATTGGAAATGTGGTGGATCGCAAGAGCACATCTGGATGCTACTTCACACGTAGATCTGCTTCGGGAAGGAAATTGAAGTCAGTAGCCTTGAGCACCGCTGAGGCCGAATACATTATAACATGTATGGCCTGTACTGAAGTCACTTGGTTGCGAAAGCTCTTCAGTGAGTTGTTCGAGCATGTACTAGATGCCACCGTTATCCTTTGTGATAACTAGAGGGGGATTTGTTTGTCATAGAATCCCGTGTTCCATGAACGATCCAAGCATGTTGATGGCTGGTAACTTGGTACCACTTTATCCAGGATATGGTATAGCGAGGCGCCATAAGGCTCGATCATATATGAACTGATGAGCAGGTCGCAGATATTCTCACAATGCCCTTGGGGAAGGTCGTGTTCCTAACCTTTCGTGAGAATCTTGGTATCGTGGAACGACCCTATTTTGACGATCCTATTGGACGATGAGCACTGGGAGCTATGGGGGGCTTAGGGGATAGCTTCTCAGAGCTATAAGAAACCACAGGACTAGGGTTGTCGAACCTTGTTGGTGTGCTTGGGCCCCACTGTTATGATGATTGAGTTGGTTCGCCTCTCATGATCTATGCCTCGTATGCATCCTACCCATTTGAGTTCCGGACTCATGGGAAGTAACTCTCATTTGGCCAATGAGGTGGGAAAAGCTAGAGACTAGTAGCAAAGATCGATGGACGCACCGAGGATGTCCATACTCTCTATCTAGGATGGCACCGTCCAACCACTTGATACAGAGATCAAGTTTAGTGAGGTTTCGTACCTAACCGACTGCTACGTTGAAACTAACTGGGAAGAAGACATGTTATGACTCCTCTTGAGTCCCAGTGAGCTTTCGGACCTCCAACTGACTTCGGGTCAAGTAAACCAACTTTGGGTTGGTATGAGACTCTTTGTGAGTTTGATAGAGGTTTCAGACCTTTAGGCCGAATCTGTCAGCTAGGGGATGATGTCTTTGTGATTAACCCACTTCTGTTTTGAAATAAAGAGGCTAGCAAAGCAAGTTACGGCGGGATGACGCACGATGTTTGTTTGCACAGGCGGATGGAGTTCTCCCTAGTTGAGAGGGAGTATTAAAATTGGACAACTAGGTCCAAACTCCATGTTGTGATGCTCAGATGAAGATACCAATATTTTTATTGGGTTCCTCTTTCAAAGAGGTGTAAGATCGATATAAAATTGATCTTAATCTAATGATCAGAACATTTATTTTGAATTTATTTTTTAATAATTTCAAATATGTGCAGGTTGGCCTTAAGGTTTTACACCCCCAGCAGATGTGTCACACACCTCAATGATGGATATATATACAGTCAACGTTGGAGATCATTTCACTCACTCTCATCCTCACACATTATCTCCTCCTCTAATTTAGTACGAGCTCCTTAGGAAGCTTCGGTTCACATGTTGAAAGAAGGATGAATCGGCTGCGCCTAGGCTTTGGACGAATTACCCAGTCAGGGGAGCCTATCAGCAGCGCCCAAAGCATTGGGTTGACTTTGGTCAACGCATGGTCCAAACAGGCTGAAAATTGGTGGAGACTTCGCTTTTAGGAGGTCGTACACATTGGCACAAGAACCGAGGTCGGTGTTGCTGACTAAAGATAGAGTTGCATTGACTTTCTTGCTGCTATCCTGCATTGACTTTTCTACACAACGTTGACTTTTTGTGGGGTTGAATTTGAGTTGACCATGTGGCTATTTGGAGGGCTATTGTGACACATGCTGGGTTGGCTGACCAAGGAGACTTTTTTGGTTGAAGCATCCTGTTGACCGTCGTAACGCACCACCACATTTTTATGTTTCTAGTTTGTCCTCTGTAGATCCACTGGTATTTTCTATTAGCATTTTACTTGATTGTTTATGTGATTGCCTTAGTGAAAAGTAAAGTTGCATCTAGCATAGAACATCTACATAAATTTACATGGTATCAGAGCTGAGGAGAAGACAAGCCCTATTTGTTGCAACCACATAAGAGGATAATGGGTTCCACAAGCTATGGCTTCAAGGAGGATGACAAATTGACTGGGAAGGATAACTTCCATGCTTGGAAAATGATATTGGACCTCAAATTGGAGGACCAAGATGTCATGGACTATGTGCAAGGTAAAATCCAAGAACCTCCATCCACTGCTATTGCTGCTGCCAAAACAAAGTACAAAAAGGGGGAGATCAAAGCAAAGTTGATGATCAGGGAATCCATTCATAAAAGTCTGGTGGACTACATCTCTGAGTTGGGCACATCCAAAGAGATGTATGATAAATTGATCCTCATGTTCAAGGCCAACAATGCGAATCAAGTACTATTCTTCAAGAATCAATTGAAGAATCTAAAGAAAGGCAGGGATGAGTCTGTTCAATCATACTTTCTGAAGCTGACTGAGATCAAGAAAAAATTGCTAGCTATTGGGGAGACAATAACTGATCGAGAGATGGTACTCACTGCTCTTGGAGGGCTCCCATACGAATGGCATGTGTTCAACACTATCATTTTAAATAATAATGTGATACTTGACTTTGACGAAGTACTGTCGAGATGCGTTCAGGAAGAGACAAGAATGAAGGAGTATGAAAATGAAGGAAATGCTGTCTACGCTGCTCATTCTAGAAATAAGAACTTTGGTGGTCCAAAGAACAAAGAAAGAGCAGGGACCCAAGGAAATAAGGGCAAGTGTTACACTTGTCACAATCCAGGTCACTATGCTAGAGAATTCCCTTTCAGGAAGGATTCTCCCAATGGTGATCAGAACAACAACAACCAGAGGAATGGAAATCAAAGGAACAACAAGGTGTTCCGTGAAAGACAGTCTCTCCGACGGAATGACTTCCAACCTTTTAAAAGGTCGAGAAACTCCATGTATGAGGAATCAAATGTTGTTGATAAAAGAAATGAATTCATTCTTGTATCTGCCCTCTCTGCTGCATCTCCACCCGACACTATGGATGTCTGGTTGATAGATAGTGGTGCTTCAAGGCACATCACTGGGTTCAAAGAAGCACTTTCTGATATGGTTGAGAAGGATACTAATCGGGAAATTATCCTTGGAGATAATGCCACATATCCCGTGAAAGGGACAGGGACTGTGACCCTCCACTTGTCTCAAGGCCAAGTCCTCCACTTACAGGATGTACTCTATATACCTAATTTGAAGAAGAACCTCATGTGTATATCAGCCATGGAAGACAAAGGTTTCAATGTGGCATTCATTGATGGAAAGGTGCGCATGTGGAAGAAGAGCTTCAAGGAAGCTATCACGTTTGGGTCTAGAATTGATACACTCTACCAAGTTGGAGGAAGTCCACTGGGAGCAATGACATGAGATGCTATCCGACAGACCGATAATGGCACTGAATATGAGACGAACGAGTTCAAGAACTTTTGCAGAGGAGCCAACATCAAGAGGGAGACCACAATGTTTGTGGGCTACAACGAAACTTCGAAGGCCTATAGATTATATGTGCCTGGTCAAAGGGAAGTGGAGATATGCCACGATGTCACCTTTGACGAAGATACTTCCCTGAGGAAAGTAGTCAATCTTTCGAGATCTGAGGAAGATCATGAAGCAAGGCCTGGAAATCAAGAAGAACCGAAGGATGAAACAATGCCTGATGTTGAAGGACCGATGGACCCGATTGATCCACCTCCTTCATTGGGAAAGAGACCATCATGGCTCAGGGACACTCTCGAGGATGCTGAGGGACATATGGCCCCAAGGGGGACATTTCGTGAAAGCAAGAAGCCGAGTAGATACCAAGGGTATCTAGCAGCCATGAGTACTATTGTACAATCCGAGCCTGGATCTTTTTGAGGAAGCCGTAAAGCATCAAGTCTGGAAGGATGCTATGCACGAAGAGTATGAGTCCATAATGAAGAATGATGTCTGGGATGTGGTTCCTAGACCGGAGGTCAAAGCAGTTGTCACCTCAAAATGGCTCTACAAGATCAAGCATGGATCCGATGAAAGTCCTGAAAATTTCAAGGCAAGATTCGTTGCCCGTGGCTTCTCTCAAAAAGAAGGCATAGACTATGATGACATATTTGCACCTGTGACCACCATCCAATCTATCATAGCCCTTACTGCTACGCAAGGATAGAGTCTTCATCAGATGGATGTGAAGACCGCACTTCTGCATGGTGCGATAAAGGAAGAGGTGTATGTGGAGCAACCTCTGGGGTTCAAAGTCCAAGATCAGGATACCCATGTCTGCAGGTTGAAGAAAGCCCTCTATGGGTTGAAGGAAGCACCCAGAGCTTGGTACGAGAGGATAGATAGCTACCTGATGAAGCTGGGCTTCACTTGTAGTAATGTTGATCCGAACCTTTACTTCAAGGTTCATAGAGAGAAGCCTCTCATTCTGGTGTTGTATGTGGACAACCTCTTCCTGACAGGTGCTGACCCTGTCATTCATCAGTGCAAGAGGGAGCTCGCTGCTGAGTTTGAGATGAAAGAACTAGGACTGATGCACTACTTCCTAGGCCTGGAGGTCTGGCAGAGACCTGGCGAGATTTTCCTTTCTCAAGGAAAACACATTGTGAAGCTTCTGGAAAGATTTAGTATGGTGGACTGCAAGTCTGTGTCGACACCGATGGAGCTCAACTTCAAGAAGTTGAGTGGCAGCGCTGCTGGGCCCGTTATTGACAAATATTACCGAGTATCGTCAACTCGTAGGGGCCCTGATGTTCTTAGTGAACACCTGTCCAGACATACGTTGTGCAGTGAACACTTTGAGTCAACACATGGTTGATCATAACATTCACTGGGTTGGTGCCATGAAACTCTTGAGATATCTTTGAGGCACGATAGACCATGGGTTGAGATACACTGCCGGGAGTATGACACTCCATGGATATATTGATGCCGATTGGACTGGCAGTGTGGTGGATTGCAAGAGCACATTTGGATGCTACTTCACACGTAGATCTGCTTCAGGCAGGAAACCGAAGTCGGTAGCCTTGAGCACCGCTGAGGCCGAATACATTGTAACATGTATGGCCTGTTGTGAAGTCACTTGGTTGCGAAAGCTCTTCAGTGAGCTGTTCGAGCATGTGCTAGATGCCACCGTTATCCTTTGTGATAACTAGAAGGGGACTCGTTTGTCATAGAATCCCGTGTTCCACGATCGATCCAAGCATGTTGATGGTTGGTACCACTTTATCCGGGATATGGTAGAGCGAGGCGCCGTAAGGCTCAATCATAGGAACTGATGAGCAGGTCGCGGATATTCTCACTATGCCCTTGGGGAAGGTCATGTTCCTAACCTTCTGTGAGAATCTTGGAATCGTGGAATGACCCTATTCTGAGGGTCCTGTTGGATGATAAGCTCTGGGAGCTCTGGGGGGCTTTGGGGATAGCTTCTCGGAGCTATAAGCAACCATAGGCCTAGGCTTGCCGAACCTTGTTGGTGTGCTTGGGCCCCACCGTGATGATTGAGTTGGTTCGCCTCTCATGATTTGTGCCCCGTATGCATCCTACCCATTTGAGTTCCAGACTCATGGGAAGTACCTCTCATTTGGTCAATGAGGTGGGAAAAGCTAGAGACTAGTAGCAAAGACTGATGGACGCATCAGAGATTGCCATACTCTCTATCTAGGATGACACGTGTCCAACCACTTGATCTGGGATCAAGTCTAGTGAGGTTTCGGACCTCCTACTGACTTTGGGTCAGGTAAACCAACTTCGGGTTGGTATGAGACTCTTTGTGAGTCCGATAGAGGTTTCAGACCTCTGGGCTGAATTTGTCAGCCGGGGAATGATGTCTTTGTGACTGACCCACTTTTGTTCTGAAATAAAGAAGCCAACAAAGAAAGTTATGGCGGGATGACGCACAATGTTTGATTGCACAGGTGGATGGAGTTCTCCCTAGTTGAGAGGGAATGTTAAAATTGGACAACTAGGTCCAAACTCCATGTTGTGATGCTCAGATGAAGATACCAATATTTGTATTGGGTTCCTCTTTCGAAGAGGTGTAAGATCGATCTAAAATTGATCTTAATCTGATGAGCAGAGCATTTATTTTGAATTTATTTTTAATAATTTCAAATATATGCAGGTCAGCCTTAAGGTTTTACATCCCCAGCAGATGTGTCACACACCTCAGTGATTGATATAAATAGAGTCAACATTGGAGGACTTTTTCACTCATCTCATCCTCACACATTATCTCCTCCTCTGATTTAGTACGAGCTCCTTGGAAGCAGTTTCGGTTCACACGTGGAAAGAAGGACGAATTTATTGCAGCTAGGCTTTGGACGAATTTACTGCAACTAGGGTTTCCACGCAAGTTTGACCAGTGTTGACTTTGGTCAATGCATGGTCCAAATAGGCTGAAAATTGGTGGAGACTTCGATTTTGGAAGGTCGTACATATTGGCACAAGAACCGAGCTCAAAAGGTTGACCGAAGACCGAGCTGCGTTGACTTTCTTGCTGCTGTCATGCGTTGACTTTTCTGGACAATGTTGACTTTTCTGGGCTGACTGACTTTGAGTTGACCGTGTGGCTGTTTTGAGGGCTGTTGTGACATATGCTCGGTTCGCTGACCAAGGAGACTTTGCTGGTTGAAGCATCCTGTTGACCGCTGTAACGCACCACTACATTTTTTTGTTTCTAGTTTGTCTTCTGTAGACCCACTGGTATGTTCTATCAGCATTTTACTTGATTGTTTATGTGATTGCTGTAGTAAAAAGTAAAGTTGCATCAAGCTTAAAACATCTACATAAATTTACAGATACCAATATTTTTATTGGGTTCCTCTTTCGGTGAGGTGTAAGATCGATCTAAAATTGATCTTAATCCGATGAGCAGAACATTTATTTTGAATTTATTTTTAATAATTTCAAATATGAGCAGGTCGGCCTTAAGGTTTTACACCCCCAACAGATGTGTCACACACCTCAATGATTGATATAAATAGAGTCAACGTTGGAGGACTTTTTCACTCATCTCATCCTCACACATCATCTCCTCCTCTGATTTAGTACGAGCTCCTTGGAAGCAGTTTCAGTTCACACGTGGGAAATAAGGATGAATTTATTGCAGCTAGGGTTTCCACGAAAGTTTGACCAGCGTTGACTTTGGTCAACTTATGGTCCAAAGACGCTGAATTTTGGTGTAGACTTCGATTTTGGAAGGTCGTACATATTGGCACAAGAACAGAGGTCAAAAGGTTGATCGAAGACCGAGCTGCATTGACTTTCTTGCTGCTGTCCTGTGTTGACTTTTCTGGACAATGTTGACTTTTCTGGGGTTGACCGTGTGGGTGTTTTGAGGACTGTTGTGACACATGCTGGGTTGGCTGACCAAGGAGACTTTGCTGGTTGAAGCATCTTGTTGATCGCCGTAACGCACCACCACATTTTTCTGTTTCTGGTTTGTCTTCTGTAGATCCACTGGTATGTTCTATCAGCATTTTGCTTGATTGTTTATGTGATTGCTGTAGTGAAAAGTAAAGTTGCATCAGGCATAGAACATCTACATAAATTTACAGCGGCCTTCACCCAGACTTGTATCTTCTCCTGCACAGTGGTTTGAACCACCTTTTAAGCCTCCAAACACTGCCTAACAACCACTTGATCTTGCATAAACTGCAAGAAGCTTTACACTATAACTTGGCCTCTAGGACAGTGTTATTTAGGCCAACGTATGGGCTGAAACAACTCCTAGCTGCGGCTCACTTGAGGGAGGAATATGCCACAAGGGTTAGGTCTCTACGCCACCCAAACAAGCCCTCAAGTAATGCGGCCTTCCAGAAATTAATGCGGACTTGTGGTGATGCCCAAAACAACGTTCAAAAAACTCCTAAAAAGGTTCCACACAGCTTCTTCTTCTCCCACGCTGTAGTAACCTCTCTTTTCTCTCACAAGTTGGGCATTGTCTTCTCCTAAGCTCTGATACCATGTAAATTTCTGAACATGTTCTATGCCATTTCAGATTAGGCCACAAATTACTGAAGCAGATAGAACAAATAAATCGATCGATGGAAGACAAGCCAACAATAGAAAAAAGAAGAAGAATGATGGCGTTACGGTGATCAGCAGGATGCTTCAACCAGCAAAGTCTCAAATAGGTCATTCAGCCAAGCGTGTCACACAGCCCTAAAATGCTACATCAAGAAGGCCTAATTCAGCTCCATGAGAAAGCCCTAACACAGATGCACCAAGAAGTGAGAAGATAATTGCCTCCACACAATGTGTGTGAAATGATCTCCAAAACTCTCCTATTATAATCATCTGTGGGGGTGTGTGACACGCCCTTTAAGACATTTAAGTCTATATTATATTCCAGGCCGACCTAGCACATAAGTGGAATCAATTCAAAATACATGTTCTGTTCATCCGATCGAGATGATCTTTAGATCAATCTTACACCTCTCCAAAAGAGGAATCCAATAAAAATATCGGGATCATCATTTGAGCAGCACAACCCGGAGTTTGGACCTAGTTGCCCAAAATTAACAACGAGGGCCTACAAGCCCACATCATTACAGGATGCCATCTCTCGAGCTCGAGATATGATTGACTCAGTGCCCAAGAACAGGCCCTTCGTTCCCTCGAGACCCCAGCCCCACAGGTAAACATAGATATGAGGCCACCACAAAGAGATGGAGGGCGTGGTCAGTTGGATGATGAGACACGAAGGGACCTCAGGAGGAGGAGGTTGTGTTTCACGTGCCAGGAGCCTTGGGCACCGGGGCACAAGTGCACCAAGGGCAAGGCCCATTTCATTGAGGTGTTCACGGATAGTGAGCCAGAGGAGGAGGAGACCGAGATAGTGGAGGAGCGAGGGATGAGGGAGGTCCATAAGGAGCAGGAGGACCACCACCACCCCCACAGGGAGGAGGACCGTTTGCTCCAGTAGGAGGAGTTCTTGCTTCACTTCGGGGTGTGTCGAAGTACCTGACTCTCAGAGTCAGGGGAACCATTCAGGGGCAACGTGTGTCAGCTCTGGTTGACAGTGGGGCTGCCCACAATTTTCTTGATGCCCAGATGGTGGAGCGTAGAGGCATTTAGACAACCACGTTTGAGGGATTCTCAGTCCTGATACCTGGAGCCCGAACCATGCAATGTACGAGATATGTCCCTGGATTGACTCTGCAAATGGGGAATTACTCTCTCACTGATCATTTCTTTGTTGTTGATATTCCCGATACCAACACGGTGTTGGGAGTTCAGTAGCTGTATACGCTGGGGAAGGTCACCATTGATTGGAAGCAGCTGGAGATGGAGTTCAAAGGGCCTGATGGGAGGCCAGTATTGTTGAGGGGGATACACTCTTATCCACCTCAAACAGTTTCAACTCACAGATGGAGGCCGACTTACGGCATGGGGATATAGAGTGGGCAGTAGAGCTACACATTTCTGAGGCTGGGTCATGAGCCAAGGCTACAGACCCAGACATTAGCTTTGCTGGAGCGACATTAGGGGGTTTTTGGAGATGTCCCACCAAGGAGACTGTCGGACCGGGGATTCAAGCACACCACTGAGTTGTAGTAGGGTGTGAATGCAGTCATCACCACCCCTTATAGGCATCCCAAGGCCTATAAGGATGAGATAGAGAAGGCCATACAGTGTGAAATTTTCAATCTGAAAATCTACAGTTGCAGTGATAGATTTATTTATCCTACTTATTACTTCAATAAGTTATTTACATAAATCTATCAGTAAACTTAGAAATAAATACTATTGCAACATTCACAATTATATATGCAGAGAAATAAAGAGTGAAGAACATAAGCATAAGAACCAATCACATGTACACAATTATTTTTGGACAAATGTCCCCGGAAAACCCAATGCGGAAAAACCGATGCAGCAAATGAGGGTTTTATTAATATTCTTCAGCAAATGAATCTTTACAAGGAATACACTGGTAGATAAAATCTGAAAACACCTGAGACAGAATTCTCGACTCCTCCCGACAAATTCTTGATCCTTTGATCAACCTCTGCTTCTCTCTGTGCCCGCCTGTGTTCTCTCTGTGCAGTCCCTACGCTGGATTGCATAACTCTGCGTGGGTTCACTGCACTGCCTCCTGTGACCCACTGCGTCCCTTTGTCCTTGAGTTCAGTCACTGTTGACTCCCTCCTCCTCCTTTTGCTTCTGCAACTCTTCCATTGAGATCGAATTCTATTCCTTCAGAATTGATCTCCTTTGGGTACTGAGTGTATGCCCGACTTGTTTTCCAAATGAGCCTCAACCCTTCTTTTATAATCTTCTCGTTGATGAATCAATGACCCATATTAGAAGTCTAATCAATGGCTAAGATTAAAACTTGACTTGATATTTGTTTTCTAGAAGATTCACACTCTGTCTTATTAATACCCTTTAATTATTTAATTTCCCTAAGTTTAGACTTAGGGTCTCCATTAAAAAAATTAATTATTTTAATAAGACAAGAATCGAGTGGAATTTCCACAACGGTTTTTGGGTTCTTTGGAATACTGATGTCCAAGTCTCCTCACAAAGTTTGAGACTTAGAACACTTTCTGATGCTACAAAAATCAACACTCCCTCTTAGCGAGGAAAGTGTTCTAGCAATATGCCTGCTGCATGCTGTATACTTTTGAAGCTTCCTCTGTGCTGCTGATCTCTGGACGCTGCCCCTCATCTGCTGTGCTGTTGCCTTTTGTACTGCTGCCCATGACACTGCTGCATCTGTACTGCAGCTCCCTCTAAATCCTGATTCTATCCATTCCTGCTACTGGAATGGGTTCTTAATCATCCCCATCTTCTCTCTAAAGTAGACAAACTTGATCTTCCCTAGAGCCTTTGTGAGAATGTCTACCACTTATTCTCCTGTTGGAGTGTACTGCAACTGTACAGCTCCTCGTTGGACACAGTCCCTGATGAAGTGACACCTGATGTCAATGTGCTTCGACCGATCATGAAACACAGGATTTTTAGAGAGCTTGATGCAACTCTGATTATCACATAAAATACTGGTCGCTTCCATTTATTCCTTTAGTAGGTTCACAAGCAGTTTCCGAAGCCATATGGCCTCACACGAAGCTGTGCTAATTGCCTTATATTCAGATTCTGCTGAGCTCAGTGCCACGGATTTCTGTTTCCTGCTGCACCAAAAGATCATTCTTGATCCTAGACTAAAACAATACCCACTGGTAGTCTTCCGATCTACTAGATTCTCAGCCCAATCTGGATCGGTGAACCCACTCAACCTGACATCACTTCTACGGGTGTACTTCAATCCAAGCTCGATTGTCCCTTGAAGGTACATGCTTGACTGCTGCCCAATGAGCCCTCTTAGGTTTTACTATGAACTGACTGAGGGTATTTACAACATAACAGATGTCTGGCCTTGTGTTTACCAGATACATCAAAGATCCTATGAGCTACCTATACAGAGTAGGATCAACCTCATCATCTTTGGACGTGTCGATTTTCTTCCAGTTGGTAATCATTGGAGTCGTCATGGGTCTACAATCCTCCATCTGAAATCTCTTCAGAATCTCTGTAGTATATCTTCCTTGACCAAGAAAGATCTCCCCCTTCTGCTGCCAAATTTCCAACCCCATAAAATAGTGCATTAGTCCTAGATACTTTATGTCGAATTCTGTAGCCAAATTCTTCTTGCAGTCTTTGATGAGCCTCGATGATCCTGTTGGAAATAGATCATCTACATATAAAACCAGTATCAGTGGCTCACTCCCTACCCTTAGATAGTAGAGATTGGGATCTGCGTCACTTTTGACGAATCCCATCTTCTGCAAGTAGTTGTCAATTCGACCATACCAAGCTCTAGGAGCTTGCTTTAGTCCATACAAGGCTTTCTTAAGTCTGCATACATGAGTCTTTTGATCATGCGTCTCGAAGCCTTCTAGTTGTTCAATATACACCTCTTCTTCTATCACCCCATTCAGGAACGCAGTCTTTATGTCCATTTGGTGAATCTCCCATCCCATCTACGCAGGAAGGGATATCATGGATCTAGTAGAGGTATATTTGGCTACTGGGGCAAAGGTTTCTTCATATTCTATTCCTTCCTTCTGAGCATACCCCTTAGCCACAAACCTGGCTTTAAATTTCTCGATGCTGCCATTTACAACATATTTGACCTTGTAGATCCATCTTGATCCTACAACTTATCTCTCCTGAGGTCAAGGGACTACTTCCTAGACATCATTCGTCATGATGGAACTGTACTCTTCCACCATTGCATCTACCCACACCTGGTGCTGAGCTGCTTCCCGAAAACTGGAAGGTTCCCCAACTTGTGCAACCAAGGCTTGATACCTCTCATGCTGCTTACGCTGTCTCTTCTCATTTCGGGGGACTTCGACAAAGTGTTCTGCATCTTTCAGAATTTGTCGTAGTTCCTGCTCATTCTCCCACTGGTAGTGGGCAGATTTATCTGCTCTCCCTCCTACAAGTCTGTGGGGGAAATATCCCTTGGATCCTCATGCCTTGGAGAGGCAGCTGAATTATTTGCTGCTGGTTGTTGAGGATGAACCAGCGGATTCTCCTCAAACTTTGTAGCAGAAGGCAACTCGTGGGATCTTCTGAAGGCCTTATCCTCCAAGAATTTTACATCCCTCCGCACCACAACTTTCCGGCTCTCAGGAATATAGATGCAATATGCCTTTGCATTCTCACTGTATCCTACTAGATACCCCTTTTCCGCAGTCATATCCAACTTCTTCCTCTTCTCACTGGGCACATGACAGTAAGCTGTACTGTCGAAGATCCTAAAGTGACTCAATTCACGCTTGCTGGCAGTGAAGACACTTTCCGGCGTGATCTTTCCCAATGCAGCGTGAGGGATCATGTTCTTAACATAGATGGCTGTATTACAAGCTTCAGACCACAAAAATTTGGGCATGTCTTGATCATACAACATCGCCCTTGCAGCCTCGACAATAGTCCTTTTTTTCCTTTCTGCCACACCATTATGCTCCAGATTATATGGAGCGGTCCACTTTCTTCGGGTACCTTCCCTTGCGCAGAACCCACTGAATTCCTTGTCTGTGTATTCACCACCATTGTCTGAACGCAGTACCTTGATCCGCTTTCCTGTCAGATTTTCTACCAGAGCTTTGAACTCTTTAAACTGACTGAAGACTTCGTCCTTGGTCTTCAAAAAGTAGATCCAGGTTTTTCTGGAATTGTCATCAATAAAGGTGACGAAATACTCGTCACCACTAAGAGCTCTAGTGGACATTGGTCCACAGATATCTGAGTGTATCAAGCCCATCGGCCCTATTGCTGCTTCTTTGATAAGTTGCCTTGGCATATTTACCCAACACGCACCCGCTGTAGACATTGTCCCACTTGGTGCTCAGTTTTGGAACTCCCGTGACAGTTTTCTTGAGGATTTTTAATGCCCCATGATGCAAATGTCCCATTCTTCTGTGCCATAGTTCATTCAAGTCCGTTTCATCAGCGCTGCCAATCAGTGCCATCGGGGATTCAAGCTGCAACTTATAAAGTTTGTTGCTCCTTACTCTGATCTGTGCTTTCTTCTTCCAATTGGGATGTTTGACATAAACCCTATTACTGATAAAGTAAACGTCATAACCTCGGTTTTGAAGTTGAGACACTGAGAGCAAGTTCATCCCCAGCCTGGGCACATGTAGTACATTAGTGGCCCGAAGCTTATTTCCGGTCTCGGTCTGAAATACTTCGGTACCTCTTCCAATAGGGGTACATTTTGCTTTATTACCCATGGTTATTTTAAAATTCATCTGCTCCTCTCGGTAGTTGGAAAAACATTCACGTACTCCTGTCATATAAGCAGAAGCTCCACTGTCAATGTACTAGATTTCTGGAGAAGCCGTGCTTGACATACAAGCAAATTTTTCTTCAAGTCTAGATGCTAGAACAGAAACATCATGATCCATCTGTTCTATCATGCTTCTTTCCCTCTCTGAAGAACTGCGTGAACCCCTTCGAGCTGCTGCCACAATGTCAGATTTCTGTTCACTTGTCGATTCTCCGTTCTTGTTACTCATCTCTGGCTCTGATTCCATGTGAAATTTTCAATTTGAAAATCTACAGTTTCAGTGATAGATTTATTTCTCCTACTTATTACTTCAATAAGTTATTTATAGAAATCTATCAGTAAACTTCGAAATAAATACTACTGCAACATTCACAATTATATATGCAAAGAAATAAATAGTGAAGAACATAAGGATAAGAACCAATCACATGTACACAGTTATTTTTGGACAAATGTCCTCGAAAAAACCCAATGCGGGAAAACCAGTGCAACAGATGAGGGTTTTATTAATATTCTTCAGCAAATGAATCTTTACAAGGAATACACTGGTAGATAAAATCTGAAAACACCTAAGACAGAATTCTCGTCTCCTCCCGACAAATTCCTGATCCTTTGATCAACCTCTGCTTCTCTCTATGCCTGTCTGCGTGTCTCTCTGCGCTGGACTGCGTAAGTCTGCGTAGGCTCTGCGTGGGTTCACTGCGTTGCCTCCTGTGACCCACTGCGTCCCTCTGTCCTTGAGTTCAGTGACTGTTGACTCCCTCCTCTCCTTCTGCTTTTGCCACTCTCCGCCCTGCAACTCTCCCACTGAGATCGAATTCTATTCCTTCAGATTGATCTCCTTCGGGTATTGGGTGTATGCCCGACTTGTTTTCCAAATGACCCTCAAGCCTTCTTTTATAATCTTCTCGTTGATGAATCAACGACCCAGATTAGAAGTCTAATCAATGGCTAAGATTAAAACTTGACTTGATCTTTTCAACATCTTCAAGGATGTTTGAGATGTGATCTTAGCTTCAATGTGACAGAGATAACCTTGATTTCTTTGATGATGATGGCAGTGCTTCTTCTTTCTTCCTTGGATGATAATGTAGAATGTGGAGGCTTCCCAAGTTGCTTCAAATGTAGAGTCCTTCTTTCAATGGAGGTAGGGTTTTTTAGGTCTTTTTCTTCTTCCAAGGGTTGTGATGATGTGATCCTTGTGATGTGATGGATGTTCCTCCTTGATGCTTCTTAGTTTGCTTGGTCCTTATGTATCCTTCTTTCAAGTGGATGATCTTCAAGCTGCCTCTTCTTGTCTTGTCACCTTATCTCCAATACCATGTTGAGAAATCTAGGGGCAACTAGATTAGGTGATTTCTTTTACTTTGATAACTGCTTGTGATGCCTTTTAACTTAACTTGATTAGCTTCTTCTTTTTCTTGATTATTATTGTGTTTTCTATCATCAAACAAATACCAAACAATAAAGATCAATGAGATAAGAGGACACAGAATATAGCCTGCAAGCTAGGGCCAAAACCTCTCCTCTTGAGAGGAAAACCCACAAGAACTCTTCTCTTCTTATAGAACTTCAAATGATGGATTCCAAGACCTAAGACCCTTGTCAAAGACCCCTCCAAAACCAAGCCAACTTTCCTTCTTGAGCTAGGAGCTTCTAGCAACTACGACATAGCAGTTTCCAACAAGTTCGACCTGCGCAACAACTTTTGCAATTTCGACTTCCCCAACAACTTTAGAAACTCTAACACAAGAGAGAGAGAGGTCAAAAACTTCGATCTTGCTTCTCTTCCTTTTTTTCCTTGATTTTCGTCCTTTTCTAGCTTCTTTCATTAGGAGATCGAACTTGCTTTTCTTGTCTCCAAATGAGGTCGAGTTCCTTCTTATGTATAGGCTTCTTAGGAGGTCAAATTGTTTTCCATGAGGCCGACTTGATCCTTTTGGTAGGCCGACTTGTTTGACAATGTCTTGGAGGGTCTTTATGACATTTTTGACTTTACAAAAATTTTCTTTACAAGATACAACATGCCCAAAGGGGTCTTACATGTATGATAATGACTCTTTTGACTTCATAATTCTATGACAAACCTAGAAGCATTCAATGGGTACTTGACCTACAAATAAATTTATCTCGAGCATGAAACCCATGCATCAAGAATGACAATAATAAATTTCTTTTCTCTTTTAGTATCAACTATATAAAATCATGATCACAATAGACATTATGAAGATCAAACCTAGTTACACATTTCAACAACATTAACCTGATGTTGAGGCACCATATTTGGGCAAATGCCTGTTACTTGCAAGAAATCCTGTTATTAGTATCCGTTGTTGGAAAATCAGAAAGGCAAAAAGATTTTCTTATGTTGATAGTTACGTGTGATGTTCTTTAGCTTCTTATTAACTTTCTTATGTTCTTCTTTTATCTTAGTTTCATCAAGCAATTATCAAGTACAAAACATGAAGATCAAGGACACCAAATGTAGGCGGACAACCAGGGCAAAACCCCTATACAGGGGAAAACCCAGTCAACAACTCTTCCTTCAGTAGATTCATATGACAATGACCAAGACGAACAAACCTTCCTCCCCCACTAAGTAATCCTTCTATGATGCAACAACTTTCAATCTCCTTCTCTTCTTGTTCAACAACTTCAGCCCAACAACATCCCAAAAACTTCGACCCCAACTACTGTAGAAATTTCTATATCCCAGCAACTGCAGATTTTCGACCCCCAACTTCAGAACTTCGACCCAACAACAAAAGTAGAATTTTGGTCCCAACTTCAGCTCAATAACTTTGCTCGTGTGAGAGAAAGGTAACCCAAAATCTCGATTTCCTTTATCCAGCTTCTCTCCTTCTCTAGCAACTTCGCACTTTTTACTGCAAATCGAACTTGTCGAGAGAGTGTATCAAATGCGGTCGAGTTGCTCCAATATATAGTCTTTTGTGAGGTAGAATTACGTTGTTTGACGCCGACTTGATATCCTTGAGGCCGACTTGGTGGAGGAGGCCTAAAAGACCTATTTTACAATAAAATAATTTTCTTCTTTGACAAATAATTCCCAAGAAGGGTTCTTTACAATATGACATGGACAAGGACACTTGACATAAACCCTAGAGGTCCACAATGGAGATCTTGACCTAAAAATAATTGACCCAAGCATGAAACCCATGCTTTAATAAGTCAATTTATATAATAATAAAATTTCTTTTTCTTTCTTTTGATAAATACATTTCATTATGACTCAAATACAATTATGAAGAACGAACCTATTTACATTCTTCAACACCTGTGTCCAGTTTCTTGATGAGTAACTCTTTTCTTGAGAAACACCACCTGTTTTTGGCCAAACCAGACCATTTATTCAAGAAACCATTGGCCTTTCTCAAGCAACCTAAGCCATGTTGCAAGAAACAACAATGTAAACGAAAAGTGAAACAAACAATTAAAAAGAAGGAAAAACACTAATGCAAGTTTGTAACCTTAAACCTAAGTGTTAAAATAATTTTCTAAAGCCATGAAAAATCATTGTTATCACACGTTTTGTTTGAAAGAATAGCAGAGACAACCCACTGCAGAAGTTTGGGAGCATTTGCAATTTTCTGTGCACGACTATGTCAAATTAATGATCATTGCATTGCATTGTTTGAGAGTCGAGGCTTGAAAGGTTGGAAGCCAACATTGGACCCTTGGAGGCTCACAGTGAGCTTGGAGAGTGGTGTTTAACACCAGAGACTTGAAGAGAACATTAAACCAATAACACATGTCAGTGACATTTCAACTATTCTCACTCTGCATCACATTACAGAGTTACGAAAGGTTTGACATATGTTTCTTTTCAATTTTTTTGTTTCTTTTAGTTTTATTTTGTATCATTTCAAAATTTTATTTCTCCTCTACTCTGTTGTGATTGTTCTTTATCCATGTTCTTGGGTTTTCATGCCTTGGGCTTCTTCATTACTTCTAGAGAACTTAGTTTCTCAAAAGGAAGTGTTAGAACTTAGAACCTTGTGGGCACTCTTCCTTCTATGGTAGACGACACAGGTTTTCTCGAGAACTTATTTGCTCAAAAGGAAATCATAGAACCTTTTGCGCACTTTTCTTTCCATGTCCAGAGGGAACAGTTCTCTTCAAACTTAGTTGCTTAAATGTGCCATGTTAAGTAACTAAGTGCATGGAAAACGTTGAGTTATTAGTTGTGGGTTAATGTTGGAAGGCTTTCTGCAGAGTGATTATTTTCACATATGTCAAAAAATTCGTAAAAAAATCTGAAAATGTTACTTGTATGAAACCTGAGAATTTTTGTTTCTTGTACCTTACCTTTTTCCTTATTCTAGTTTCTGGTAACATAACGACAAATTGTCAGTGTTTTGTTAAATAACTCAGGATGTGCCTGAGAAATTTGTCCATAATCTATCTAATGTTATGAAAAGTATTTTATTTTATATTAATCGAACATATCAGTCAGTAAGAGCAGATCCAAATAACATCTTTATGCCATCTCAGAGCTGAATGGAATTGCTAAAACAAAAGATACAAGTCTCTGAAGGTTTGTTGTGGATCAACTAAATGCAGATTGGTTTCCATTGATCCTATAGTGACATTGAGATAGAATCTCCTTTTACAGACTTTAAACGACGTAATATTCCTAACGGGAAATATTAAGTGATAACAACAAATAAAGCATAAGCATGTAACCATAAAACTAACACACCAGCATAATGACAAATTGCACTAGAAATTGTACCAAGATCTGAGCCATTTTATTAATTGAGAAAACAAGGTACATATAAATAAAGAAGAGGAACCTGGGCTTGCTACGACAAGCTAGTCAAGTCACAGATGAAAATGGAGCTGCCCAAGTGCTGGACACTGCTCTCCCCAAGTCTCTGCGCTAGCCCAGTAAACTCTGCTATTGCTAGTTGGAATGGAGTTGGTGTTTCAGACCTCTAAACTGCTCAGAAAATTCCAGGAAATTAACTGGAGCCTCCTCACAATGAACCTAGAATAACCCATAAAAATCTCATGGACCCAAATGGTGGAAATAGTCTCAGAGTGAACTGCGCCTTTCTCTAATAATTTCTGTTGTTGGCTGCTGACTAGAACACCGATTTATGTTAGATATACTGCCCAAAAAATTCTACAAAATTAACCCCGGATTGCTCTCACCAAACTCTCAAAAACCCAGAAAGGGTTTGGGCTGAATCCACTGAGCCCCGATGACCCCCAACAAGTTTAGATCACCAAATGTGGCCAGAAAATGCCCCACAATTTGATATTACGAAATTATGCCCAAGTCTACCACTGGCTCAATTCTCCCTTGAGGTTTACCTCCAATCTCCGACCCTTATCTCTCCACAATTCTTCTCCATTCTTCCCTTGTGCAGGCTTTTAAGCCAAAAACCCCTACGCACTTCCAAATGAAGAGAATTTTGTCCCACAGATTTGTTGCTCTTTATCCCTGCAAAATCACAACAAAATTCTTAGCTCCAACTAGGAAAATCCTCCTGCAAATAACCCAAACTCCAACTCATTGTATGTTGGACCACAATGAATAACTCGAATTGCCTCTACGTTAGGAAAATACGCAGAGGTAGAAATACTGCTGTCAATGAAACTCTATGAAAGCCCAGCAATGGACTCTCCGAATTCCCAACTAGGGAGACACTCAAAGTCCTTCGAAGATGGGGTGGAATCCCGCATGGAATTCCTATACTAAACAACACTCTACCCTTGCGCTAAACAACTCCAAGAGAAGATGAAGTGTTAAGTGTAATAGTCAAAAGATGATCCACAAAATGAGTCCCTCCTTTTATATTTTTTCTCCATCCTTCTATGATCCTTCTAATATTATTTTATTTGAGGGGGCCATTTTCCACTTTGTTACTTTTTTCACCATTTTAATAAAATAATAATTTGCTGCTTGTTACCACTCAAACTAGCTGGGGGCTTAAAAGGAACTCCTAAAGGGTCAACTGCTAGGTCAAGGGCAATGTTGGAGACTTACCCCAATGTCACCTCCGCTAAGACTCACTACTCTTTACAGACTTTCACTGATGGGAGGAGACCCGGTATATAGAGAGTCACTAATGAAGGATAAATCAACAAATGGATATGAAGTGACCTTAATGATCCTTTCCTAGAAGAAAATTAAGAATGGAGCTTGTTTGCTCTTCAAGCAAGGTACAAGGCTTTCTAGGAGAAGGAGGTGAGGATTTAAGGGCTAGGTTAAGGGAATGAGACTTGTAAAGGAATTTTCCAATCCCTAAAATCCTTGCAAAACTTGGATTCCTGAGTTGTCTTTGAAGAATTGTCTTTGATAAGAAATGGGACCACACGGGGCCAAGTGGACCCAACCTAGGTTAAGGGGAGGGAGTTCAACAACCAATGACGGTCTTAACCTAAACAAGGAGGGGAAGAGGATCAAAGAAAGAATTTCCCCTTAAAAGTGCTAGTATGATCCTATGAGGTACTAGCCTAGGGAACACCAGGGCAAAGTTCGGTCTCAGGGCTAGGGCTTGGGATATCTCACAATCCCACCGTCAGAATTTCTTCAAATTTGAAAGAGACCTTGAGGATGCACCAGCACAGGAGAGGCTGGGAGATCGAACATTTTCTATGGCTACTTTGTCGAGAAAATGATGCCCTAGGTGGCCCAACGTGGCTAGACCTAGAGAAAAGTAGAAGAGGTGAAGAAAAATGGGTTTTAAGGTGATCACCTTATGGTGGATCAGTGGCTAATTTCTTTGGGGATATGGAGTCAAGAAGAATGATGAGAATGGATTTCGTTTCTAGCTCAAGGAGGCTCTAAGTGCAATTTCGTTTAACATTAGGGCAAAAGAGAGTGACCTTAAAGCGTATATAATTTGCTTGCAAATCAAGATGGATTATCAAGATAACTTCGATCTCTAGGAAAATTCGTTTAACAAACATGGCCCATACATAGAGATATGCTAATATAGAAACATAGTTCCACAATTAAGCAGTGAATGCATGCAACAATTAGCCTTAAAATAACGAATATCCCATTACCAATGTATCTGACAAAGTAAAAGAGAATATCATCAAGTTCATATATACATGTAAGAGAATATATCCAACCATCAATACACTTGTCAATTAAGAAGCTCCAAGATAAGAAAATGCATTCCAAACATCAAAATTCATCCATGCTCCAACTTCGCCCTCCAAGATAAGAAAATGCAATCCAAACATCAAAATTCATCCATGCTCCAACTTCGCCCACCAAGAAGGAAATGCGAAATCTCAAGAGAGAGAATGATCCAATCCAAGTGATGTAACAAAATGAATTCATGTCACTCCTCTTTATACAATTACTAGGAGTTCAAATTACCTAATTGGGCCTACATTAGCCCCTAGAATAAAATAATGTGCAAACTAACTAACTTTTGGTGACAAGCTCACCAAACTAGCTCATAAATAAAATAATAAGCCTTTCAAGAGGTCAAATGATAAACAATGCATGTCGTAGAGCCCTCCAAGAGGCCTGATGAGGTCCATATGTGCCATAATGATGAATAGGACCCTCAAAAGTGATGGACAAGGGGGTGGCCCATTGTTCTCCAAAGTTCTAACAATAAATCTGTGGTGCTCCCAATGGGTGTGGGGGCACACCGATAAACTCATGGGTCTCCAAGTCGAAGATGCCTGTAGATGATTTGTAAGGACTCAGATGATGGAATAAATGATGCAACATCAATGTACGAGTCCTGGGTCACCTGCCAAGTGTATGGTGCAACTGTGGGGCTGGTTGGGCATGGTGTACCAGGTGCATCTTCTTTGTCCAATAGGTGGATCTCAAGCAATCTCTGAACATATCTAGAGATCCATGGAGTGTTGTCGACTACTGTGGAGGCTCATGGCTCTCCACAACACCCTACATGTGCCAATGTAGCCCTTTGGAGAGTTTGGACCCCATTTGCAATCCTGCATAAGATCCAATGCGTCCCCTAGCCCTCCAACACAACGAGTCATTAAAGTAATCGGGTAAAAGAGCTTACAAACCATGGACAACAAGTGGACACTTCATAATGGTATGCCCTATCATAGTGGGCTTTGACATGTGCTAATGTCTCCAAGCTTCAAAGGGAGTTAACCAAGTACCTTATTAGGTGGTTCCTACCTTTAGAGGGGATAGTATGTCCAAGGTACATCCCTCAAATGGTGGTGGCATGTAATAAAGAAGTGAATGCAATAAGGAATGAAAGGGGCAATCCCGGTCCACATATCGGAGTACAATGGTAGCTAGAAAAAGGGAAGCCCACACCTAGGTATATAATGTATAGGAGGGAGCAATTGTGGTACATGAGGTGCCTCAACCTTGATTTTTCCACCCTTCTTTATATTCCTTTTGCCTTTTACGATTTTTCTATGATTAAATGCTCGGGGCTCAAAGGATAAGAGCATGATGTGTAAGATATAACAGTGAATACATCCATTAAGGTAGGTCAATTCATTGC
Source organism: Pinus albicaulis (assembly GCA_034641835.2). NCBI lineage: Eukaryota > Viridiplantae > Streptophyta > Pinopsida > Pinales > Pinaceae > Pinus > Pinus albicaulis. The sequence goes on along the minus strand of CM076570.1, from coordinate 138,891,857 downwards.
CCACTAGAGGTTGGGACAATCATGGGTACCTGAATGATAAAAGAAGCTCATCTAGTGCCTATGGAACCAGGGTGATGGCCATGGGTATGGGGTAGAGCTCATGTATTGGCTTTTGCCCAAGTGCTAAATATATTTGTCCCGACCATCTTTTGCATCTTGTGGTACATTTTCCTATTGAATGTGGCCATTTATGCTTTTACCTTTTCTTTTTAGCTGCTTCAACCTTTAGGGCATCGTTCCAAGCCTGACCCAAGGTGGGGGCAAGGGAAAGGGGAGGCTAACCATATGTGGACCCAGGTGGGAAATATGATGAATGAGGTTATAATAAATAGAAGGGGAGTGATATATGTGGATGAGGGAGCAGGACCACACTACCAAAATCGGGGTCATGTAGTACCACCCTAAAACCAAATAGTCAGTAAAGGAGATCCCACGAGACTAAGATCCAATGGTAACATCCAAAAGAGGTCTAGGGGACAGAAGCACAGACCTAGCCCATTCTTTCTGCCGAATCCCCCCATTAGTCCATGCCCAAAAGTGTCCATGATAAGTAAACTCAATACTCAATTACCAAATGGCAAGACATACCTTTAGGTTCGGGAGGCCCACCTTCAAACATACGATCAAGACAGATGGGGGAGGGACCACATGGCTGGCTCCAGTGGCGGAGAAATGGCACAACGAGCTAGTTGGTCGCTGCAAGGGGATGCTGGCTGCCGACTAAGGACCATCTTGGAGAATTTTTTTCTCCTAGGGATATCACCCACGAGGTGGTGGGTAACACCGCCAATCTGCAACAAAATAATACTTGCCACCTTTCTCCTAAATATTAGTTGCCCCTTTTAATTAATATTACCAAAATTGGGCAAAATTCCCATGCTCACAAAATTGGGGATATTACAAACAAATTGGTATAAGAAGATCAATATAGACTGAAAAGTCCATTGTTGTGAAGAATTCACATGCTGTTTATCTACCACTTTAAACACAGCTTGCTACATGGTATATAAATAAATTATATCGAAAATTTCTGGTTCTGGCTTTCTAATCTTATTAACTAGTAACTAACTAGGAATATGTTCATAATGTAGCACTTTAATAATATAAGAGTTAGATATAGTTGCTTCATGATCTATGCAAATTCATAGAAGTTGAAAAGGTTCTTCCATTGCTTTTTTATTGAATATTCTGCTAAATTGAAAATATGATCTTTTTTGCATGCATTTAAAATCTGTATCTGACTTTGCAGCAAGAGGACAGAAAACTGTTTTTAATATATCGCTAATTTACCATGTTTACAGTGCTCCTTGCCCAAAAGGTTCGTGTTCAAACCCCGTGGAGGTTGTTGCTGTGCATCTGATCTCTAAAGGAGTCAACAATGCAATTGTGAAGGCAGTTTTGTACCCAGGTGCTCTCTTCTCCAAGTTGGAGGCTATTGTTGCTGAGGATGAACCAATTGGCCTACCTGATTTGGAATCATTGCTAGACAGCGTTATGACAAGCATAAAAGATAAAGGACAAAACAATACAACTTTTGAACTGGGTTTAATTATTGGAAGCTATTTATGTATTGCTGGAGCTATTGCTTGTGTTCTTGGGCCTACAATATTTAGTGCTTTTGGACCTTTGGTCATTTTGTGGTCTGTCTACAAAGCGGGTGCGGCACGAGAAGATTTTTATTTGTTGCCTATGTTTTCAGTCACACTTTTTTGTGCTGTCAGTGGAGTAAAATTTCTAAGCAAAGCTCCTAGAGGAATTGATAGTTCAGGCCCCTCTGGTGATTCATCCAGTAATAATGAGAAATCGAGTTCACCAAGCAGTGACAAAAAGACAAAGTGAGATAAAATGTATTTGCATTTGCGTCAGCTGTTGGGCTGTTTGTGAAGATTAAAATTATTTCACGGGGGAAGAATCTATGAGGTCTTCTCTTTGCTTTGATGCTATGTATTTTGTATTATTTGAAACTGATATATGGTTTGGCCTACTATTAGCAAGTTCAAGCTTGATATTTACATTTAGTTTTCCTCTGAAGTTATGGCTTGATATTTGATTTGCAGATATCCTCTACTTTGCATGCATTCTTAGATGTGACTTAGTTTATTCTTTCATATACATTGCTTCACATATAATTGCCCAGTTTTTAATGCAGCAGCGTTTAGGAAGTGCACTAAAAGGTATTTAAAAGTGGGACATTTTGAACTTCATGAATCTATTGTGAACAATTAGCTCACTTGTCTCAATAGGCAACATTCATTTATCAGGATGGATTACAGCACCCCACACAAAAAGAAGTTAGTCCGCTTGGAGAAGATTAGGATAGTTTAGTTCAGTTGACATTAACTGAATAACTTGGTTGGTTTAACCTTGAGAGAATTTCAAAGTTGGTAAATCCTAGCAGAGCTTTAGAAGTCTTCAGGACACTTCGGATGGTGATCCAAAAAGTAAGTTGAACTACTATTCATTGTGCACTTATATCCAGCTTTCTTCTGAATTCTGTAAACAAATTCTAGTAGATTAGTCTGGAATAAATACTATTGGTTTTTTTCATTTCTTGAAGTAACTCTGGAGATGCAGACAATAAGGATTTGTTTTGTCAATAAATTTGTTAGTTTTCTTGCAGAAACTACAAAATCAGGTTCACCTGATTTGAATTGTCTGTGGGATTGGGCCCCTAATGTAATGGACAATTTTCCTGTATTCATGAAAATCTTCATGGTCATTTCTAAACCACAGGCTTTAGAAATTTTCCCAGAGCAAGTGACACTGATTTAAAATATTCCTTGAATGTCAAGCCTAACTATCAAGAGCAATACACCCTAACCTCTCTGCTTGGCCAATTGTAAACTCCCTGGAATAATACCTGATAATGCTTCTTTAATACATAGTGCTGTTGTTACAGATGCACAATCAATGGATCATAAAGAATTTTGCATGCATTCAGTATAAACAAATTCATTAAATCCTTACAAGATCTTGCTGCAAAACAATGCTAATGACTTGAGCTTAAAGTCTTAAGTCACAGGGCAATCATTTTATACTAGTCTGACTGACTGATCGCAAAACACACAAGTGATCATTCTGCTGGCTGCAAAGATTGAATTATGACATGGTAGAAGAAACTATCACTGTCTTCTCCTTACTTTGATGCTATGTATTTTGTATTATTTGAAAATGGTATATGATTTGGCTTACTAATAGGAAATTTGAGCTTGATATCGGCTTTGAGTTTCTCTGATGTTATGGCTTGATATTATATTTGTAGATTGTAATATTACTAGTGGGAAATATTAAGTGATAACAACAAATTGATATTATATTTGTAGATTGTAATATTACTAGTGGGAAATATTAAGTGATAACAACAAATAAAGTATAAACATTTAACCATAAAACCAACACACTATCATAATGACAAACTGCGTCAGAAATTGTACCAATAGCTGAGCCATTTTATTAATTGAGAAAACAAGGTACATAAAAATGAAGAAGAGGAACCTGGGCTTGCTACAACAAGCTAGTCAAGTCCTAGGTGGAAATGGAGTTGCCCAAGTGCTGGGAACTGCTCTCACAAGTCTCTGCACTGGCGCAGTAAATTATGCTACTGCTGGCAGGAAAAGAATTGGTGTTTCGGGCATTTAAACTGTTCAGAAAATTATAGGAAATTAACTGGAGCCTCTTCACAAGGAACCCGGAATAACATAGAAAAATCTCACGGACCCAAGTGGTGGAAATGGTCCTAGAATAAACTACATCTCATGCGCTCTAATGGTGGGCTCTTGAAGATACAACCCAATCCCTATGCAAATGAAGTCCGCTTGCATGAGCTCCTCCTGTTGACCAACCTGCCATGTTGATGAAGTCTCCCACGCCATCAGCGAGTCACTAAAGCCCAATCGAAGATCCGAGTGACCTCCCCCTGTAGTAGGCAACTCATCGCTATAGGTCACTGAGCTGTCAAGTACTATGATGCCTGGGTCCCATGTTAGTCTTAGCAGGAAACTGTCCCGCCGACCCTGCAACACTCTGGTCATGACTGACCACCTAATATGCTTGTACCAAAACCTCCTCTCTTGTAACTCTCGGCGATAATATATGTGATGACCCAGGCTGTGCCCAACCTGCCAAGGTGACTCAACAATGGCCACGCCTATCACTCCATGGTTGGCCCCAATCCTAAACAACCACCTACCTCGCCATATAATGAAGACCACAGTGATCCCCCATACGTCAACCTTATAATGAGCTGGATCACCTGCTATTTTGATCGTACTCACTAAGTGGTGGAATGTCCCACCGATCAACTGGATCCTTGGATCCTGTACCCATACTCGAGGTCCACGACTCCCCATACTCACTGCCTACTGTTGTGACATGCTGCTGGCTGTTGGGACCCCCTATGCCTCGTCCTTGACCCTAGTATGTATCCAATGGATGGACACCCAACATCAAGGATCGGTCCCGCATATGACAAACTTCTCTGCCCCTGCCATCTATCCCAACTCCTGATGATTTACTCAGATATTGCTTGGAGCCTAGGCATCCTCCTGTTAATGAGGATTACCATCCCTTGTACCTCGTGTTCACATAACGCCTTGGGATGTCCTACCAATAGTGCACCTTGCAACTCACTCACGGTCACCTTCTTAAGCTTGCACCTGTGAGCTTGTGCCCTGACCAAATACCACCACTGAGAAGTCTCCCCCTGGATACTCTGTGTCCTAACTAACTATCTTGAGTGAGCCTTTCATGTCCCGCTGCTCGTGATGAAGGTATCAAGTGACAACACGCAACTCCTCTGCGCCTGCAAACAATGTAGATGTGAGAGAGGCATGTGAACCCCCATGGATATCATCAAATGATGCTCATCTGCGTCCTCATCGATCCTGGGTGATCGATACCCAATGACATGCCTTTCGTCTCTATCGGACGATATCCTTGGTGGTAATGCTCCAAAATCCCAATGGGAAGCATCACACATCACTACATACGACCAAGCATCCGTGTGCTCCCCTACATAAGAACATGTATATCCGTGCCCCTTGGCACATGAATGCACCCTGTTGCACACCTTTGTGCACTACTAGACACCACTACCAACCGCCATATCATCCCTAATCATTTGGTATCCCTCTTGTGACGAAGTAGCTGTCACTCCATGTGAAGCCTCGAGGTGGTGTGAATTGCTCCTCCTACTCCACAGTGCAAGCTTGCACAACACGACACCCTCCGTGCACCTTTGTGCTCCTTTGTAGAACACTGAACTCTATGGCACGACTCTGCGCACCACCCAACACCTACACCAATTGCCGCACCACCGTGCATCCTTGGCCATCCCACAGTCGTCCATGCATCCGCTACTCTGTTAGTGAATCCACTACATGCTAACAGAAATGATACTATTGTGCCTAGCCTCAGTAGCTCCTGCGTCCAATATTCCAATAAGATAATGCCCTGATTGATGGCATGTTGATGGCACCTATTATTATGTTCTATCAACATTTACTTTCATGTTTATGTGATTGCTAATTTGAATTGGGCCTATAAGAAAGATTGAAGTAAAATGCATGAAGCATAGAACATACCATGGTTATCTAATGTAATATCCCAAATAGGGATTAACAATAACAAAAGTGCCAATAGACCACTAACTACAACAAAAATGAAAACACCATTAAAACACACAAACTGAAGCCAAAAACACTGCTGAGCCATTTTATTAATATATTGAAAAAGAGTACAATTGAGGTGTTGGAAAGTTTGCACCTGGGCCTGCTCAAGGCAGGCTTGAAGAACAACTCAAACCCAAGCAAAAACTTTGGCTGAAAGTGCCTCTGCGTGGCTCAGTCTTTGCGCTGCCTAGCCCAGAAATGCTGCTGCTGGCTGACTTCAGACTGTTGGTTGGGCTGCTTCCCCTGCTTAGAAAACTCCGGGCTTTTAACCTCAGACTCTACTCACCAAACCCACAAAAACCCGCGAAGGAATTGGCCAGATGTTGACCCTGAAATTTCAGCCCAATTTCCTCTAGCTCCTCTAGCTGCTGGCTGCGTTAGGATCTCTGTTTGAAGCCTCAAACCTTCCCAGAAAATTTTGCTGAATTAACCTTGGCTTCTCCTCAATAAACCTAGAAAGGGTTCACCCAAAGCTTGAATTCGAATTTTGACCCTCTTGGGTTTGGCTCACTGTGCTGCTGGGTAAATTGAACCTCTGGATGAATCTGTTGGAAAATGCCTCTGGAGAGCTACCAAAATCCCTGATAGGAGGTGGCTAAACTCCCCTCCAAATATCTTGATGAAACTCTGCTGCTCTCCACATTCCCGACACCCACACCGAACTGAACTGCACAATCACTGCGTAGTCTACTCTACCTTTGTGCAGTCCTAAAGGGGGTACACTCTTCCTGTTATTGCTGCTATGTAATTCCCTCACCAAAATGCAGAATTCCTCTCCTGAGCGAGCACTCGAAGTCCCCCGAGTTAGAGGTTGAGATATCTGCTTGAAGATTTCGTGTGCTAAACAACACTGCAGACTTGGCTATCCGGCTCAAGCGTGCTTCAGTCAAAATGACCAAGAAAATAAGATGAATGAATGAATGCCAAAATGAGCCTTCCCTTCTTCCTATTATCCATTGAAGTCCAACATATGCCTTGGGTCCCACCTTGGCTTGCGCTGCCTCTCCTTGGCCAATCACGTGTTGCCTTCCTCTAGCCAATCCCACGCTATCCTTTTCGTGCCTCTTCTATGCTACCACCTAAGGTCAATTTGACCCCACCACTAGAGCCACAATTTTCCCTTAGGGACTTTAGGAAAAGACTTTATTTGGCTTAATTATTAGTTGTGGGTCCCCTACCCACTTTATTTCCGCCCAACATTAGGAAATGGAAAAATAAATCAAAATTAATATTCCAATTAGCTGACTGCTCATTTGGAATATTACAGTCCTCCCTGCCAAAAATTGCTTGTCCTCAAGCAATGCTTGAACAAGTATCCTCTCTAGCTGACGCTCCCCCATAGTCACTGCAAAATGTGCCAGGGTCCCAGATGCGCCACTGAGTCATCCATGACCTCGGCATCGCCCTAATATGAAGGGATCCCTCAATACCAGGGTCCCAAGCCATCCTATCCAACATGAAGATCCCCTTGCTCCACTCACCATCCTGCAGGCATAAGTAATAGAAGCCCTCTACACACCATCAATGAGTAGGGAATCGTGATAATATGGCACTATGCCTGATACCTCGTGAAGTTTCCCTACCAAGTAGTCCATCCCATGCACTCCAAGAGTAAACCCTCGAAGATGCCATCTAATACCGATAGAGGTAGCGTCTCGCTCACATGAGCCCCTCCTGCTGTCATACCATTGACCAACTTGCCATACTAATGAAATTCCCCACTCCATCAGTGACTCGCTAAAGCCTTATGGAAGATCTACATGATCTCCCCATGTAGTATACAACTCATCCCTAAAGGCTATTGAGCTGTGTGGAGTTGTAATGCTTGTGTCCCCTGCTAATCTCGGAGAGGTACCACCATGTTGATGCTGCGCTACTTTGACCATGAGATACTCCCCATCGTGTGCAGACTGTATCCTCCTCTCTTGAGGCCTAGTGGCATGAGAACTGTGAGAGAAAATCTCATCCGACCCAGGCATCACCATGATGCTAATATCTACCCCTCCGAATGTAACTCGGTCCCTATGTAGCAACGGAGAAATTCAACCTCGCCATTCGATGAAGGCCTCTAAGTACCCCCATGTGCTAACCCAATAATGAACTAGATCACTCTCTGTCTCGACTCCGACCATCACGAGATATAATGGTCTATCAATCAGCTGAATCTATGCCTCCCATAGCCAGACCTGCTGCACCATAGCTCTGACAATTGCAGGAATCCCTCAGTGCCTCATCTCTAGTCCCTACATGTGACCAAGATAGAGGGTCCATATATCATGGACAAATTTGATGCATGCTAACCTGCCTTGTACCTGCCATTGTGTAGTGCCGATGACCCTTGGAAGCCACATGTGACAACTAGCCACCCCGTGAATGCAACCAATAAATGGATCTCTGATACTCGCAATTGACTTAAGGTATGTGGATCCCTTCTGTTCCTGCCAACCATCTCCACTGGGTCTGCCATCCACCCTCTTGATAATGTGCCGATACATTGTATGGAGCCCATACACATACTGGGATGCTACCTCAGCTGTACCCAGTATCCTCTACTCATGCATGGTCTCGACATGCCCTGAGAAAAGAGTGACGCATGTCTCCCTCGTGTCCTGCTCCCTAGGCGTAGGCTCAGTGATGACTGATATGCCACCCCTGCAAGTGATCATTTCATCCCCCAACCTGTCGCTGTCAACTAGCACACTGACCCAATGCCACTGCTGAGAAGTCTCTCCTCTAGTGTGCTGAGTGTCGTCCAAATATCTTGGGTGAGCCTCACGTACCCCGCTGCTCATGCCCAGATTGCCAAAGGACAACAACAAAATCGATTGTGCCGGTGTGTGATGTAGAAGAGGGTCAGGCGTGTGAGTCCCCACGGATACCGTCAAGCGTCGCTCATATGTCTCCCCGTAGTTCCTGGGTGAACTACCCCCAAAGGTATGCCCGGTGTCTCCGTCCATGAGTCTCCCTAGAGGCAATACTCTAAGACCCCGTTGCACAACACCATACACCCTCGCATACCACCAATCATCCGTGTCCTCCTCGACATGCCATTGCTCACTGCGACATACCACTGTACATCGTTGGATACCCCCTACTACTGTTGTACCACCCCATACCGTCCTGTGACTTGCCTTTGTCAAGGCACCAATCACTCCTCTTGTGTACTCAATGTGATGTAAGACACTTCTACTCCACAATGTAGTCCAACACACGATACACCACCGTGCACCTCCATGTCCACTAGTAGTCCATTGCTCAATGCTAGATGCTCCCACACATCCTTGGATGTGATGGCCTAGAGTTGTGTCTCTACATGTCGGACCACCCCCAATCGGTATCATCACCTCCACTGTCGCATCACTACACCCGCCGATGAATGGATCATCACTCCAAACCCTCCCTGAGGGGTCGGACGAGAAGTGAATCTCTCTATGTGTCAGTAGTGATGCCACCATTGCTCTGCTCCCATGCGACCTCTGTGTCCCACACAAGGTGAAGAATCATTGGCTCCATACAAGGCACCGTCTAGTGGCCTGTGAATAGCACCTCCTCTGACAAGCTCCGACCAAGGTATGTTGATCACCCTGTGACCCCGCATACAAATGTCGTACCAAGACAACCCAAGGAGTCTGCCCATAAATTGCTTGGCCATTGGAGCTAATCGATACTCCCATAGCGAATGTGCATGCTCAACTGCTAGGCCAACTGTACCCTCCAATTTATAGTCAACCAACTTGCCTAGGAAATTATATGTAGTCCCACCCAGATCCCAATGCTAGTCTGGGGTTCCTGTATTCCTAGCGCCTGGAAACTCCTGTTGAACTACACCCGGGTCCACCACCATCTCCATAACCCACTCCACCGGGTACCAACTCAAAATCTCTAGCCATCCAACCTCAACATGCTGGTGTCGCACCCTGTGCAACTCCGATCATCTCATCCCACTATCAAGGTCAACACATGAGATCTGACAAGGTGGCTTCGGCTCTCTCCCTCCAATGGGAAGAGGTGACTGAACAGTGCTGCTAGCCCCGTCTATGTATTCCTGAAGGGGGCTGCTCTGACACTCCAATGTGCCCTCTAACTGTACCATTAGGGAATCCAACCGTTCTCCAATGTGGGCCAAATTGGCTGCTGACTCAGCACAAACCACTCCCATGCCCTCCAATTCCTCATTCTGCAACAAAATAACCTCTCGTATTGATGTGGCCTTCCCTTTCAAAACTAGAAGGTCGGCTTGAAGCTGATAACACTGCGGTGTGCGACCATCGTCCAATACCTCTATATCTCTTAGCGCCTCATCAAAGGTGGATACATCTCCTGGCACCTCACCCATCTGCGACGTGCTGCTACCACCTGAAGCCTCGTACACTACCCCAGTCATCACCTAAATGGATGGCACTACTAGGGTAGGCTCTACTCTCTCTACTATTAGCTCAGGTATGTCAGTGATCAAATGACTCTTTCAGTTGTTTTGCATAAAGTCATAGGTCAATTTTTTTTACTTTTTCGATCCAATCTCAGAAAATAATTTTGGTCACTGAAGAGGTCTAAATCATGTATGCTGCTCCTTCATTTCATTCATCACCACCATTGACAAGGTCATCACTATCATCAGTTTCAAGGTCACCGTCTCCATCATCATCACTAAAGAGGTTTAGGGTTTGGTCACTCCATTTCATATAGGTCACCGTCTAGGTTCATCTTTGCCTTAGAAAAATCTTCAAATTCTCATTTAAAATAAGGCAACAACCCTCCATTCCATTCATAAAACCCCAATGAAGGAGCTAGCTTATTTTGAAGATGAAATAAAAGCCACCTCTCATGTTTCATATGGCTCAAAGTTCCAAAAAGTTCAAAGCATCTCATTTCTGTCTCGCTGTTTCATGAAAAATAGAAATTTTGTCTCACTGTTTCATTTAAGGTCAAAAATGTCATCTTGACTGTCAGAGCTTCAAAGGAGGTCAATCTGACTTATTGTTCCAGTCAAATGCAAAGGGAGTCATTTTCAATCTTATAGACACCTCAACTTGTTTTGAAAAGGGTCAAATCCAAAAGGTGAAAGATTTCAAAGTTTTTAAAACTAGTCTTGTTGTCTCATGAAAGGGAGAAGTTTTGTCTCATAAAAAAGGAAAACTCTGTCCTCATATTTCATTCAAAAGTCCATCAAGTCACTTCAAATGTCAAATAATTCTGCCTTCTTAGGTCATTTTCAAAAGCAAAAGGTCATTGTCAAGAGAAAAATCCATTTCCATGTGCAAAAAAGGTTCAATTTTTTTTGTAAGTGTTAAAGGAAAAAGGTAAGAGGAATTTGAAATATCATAAAAGACAAAGAAACCCTTATCTAATTCATTATACCCTTTCATGTGAGTGAGAGAGCAACTATTCTCTTCATTTACCCTCCATAGCTCCTAAACTCCAAAACATAACCCTCAAATCCCATTAAAACCACTCGCAACTCATCAAAATCGATTTGTGTTATAGCCACAGGCACATTTTTTTACCGACTGCACACAATTGCAATACTTTTTTGGGAACCTACATGACAAGCGTTACCACTTTTAAATTATGAAATGGGGCGTTGCAAACCTTCACCACGCCATTGTTACGCTCCTATAACTCTATTGTTACGCTCCGGTGACCATTGTTACGCTTCTATAAGGAGGTGTTACGCTCCTGTAGAGTGCAAATTTCGGTGTTTGAAGCTTGGGGAACCCTCCAAACTTTCAAAGCCTATTAACCATCTTTGGTGTGACCTCCATACAAGGTAAACCTCCATCTTAGGTTAGTGTTTGGATTGATTTTAAACGCTTTAATAATATTTCCATATCATTTACGTTGTCTCTATACTGTCCACTCTCCATACATACAATTTTTTTAAATTTCTGCTAAAACCCTAACCTACCCATTAATTAAACCCTAACTCCATCACATAAACCCGAAAACTACATCCCCCATGCTCCATCTATACACTCGTATCACCTACACTACCATCCATAACATGTTTTACACCATCAAAACCCTCATTCTACCTATTCAACATAGTGAAAACAGTCAAAATAGGGGTTGACTGTGTTTTAGGGTTTTGACTACCCTACACCCATCCATTTCCCTTCATTCCACTTTCATTGTGGAGCTAAGGTGCGATCCTAGCCACTGAATTTTTATTAGAATTTTTACTTAACCCCATGACCCCCATTTCATCTTACCAACTTACCCTACTATTGCACAACCTATTCTCACAGTCAAAATTGTGAATTTCCTGTGTTTTATGCATTTTGACACCTTCCTCACATCCATTTTCTCTCATTCCACCTACAACTTGAAGCTAACACACAACACTACCCACTCAAATTTTTCTAGAATTTTTCTCAGCGTCAAGGCCCCTCATTTCATCCACCAAACTCACACCTTCCTACACTCTGTTTTTCCAGATTTCCATTCATTCACTCATTTCATTAACACCCTAGGGTTTTCATCATTTTAGTGACAAACACCATGGAAAGTGACAAGAAAAGCTTCAAAGGAGGGCACCATCTCAGGCTTGAACCATTCACCATGCATGAGATTAATGCTTCGCCATTAGCTAGAAGGTTCTTTGAAAGAGCTCAGTGTTTAACATTTTGTAGAAGGCTTATGGAAGGGGGGTATCATCTTCATTTGTCCAGCCTATTTGCAACAAGCTACTGTATGGGAAAGGTCACTTTTGCAGGTATGGAGATCAGCCTATCATCTGACCTAATTTCTTCAGCGACAGGTATCCCTTCTCATGGAGAGCAGTGGTTCAAGGGTATGGACCTAGACATTGAAAACTACAAGAAATTCCTCAAGCCTCATGCTAGAGAGGATCCATAATTTCTTTTTCCTTTCAGACATTTCAAAAACAAGTATGCTCCTCTGATGATGTTCATAATGAAGTACTTCACATGCGAAGGAAGATTCTCCAGGTTATATCGGTATCACATGAGCCTTTTGATGCATTTTACGTCGGTCAAAACACTTGATTTGCCTCATTATTTATACAGGAGCTTGATTAAGATGGCTGAGAAGTTTCAGAGTAGAAGGGAAGATCATCATACTAGTCTTTTTCATCACGGCCTAATCAAACTCATTGTGTTACATCACTTGTCCTCCATAAACATGACCTGGGAAAACTTCTTGGAGAGATTGTCAGCAACACTTTCTATCTTGCCTATTACATCATCAACGCAACCAATGGAGATTGGCTCTTCTAGGATGTCTATTTTGTTGGAAATAATGAGAGGGGGGTGAATCAATATTTCTTTTCAATTGTTAATTTTTTCCAGTTAGATTCTTCACAATTAAAAACAGAGAGGTGTATAATAATAATAATATTATTAAGGATCAATAGGAACTTCAATCCTTTTTCAAATAATCGAGTACAATAGATGTGTGAGGGCACCAACCCTTCAATGATTCAGGCACCAAGTTGTTGCGGAGCACCAACTTGGACTTTGGTGAGGCTCCGACCTCTAGGGCTTCGACTCTATCCTTTTCAAGGCTCCAACCTTGCGTTTAGGGGCACCAACCCCCAGGACACCAATCCTTTGACCTTTTTTAATAGAGAATGTGAATAGAACTTACTTGAATGTCCTTGACATATTCTTCACTATTCAATCAGCTTGTTGTACTATGTTGACTTCAACTCCAAGATCACTTTGCTTCACTGTGTTGACTTCAATTCCAAGATCACCTTGCGTCACTGTGTTGACTTCAATCACTGGGCTTCACTTTAACAATCCCACTGTTCAAGAGAAAGTTTTTCACTATACAAAGGAGGCTTCTACAAAAGCACTGTGCCAATGTACAAATGACACTACTGTCTGGTCCTTTATAGTCCAAGGAGATCACTTAATCCGAATACCGGGAGACAGCCTTAAAAACCCAAGCCATAGTCCGAAATTTAGAGCCACAGTCCACAGTCCAAAGTATTGGGCAACAATCCGAAGTTTAGCATCAAAAATAACATCCACAATCCAACAATACACAGTCACCACAATCCGAAATACAATGACCACAGTCTGAAATTTATACAGTCACCACAGTTCGAAATGTATATAGTCACCACAGTCTGAAATGTATACAGTTACCACAGTCTGAAGTGTATACAGTCACCACAGTTCGAGCAAAAGGTACGTATCATAGTCTTGTTTACATCTCCAAGTTACTATTAATACCACAATCCCTTACTTCAGTTCCCTAGTTTACAAGGAGTAAACTGTACCTCACACTTTTCTAGAGAAGTGTTTGATCATTTTCGAGCCCTTTTCCTTCTTTCTGTTCACGAGTTGTGAATTTATGTAATTGCTTGCTTGCTCCACCGAACAAGGATGATGAAAAAGAAGTCCGAACATGTGTATATATAGTGGTCATGTCTGAAGGGGCACGTTTATGGAAAGAGGCTGACGTGTAAAATAGGGATAGGTCGGCTGGAATTTATGTTATGGGTATATAACATTAAAAAATCAATTTCTCTTTAACTACTAGGAATTTGGAGGCATTTGAGGGCTCCTTGGAAAGAGGAAATTGTCCTCTTTCAGATGGCATAAGACTCATTCAAAAAGATTGACTTTATGGTGGTGAAAAAATCTTTTTATTGTGACTGGTCATTTGTAGGAGTAGAAATGGAGAAAGGGTAGAGTGTAGGCTTCTTTATGTAGTCCTCCATTGTCCAAATGATCATCTTAAGCATGGTCATTCATCATCACCTAGCATCCTATTGCCATCAATGACAACCTTGCTTAAAATATTCAGCCTTCAAATGTCCCTAGGGTTGTGGAATTTTCTCACACATATGAGATAGGGAAGAGACAAGTATTTGTGCCTAAGTCTACCAGGGGTTTTCTTACACTTGGCACCCATGTTGAAACATGTGAGATAGAGGAGCAACCTTTTTTCCATCGGCATAATGAGTCAATTCCATTGGAGGCTGAAGTATCAGAGCATGAGGAGGTCAAACCAGTTGAAGAAATCATCAAAGAGAAAGATAAAGAGATAGCAAAATTGAAAGAAGCTTTCACCATTGCCAAAACTCAAATTACTTTCCTTCAACCTGAAAAATTGCAATTGAAAGTTAATCAACTCCTACAAAGCAAGCTCAAGTTAGACATGGAGGCAAACATAGGTAAAGGCAAGAAGATTGTTGTTGTTGACCAAATGCAGGAGATGGAGGCTGAAACACACACAAGAAGACCAAGAACAAGAGGTCTCAAAAGGGCGTTGGAGCAAGAAAGACAATCAATTCATCAATCTGAAGAATTGACCTTTGATGAGCTCATTTCCATGGAGGTCAATGAGGACATAGAGCTTTGGTTATTAGGAGTTAATGAGCATCTGGAGAAGCTATTGAAAAAGGATAAAAGGGATAACAAGCTGCAAAGGCACATGGCAAACCATTATCGCACTAGGGACACCATTTCTCAAATAAGGTTGAAACAAGTGAAGAAGAGTCTTAAAGAGGCGAAAATGAAACTCAAGGAGAATGATAGCTTGGAATTATTGGCGGAAGCTTCCTTAGCTATGTAGCCTATCTCTTGCAGGGGCCAAAGAACCAATTTTGAGAACTTTTGAGCAATTTTGGTTTTTTGTATGATTTTTTGCAGAATTCTGGAAATTTCTCATTGCAGAAGGGTAACCGACTTTTGTGAATTTTATTTTGGAGGCATCCAAATGGTGATAATTTCTTTACATGGATGGATGTATTTTGATGAGTGCATCATAGATTAGGAACCATCATGGTATGACAAGCTATAGTTTGGGAGAAAAAGCTCAAAAACCTCTTATTTTTCATGTTTCTGCCTCCTTTTTGGACCCTCTGTTACACTTTTTAGTGACTCTGGGAGAATGGATTTTTGAATGACTTCTCGTGATCCAGTTTGCAAAATTTAAGATGTTCTGGAAACTAGACACACAAGGCTAGTTGAACGTTCTTTCAGAAGTGGATTTGGACCTCTCAAAGCGCGTTAAAAGTGCCTCCAAACTTCTGTTACGCCTTTGCAAATTGTTTTTAAAATCTTCAGTGAGAATTGTCACAAATCAACATTGGATTCCTCAGGACACTTGTCAAGCTCAGAAATGGTCAAAAATTGAAGGAAATGCTATCCTATGAGTTGTCATTAGAGTTATTAGGTTGGTTTTGGCTTCCTATCATGATGGAATATGTAATTAATGTAAGGGACAAACACTCCTAGTTTATAGATAAAATTCAGGGAATGGTTTCTAACCTCCCTAGAAACTAGGAAATGACTCATATTTTGCATTTATGATCCATTTTCGATGGGATTTCGACCTGATGAGGTGTCATAGTCTATATTTCTATAAATATTCTCTCTTTTGTCTTTTGTGGGTTGGATAGTCTGATATTGCAGTGGAGCTCTTGTAATCAACTTGTGGAATGAAATTAGAGACAAATTTGCAGGAATTGTGTTGAGATACTTGTGGTATGCATTGAAGCATCTGTATTTCTC
This sequence comes from Pinus albicaulis, assembly GCA_034641835.2. Lineage (NCBI taxonomy): Eukaryota > Viridiplantae > Streptophyta > Pinopsida > Pinales > Pinaceae > Pinus > Pinus albicaulis. The sequence continues at coordinate 138,875,701 of CM076570.1, read as the reverse complement.
ATGTATGTTAATCATTTTATGCTTAATACCACGTCTTCTTCTTCATATATGTTTATCTTGTAATTTTGAGAGCAGAATTCATGTTTATGCATGCTCTGTTTTAGACAAGATTCACCATATTATGTTTATTTGCTTCTAAACTGAATGAATTCACCACAGTGCTCATTCAAATTATCCTTCATTTTTATCATATACTCCATGAATGATTAATATACTTTCAAACTACCTATCTTGCCTCACATATTCTCTGCAGGTTCACCTTGAAGTTCAGAACTAAAAGCCTTATATATAGTCCATTCACTGACTTTTCTATCTAGCATTCAAAACATCAAACAAATTCTACTTATTAAGTTTACATACCTAGCCTAAAATCATTAGATACTTAGCTATTCATTTTATTGCTTAAAGTGACAAAGAGGAGCCCTCTCTGGTTCGAGTAGGGCTAGCTACCTGACCTAAAGTTTGGTCTGTGGTTACCTTTCTCCAATCCTACTGTCAGCCTTGGGAAGTTGGGGAGAGTGGTAACATTCTTGGCGCCACTGCCAGGGAACGATTGCTAAACATTCCCTGGGAATATTTCTTTGATCCTCTGAAAGTTACACTTGTAGGTGACAAGCTCTAGCATTCAAAATAGGCTGAATTCTTAAATCTGAGCCAAAGTCCAAAATTCCTATATTAAGTTGGCTCCTAAAAGACATATCAGGTCAAATCCAGACTCAAATCTCTCACCAATTGTGTATGACCCTGAGAGTCTTTTTAGAAAACCTAAAACCAAATCTCAGAAGGTTGGAAGCGTTGTTACTCCACTTGTCAAATCAAATTCTCTGCTAACGAGATTTGTTCCAGTAGATTTGTTCTGTAGTTCAAAATTTGAAAAATCTTTGTTTAGAACTAAGTCTGAAACTTTTCTTTCAGAGGCCACCATTGATCCTTTCGATTTCGAGTCATTTGCACCATTTTCTGAGTCTTTTGAATCTAAAGCGGATAGTGAAGTCTGGTCTAATTTTCATAAACTCAAAGATTTGGTGGAAAAATTTCAAGAAACTTCAGAGAAGGCTTATTTCCAATATCAGCAGCATAATTTTTCTTCACTTGTCATTTCACCTTCTCATACAGCTACATCATCAATCCATCCTTTCATTCCATCATTACCTCTGCAAGTTTTCACTCCGTCAGTGCCTCCACCACCTCCTCCATTAGTCATGGCCAAATTTGCTCTGTTGATCCTACCGCTTCAGCTCACTCCACTGCCTCAAAACTATGGCCATAGGCTTCCTCTTTTCGATGGAACATCAGAGGTTACATCGTATCAGCATGTTGCCAAAGTGATTGAATTCATATATCTTGAAGAGATCGACAATGACGATGCCAAGATGCATATCATTGCACAAAGTTTCTCTAGAGAGGTAAAGAAATGGTTTCGCTCTCTCACAACTGGTTCAATAGGTACTTTACAATAGGTGATTGATTTTTTTATTGCAAAATGTGAAGAGAAGAAAAATCCATTGCAGATTTTAGCTAAGTATAACGCCTTGAAAAGGAATCCCAATGAGTCTGTCCAAGACTTTATAGCTAGATTCAATAAAATATATGATTCAATTCTTGAGAATATTAAGCCTCCTCCAGGCCGTTCTTTACTTCATTATCCTAATGGTTTTGATCCCGACATGGCCTAACAGTTGAGGGAAAGAAATCCATCAACTCTGGAAGAAATTCAGAGAAACATAGTGAGCGTGGAAGCCAATTTGATCATCAAAAAGTCTAAAATCAAGACGAAAAAAGAGTCACTATCAAAGAAGAAACATCCTCTTCATCAGAAGGCAAATTAGATACCTTGATCAAGACCATGGAGAAGATGATGGATAAAATTTCCATCGCTGATAGACAAGCTGAACACTCCCTTAGAAATCCCAATTTCAGGGGTCAAAATCAGCAGCCTCAATACAGGATCAAGCAAAGGGAATAGAGGGGCCAGGATCCACAAATTCAACAACAAATTTGCACTCCATTTCAGCATAAGTATACTGAAGGCCTTGATGAAGATGATGAAGAATAATTTTTTGGCGAGAACCATATATTTGAGGAAAATCAACAACCTATTTTCCTCACTGAAGAAGATAAATTTTCTGCAGAAATTTGTGCACTGGATGATCAGCAATTTGTCTTGTCAAATGATGACATATTAAGTGCACACGAAAGATTATCAGAGAGGACATCAGAATGCTATTTCTCAAGTGCATAAACAATATGGCTTGAGGAATAGGAATGCTCCTATAACCTCCAATCAGAAAAAACAGAACGCTCAAGTAGATGCTCATCACAAAGAAGCTGTTGCCCCAAATCAAAGTAAAGACAAGGGACCTGTTGTTCCTAATCATGCTAAAGGCAATGAAGCTTCTTCCAGCGGTCAAAGAAAATATAAAGAATTCCAAGAAGGAGGACAAAAGAAAAACTCTTCACACAAAGATCAGCCCGAGAAGAAAGATGCACCACTGAAAGTGGTAGAAAAGCATTCTGCTCTTTTTTCTCTTGAAAATAAAATTTCCAAATTGAAAGTCTCCATTCCTCTAACTGAAATAGTTAAGAATGACCAGTACAAAGTTCAAGTTGCTAAGTTTCTTAGAGTTGATCAAATGTCCGACATGGTTAATGTGAGTGATGATCACCCTGAGATTATTTTTGGTCCTATTGTTGATGACGATTTAGAAGATAGTGAAGTCCCTCCATTTTATCTAAGTCTCAATGTCCATGAATTTATCCTCCATAATGCCATGCTTGATTCTGGAGCCTCTCACAACCTCATGCCCAAGGCCATTATGGACATATTAGGAATGGACATCACAAGACCTTATCATGATCTTTACTCATTTGATTAAGGGAGGGTGAAATGTCTTGGCCTCATCAAGGACCTAGTGGTGTCATTGGAGAAAATCTTAGCCAAGAATGTCCTTATGGATGTTGTTGTGGCTGATATCCCTCCCAGATATGGAATGATGCTTTCTCGGTCATGGGGAGCGGAGCTTAGAGGTACCTTACAACTTGATTTTTCATATGCTACCATTCTCGTCTTTGGACAACTTAGGAAACTATACCGAGAAAGTAAGATGAAGTACATGATAAACAGTCGAGAAAAGCCAAATAACCATCCTATACATTCTGTTCACATAGATTTAGAGTCCTTTATCTTGTTTAATGATGAATGTTCAACGTCTTTCAAAGTTTTGATTGAAGAAAATGCAGAAAATTATGAATTTTTAGATTCTATTTTAGAATTGGCAAATGTAGAAATTTGTAAAAAAGTTCTAAATGGTTTGGAACCGAGTGCATAACCTCAAAAAAGTGATGAAACAATGAAATAAACATAAGTTTTTGGTATAGCAAAAGTGTCTCAAACAACAAGCAAATTTCGGCCCTTTGATTTGCAGTTTCCGGACGAGGAAAGTAGTTTGTGGACTATGGACTTCAATGGAGATTTGGGCAAAGAAGGGGCTGAAATTGGAGTGTGGATTCACAACCCTGTAAATCAGTCATTAAACATTCCTCCCAATGTTCGAATGTCCTCCTACAAGCTGGCTTTCGAATGTTCAAACAATGAAGTTGAGTATGAGGCTTTGATAGCCGGTCTGAAAAGTCTCAAGAAGCTCGGTGCAAAAAATATTTCTGTATATGGCGACTCTGAGTTAGTAATAAAGCAATTCAAAGGGGAATACCAGGCCAAGCATCTAAGGATGCGAGCTTATTGAAATGCAGTGCTAGACATCCTCAAGACATTCTTTGAGTACACTTTATCATTGATCACAAGGGACAACAACGTTATTGCTGATTCTCTTGCTACTTTGGCCAACATGTTCAAAATCCCATTGTATCCCAATAATAAGTATGAAATAAATGTAAAACACCCCCCTTCTGTCCTAGATAATGTTCAATATTGGAAGGTCTTTCAAGATGATAAATAGATCAACAACTTCTTGCAAGACAGAAGAGGAGTTTGTGAATTCTCAAATAGACAACCAATGCTATGAAGATGACCAATAAATCCATGCAACAAAGATACAAGTGCTTCTGCTGAAAGATAATTCCATTCCAAGAGGTTTGGTACCTTTGGAAGAGCTTTTTGATCAAGATGATGTTGCACGCAAATCGACCATGTTACCGACTTAAGTGGGAGTGGAAGATCTCAATCTTGGCACTCCGGAAAAGCCAAAGATGGTAAAAATTTCAAATTCTTTGAGTGCAAAAATGAAAGGTAAATATGCAGTTCTTATGTCTCAATTTGCTGATGTATTTGCTTGGGAATATTCTGATTTGAAAGTCTATGATAAGAGCATAATTCAACATACAATTCCCTTGAAGCCATACCAGAAACCTTTTCGCCAGAAGTTAAGAAGAATGAATCCTAAGTTGTTGCCCTCTATTCAGAAGGAGGTAAATAGATTATTCACTGCTGGTATTATAGTGCCTCTTCTCTTTTCGAATTGGATGTCTAATCTAATGCCAGTGAGGAAGAAGACATGAAAGATTCACTTGTGCATTGATTTCAGAAATCTGAACAAAGTGTCATTGAAGGACAATTACCCACTACCGAAGATGGACCATATTCTCCAAAGGGTAGTTGGATCTTCTAGACTTACATTGCTAGATGGATACTTCAACTATAATCAGATTCTTGTCCATCCAGATGATAAAAAAAGACAGCCTTCACAACACCTTGGGGTACTTTCATGTACGCCAAATGCCTTTTGGATTGAAGAATGCAGGGGCTACTTTTCAGCGAGAAATGGACATTTCTTTCGCCAATGAAAATGATGTATTTTTGGTCATTTATCTTGACGATATCATTGTTTTTTCCAAGACAGATGAGCATCACTTGAAAATAGTTTTTCAGAGATGTAGAAAGTTTGGAATATCGTTGAACCCAAAGAATAGTCTTTTCGCTATGGAGGAAGGTAAATTGTTGGGCCATATCATATCAAAAGATGGAATTAGGATAGATCCTTCAAGGATTGAAGCAATTCAGACCTTGGACTATCCTAGGAGTAAAAAGGAAATTCAGTCATTCAATGGCAAAATCAATTTTTTGAGAAGGTTTGTTCCCAATCTTGTTGAACACTTAAGGCAAATTACTGACATGCTGAAGAAAGATAGTTAAGTAAAATGGTTTGACGAGGCGAAGAAATCATTCAATCCAGTTAAGTTGGCTTTATCTCATGCTCCTATCCTTATTATTCTGGAATATACACTTGATTTTATCATTTTTTCATTTGCCTCAGAGCATACTCTTGCTGCTGTCCTCATGCAAAAGAAAAATCAGAATACGGAGCAACCCATCGCCTTCTTCAGTAGAACCATAAGAGACGCAGCCTTGAAGTACAACATCATTGAGAAACAGGCCTTGGCGTTAGTCAAAGCATTGAAGGACTTTCGGGTCTACATTCTACATTTTCATGTCATTGCATATGTTCCAGACACTGTTGTCAAAGATGTGCTTACACAAAATGATCCTGAAGGGCAGCAGGGTAAATGGATCGAAACTACGTTAGAATATGACTTGGAGATCAAGCCCACAAAGCTGATTGGAGGACAGGGCCTGGTGAAGCTTATGGTGGATTCAAATCTCCATCCCTTGGACATCAATTTTATTGCTGCATTATCTGAAGAAAAGAATGCTGAAACATTACCTGAGTTATCTGAAATTTTCTCTCTATCGCCCTAGTCTGCTGATATAATACATGTTTTGCAACATTTGAATCCTCCTCTTGGCTTGACAAGTAGTAAGGCTAGATCTTTGAAGTTAAAATCTCTTAAGTACTGCATTTTTAATGGTGTCTTATATTGGAATGATCCGGGCAGAGTATTGCTGAATTGTTTGGTTGAAGGAGAAGTTGAAAAAATCATGACAAATTTTCATAAAGGTGACTGTGGTGGTCATATTTATTGGAAGACTATAGATAACAAGATCTTGAGGGCAGGTTTCTATTGGCCAACCTTATTTTCTGATGTTTATAAAATAGTCATGAGCTGTCATGAATGTCAAATATTTCAGGGAAAGAGGAAGCTCTTGCCTTTTCCTTTAAAACCAATTGAAGTGCAAGCACCATTCCAGCAGTGGGGACTTGAATTCATTGGCGAGATCCATCCTCCATCATCAGCTCAGCACAAATGGATACTCACTGCCACAAATTATTTCACCAAATGGATTAGAGCCATCCCCACGAGGCAAGCTACCAACACTCTCATCATTCAGTTTCTTGAGAACAATATTCTGTCTCGTTTTGGTGGTCCACAGAATATCATCACTGATAATGCAGTTGCCTTCAAGTCCAAGAAAATGATTGAATTTTGTGACAATTATCACATTAGGCTTGGTCATTCAACAACATACTATCCTCAGGGAAACGAGCTTGTTGAATCATCAAATGAATCTTTGGTGAACATAATAAAAAACACGCTGCAAGAAAACAAGAGGAATTGGCACAAAAAACTCACCCCTGCTCTATGGGCGGATAGAGTTAGCACGAAGAGATCAATTAGCATGTCGCCTTTCTAGCTCATGTATGGTGTTGACACAGTGTTCCATACTTCTCTAGCTGTATTAGTGATGAAAATTCTGCAAGAAATCGACATCGAGCCGAATGACATTCAACGAAGAATTAGCCAAATGATCCATTTACAACAGTCAAGTGACGAAGTCTTTAGCCATACTTCAAAGCTTCATGAGAAAATAAAAAATATTTATGATAGGAAGACCAAAGCAGATGATTACAAGCTTGGGGATGTTCTTTGTTGGGATGCCCGGAATGAATACAAGAGTAAGCATGGAAAGTTCGACAATATATGGAAAGGACCTTACAAGATCACTGCATTCAGAGGTAACAAAGTATTTCTACTAGAGGATCTTGAAGGGCAAGAAGTGTTAGGAGGACCAATCAATGGTAGGTTCCTCAAACACTATATAACTTGATCATTGAAGAAGAAATTCACTGTCATTGTACATATCATTTTAAATTTGACTTCCAAGCAATAAGGAAGTTGTTGCAAAAGTTTCAAGCCCGAGGAGAAGGCCATGAGACTTATACATACAACTCGTGTTTTCTTTCAAAAAGTTAAAAAGTTTCAATCAGTTGTCAAGTAAGAGTCATGTCAGTTTTTTCTAGTCAAAGTCATTTCCAGAATTAGTTCATCATTTCCAGTTTGTCAAATTTTTTCAAAATCCAGTTTGACTCCATCGGCCAATGGTAAGGCTACTTGATCTACGGTGTTCTTGACACCTCCTGAAGGAGCTTCCATCCCCAGTTGGAGCCAATGTTAGCTCAGGTATGTCAATGATCAAATGACTCTTTCTGTTGTTTTCCATAAAGTCATAGGTCAAATTTTTTTACTTTTTCGAACCAGTCTCAGAAAATAATTTTGATCATTGAAGAGGTCTAAATCATGTATGCTGCTCCTTCATTTCATTCATCGCCACCATTTTCAAGGTCATCACCATCATCAATTTCAAGGTCACCATCTTCATCATCATCATTGAAGAGGTCTAGGGTTAGGTCACTCCATTTCATATAGGTTACTGTCTAGGTTCATCTTTGCCTTTGAAAAATATTCAAATTTTCATCTAAAATAAGGCAGCAACCCTCCATTCCATTCATAAAGCCCTATTGGAGGAGCTAGCTTGTTTTGAAGATGAAATAAAAACTACCTCTCATGTTTCATATGGCTCAAAGTTCCAAAAATTTCAAAGCATCTCATTTCTGTCTCACTGTTTCATGAAAAATAGAAATTCTGTCTCACTGTTTCATTTAAGGTCAAAAAAGTCATCTTGACTATCATAGCTTCAAAGGAGGTCAATCTAACTTATTGTTCCAGTCAAATGAAAAGGGATTCATTTCCAATCTTATAGACACATCATCTTGTTTTGAAAAGGGTCAAATCCAAAAGGTTAAAGATTTCAAAGTTTTTAAAATTAGTCTTGTTGTCTCATGAATGGGAGAAGTTTTGTCTCATAAAAAAGGAAAACCGTGTCCTCATATTTCATTCAAAAGTCCATCAAGTCACTTCAAATGTCAAAGAATTCTGCCTTTTTAGGTCATTGTCAAAAGCAAAAGGTCATTGTCAAGAGTAAAAGCCATTTCCATGTGCAAAAAAGGTTCAATTTTTTTTGTAAGTGTTAAAGGAAAAAGTTAAGAGGCATTTGAAAGATTATAAAAGCCAAAGAAACCCTTATCTAATTCATTATACCCTTTCATGTGAGTGAGAGAGCAACTATTCTCTTCATTTTCCCTCCATAGCTCCTAAACTCCAAAACATAACCCTCAAATCCCATTAAAACCACTTGCAACTCATCAAAATCGATTTGTGTTACACTTCTGGGCTTTGCATTTCACTGTTGGGCTGCTTTGTTACGTTTTTGGGAGCGCTATGCAGCAAGCGTTACCCTTCTGGAGTGCTACGCAGGTGCTACACAGCCATTTTTACGCTCCTGTGGCCATTATTACGCTTCTGTAAGGAGGTGTTACGCTCCTGTAGAGTGCAAATTCCGGTGTTTGAAGCACGAGGAACCCTCCAAACTTTCAAAGCTTGTGAACCATCTTTGGTGTGACCTCCATGAAAGGTAAACCTCCATCTTAGGCTGGTGTTTGGATTGATTTTGAACGCTTTAATAATATTTCCATATCATTCACGTTGTCTCTATACTGTCCACTATCCATACAGACATTTTTTTTAAAATTTTGTTAAAACCAGCCTAAGATGGAGGTTTCAGGTTTTACACTCCTGTAGAGTGCAAATTCCGGTGTTTGAAGCACAGGGAACCCTCCAAACTTTCAAAGCTTGTGAACCATATTTGGTGTGACCTCCATACAAGGTAAACCTCCATCTTAGGCTTGTGTTTGGATTGATTTTGAACACTTTAATAATCTTTCATAGCGTTTACGTTGTCTCTATACTATCCATTGTCCATACATACAATTTTTTTAAATTTTTGTTAAAACCCTAACATACCCATTAATTAAACCCTAACTCCATTACATAAACCCTAAACCTACATCCCCCATGCTCCATCTATACACTCCTATCACCTACACTACCATCCATAACATGTTTACACCATCAAAACACTCATTCTACTTCAACACAGTGAAAGTAGACAAAATAGGGGTCGACCATGTGTTAGGGTTTTGACTACTCTACATCCATCCATTTGACTTCATTCCACTTTCATTGTGGAGCTAAGGTGCCATCCTATCCACTGAATTTTTATCAGAATTTTTACTTGAACACCATTTCATCTTAGCAACTTACCCTACTATTGCAGTCAAAATTGGGAATTTCCTGTGTTTTAGGCATTTTGACATCTTCCTCACATCCATTTTCTCTCATTCCACCTACAACTTAAATCTAAAACACAACACTACCTACTCAATTTTTTCTAGAATTTTTCTCAGCTTCAAAACCCTTCATTTCATCCACCAAACTCACACCTTCCTACACTCTGTTTTTTCAGATTTCCATTCATTCACTCATTTCATTAACACCCTAGGGTTTTCATCATTCCAGTGACAAATACCATGGAAAGTGACAAGAAAAGATTCAAAGGAGGGTGCCATCTCAGGCTTGAACCATTCACCATGCATGAGATTAATGCTTCACCATTGGCTAGAAGGTGCTTTGAAAGAGCTCAATGTTTGACATTTTGTGAAAGGCTTATGGATGGGGGGTATCATCTTCAGTTGTCCAGCCTATTTGCAACAAGCTACAATATGGAAAAGGTCACTCTTGCAGGTATGGAGATCAGCCTATCATCTGACCTAATTTCTTCAGCTATAGGTATCCCTTCTCATGGAGAGCAGCGGTTCAAGGGTATGGACCTAGACATTGAAAACTACAAGCAATTCCTCAAGCCTCATGCTAGAGAGGATCCAAAATTTATTTTTCCTTTTAGAAATCTCAGAAAAACGTATGCTCCTTTGATGATGTTCAAAATGAAGTACTTCACATGCGAACGAAGATTCTCCAGGTTATATTAGTATCACATGAGCCTTTTGATGCATTTTACCTCAGTCAAAACACTTGATTTGCCTCATTATTTATACAGGAGCTTGATTAAGATGGCTGAGAAGGTTCAGAGTAGAAGGGAAGATCACCATACTAGTCTTTTTAATCATGGCCTAATCAAAATAATTGTGTTACATCACTTGTCCTCCATAAACATGACCTGGGAAAACTTCTTGGAGAGATTGTGAGCAACACTTTTTGTCTTGCCTATTACATCATTAGCGCAACCAATGGAGATTGGATCTTCTAGAATGCCTATTCAGCCTTCAAATGTCCCTACAGTTGTGGAATTTTCTCACGCATATGAGAGAGGGAAGAGGTATGTATTTGTGCCTAAGTCTACCAAGAGTTTTCTTACACTTGGCACCCATGTTGAAACATGTGAGATAGAGGAGCAACCTTTTTTCCATCAACATAATGAGTTAGTGCCATTGGAGGCTGAAGTATCAGAGCATGAGGATGTTATACCAGTTGAAGAAATCATCAAAGAGAAAGATAAAGAGATAGTAGAATTGAAAGAAGCTTTATCCATTTCCAAAACTCAAATTACTTTCCTTCAACATGAAAATTTTCAATTGAAAGTTAATCAGATTCTACAAAGAAAGCTCAAGTTATACATGGAGGAAAATAGAGGTAAAGGAAAGAATATTCTTGTTGTTGATCAAATGCAGGAGATGGAGGCTGAAACACACACAAGAAGGCCAAGAACAAGAGACCTCAAAAGGGCGCTGAAGCGAGAAAGAAAGTCAATTCATCAACCTGAAGAATTGACCTTTGATGAGCTCATTGCCATGGAGATCAATGAGGACAGAGAGCTTTGGTTATCAATATTTAATTAGCATCTAGAGAAGCTATTGAAAAAGGCTAAATGGGATAACAAGTTGCAAAGGCACATGGCAAACCATTATCGCACCAGGGACACCATTTCTCAAATAAGGCTGAAACAAGTGAAGAAGAGGCTTAAAGAGGTGCAAATGAAACTCAAGGAGAACGATAGCTTGGACTTATTGGCTGAAGCTTCCTTAGCTATGTAACCTATCTCTTGCAGGTTCCAAAGAACCAATTTTCAGAACTTTTGAGCAATTTTGGTATTTTATATGATTTTTTGCATAATTCTGGAAATTTCTTATTGCAGAAGGGTAACAGAGTTTTGTGACTTTTATTTTGGAGGCATCCAAATGGTGATTTATTTAGATGGATGGATGTATTTTGATGAGTAAATCACATATCAGGAACCCTCATGGCATGAATAGCTATAGTTTGGGAGAAAAAGCTCAAAAACCTCTCAATTTTCATGTCTCCTGCGTTTTTTTTGTACCCTCTGTTACGATTTTGAGTGACCCTGAGAGAATGTATTTTTGAAGGCCTTCCCGTGATCTATTTTGTAAAATTAAAGATGTTTTGGAAACTAGATACACAGGGCTAGTTGACCATTCTTTTAGAAGTGGATTTGTACCTCTTAAAGTGCCTCAAAAATGCTTCTGGAAATTGTTTTTTAAATCTTCAATTGTCACAAATCAACATTGTATTCCTTAGGACACTTGTCAAGCTCATAAATTGTCATAAATTTGAGGCAATGCGATCCTATGAGTTGTCATTAGATTTATTAGGTTGGTTTTGGCTTCCTATCATGATGGAATATGTAATTAATGTAAGGGACAAACACTCATAGTTTATAGCTAAAATTCATGGAATGGTTTCTAACCTCCCTAGAAACTAGGAAATGACTCATCTTTTGCATTTATGATCCATTTTGGATGGGATTTCCACCTGATGAGGTGTCAAAGACTACATTTTATATAAGTCGACTCTCTTGTGTCTTTTGTGGGTTTGGATAGTCTCATATTGCAGTGGAGATCTTGCAATCAGCTTGTGGAATGAAATCAAAGACAAATTTGTAGGAGTTGTGTTGAGATACTTGTGGTATGCTTTGAAGCATCTGTGTTTCTCATGTATGTTTATAATTTTATGCTTAATACCATTGATTCTTCTTCATATATGTTTATCTTGTAAGTTTGAGAGCAAGATTCATGTTTATGCATGCTCTGTTTTAGACAAGATTCACCATATTATGTTTATTTGCTTCTAAACTGAATGAATTCACCACAGTGCTCATTCAAATTCTCCTTCATTTTAATCCTATACTCAATGAATGATTAATATTCTTTCAAAATACCTATCTTGCCTCACATATTTGCTGTAGGTTCACCTTGACTTTCAGACCTAAAAGCCTTATATATAGTCCATTCACTGACTTTTCTATCAAGCATTCAAAACATCAAACAAATTCTACTTATTAAGATTACATACCTAGCCTAAAATCATTAGATACTCAACCATTCATTTGACTGCTTAAAGTGAAAAAGAGAGAGCCCTCTCTGGTCCAGGTAGGGCTGGCTACTTGACCTAAATTTTGATCTGTGGTTACCTTTCTCCAATCCTACTGTCAGCCTTTGGAAGTTTGGGAGAGTGATAACATCTACTAGGATGTCAACTGACGTGGTCAAGGAAGTCTCCAACATGAGTGACCCCTGTGTCATACTGGGTGTATCCACGTGCTCCCCATGATCCTGTGTGCCCTTATCCTCCAAGTGCAAGGTAGCCATTCTGATGGCTTCCCCCTATGTTACTTGGTTAAGCTGGAAAAATGTATCCAAATTTTCCACCCGATCCTGAGTTGTGCACTTGGTGGAACCATCATACTTGGGAAAAGGTATCCTCCCATTGGCACACTGAAACTCTGAGTTTTGCGTGCTAGACACCCCACTATTCCTGCCTTTTTCATCCTGCCTGAGCTGGCAATAATCTCTGAAGGACAAGGCTGCTTTGAAGTTTTCCCCCATGGACTGCCATTCTTGTAAATAATCTCCCATGGGTATATGATCATGCCGCCTACCTTGCTCCCTCGGTACTGACGGTAAAAATGTAGGCATCATGGTCTTGGTTGGCCTAATAAAGGCTGGCGAGCTATGTTGCAGGAAATGTGGGTCCCACCCCCGTTTCACCCAAAAAACGAAACGAAAACTCGTTTCTGCGTACCGTATGGCTTGTAAATGCATTTCCAACCAAACTGGTACATTTCCTGTACGGGAAACGTTGCTAGTACGGCTGGAAATGCATTTCCAGGCCATACGACCATGTTTCCTTCCACCTAAAGTGATTTTAATTGCATTTTTACTTTTTATTTTTTATTTTTTTGGGTTTGTATGCATTTTAATATTATGTTAATTGTTTACTTTGTCTTTTGGATGCTTATAGATGGCTTTCTAAACTTATAAAAAGAAAATTCACCTCATTCTCTCATCACACGAATTGAGCAAGTCGTTTCACTTGGAGAAGAGCGATTTTAGCAAGGAGAAAGGAGGAAGAGAGTAGTGCTTCAACTAGGGTGATTTCACCAGTTAGCAAAGGAGATTTTAGCAGTAAGAGAAAGATATTTCAAAAGCAAATTTTGAGTGCAAAGTTTCCAGCTACGGAATTATTGGTTTTTGGCTCAGTTACAACCATATTTCTCTTGTTTCTTCTGGCATTTTGGGTAGCTTCAGCTACACAAAATTAATTTGGGTAAGAAACATTCAATTTCTTGGTTTTTTCCCATTGTTTCGTCTATTTTTCGAGGGTTTATGCTACCAAAATTATAAAAAAACTTTTTTGTTTACATATTTGTTTTTTTAATTTTTTTTTGCTACAATGGCTTCCATCCAAGGTTCAAGTTCAAACCTCAAGACCAACCCAAGCACTGAATATTATCCTCTTTGGAGGCATGTTGAGAAGCTACAAAGATGTGGAGGTGGTGGCTCATGAGAATGGTGATGTAATCTTTGCAGTAATTCTTACAAGGGCTTTTACCCAAGAGTGAAGACACATATTTTGCATGGAGGAGGACAGGGGATTGCAGGTTGCACAAAAATATTGGACCTTGTGGCGAGGAGGGAATATCAAAGAGAGCAAGATTAGACAGATGGAATTAAAATAAAGTATGATGATCTTAGTCAAGCTAAAAATCTAGCAAACATTGAGCCAAGGATTGTAGTTGAAGCAAGGAAGAGGAGAGCCACTCAACATCCAGAACAACCACCATCTAGAGAGGCATCTGGTACAGTTCAAGATAGCATAATTTCTAAATTGGTGAATGTGCCAGTGAGAGAAGAAGCTGATTCCAGAGTGGCTAGGTGCATCTATGCATGTGGTATCCCATTCAATGTTGTTCGCTCTCCTTACTGGCAAGATATGATAAGGGCAGTTAAAAAAGCTCCTCAAAGGTACAAGGGGCCCAACTATGAGAAAGTTAGAACTCAACTTCTCAAAAATGAGAAGGATCTTATGGAGGATGTCTTATCACCAATTCGTTCTTCTTGGAGTAGCTCTGGGGTTACCATAGTCTCAGATGGATGGATAGATACAAGGCATATACCATTGATAAATATCATTGCTGCTTTACCAAAAGGAGCAATGTTTTTAAAGGCGGAAGACTACTCAGGAGAGGTAAAATATGCAAAATTCATTTATGATGTTATTATCAAATCCATTGAACAAGTAGGTCCTAATAGGGTGGTGCAAGTTATCACAGATAATGCACCAATATGCAAAGCTACAGGTTTGATTATTGAGGGGAGGTATGACCACATCTTTTGGACACCCTGCATTGTCCATAATCTGACTTTGATCTCAGAGGAGTTCGAAAATAAAGTCCCATGGATAAAGGAACTCACAGGGAAAGCAAGGGAGATTGTTAAATTCATCACCAACCACTACCAGTCTGAAGCAATATTTCAAGAGTACTCCAAATTGGGTTTGTTAAAAGTAGTCGAGACAAGATATGCCTCAAACTTCATAATGTTGCTCCACCTTGTTGAGGTTAAGAAAGAATTAGTGTCTATGGTGGTGAGTCAACTTTGGGCTGAGTGGAGACAAGAAGATTCTGAGTGGGGATATACGATGCGTATATTGTGCCTTGATGAGGATTGGTGGAGCAAGATAGATTTCTTGTTAATGTTCACAACCCGTGCATTTGAGCTTCTTCAGAATGCTAACACTGACCAACCTTTATTAGGAGAGGTATATGATGACATGGATTCCATGTTTGAGAAAACTATGGAAATCATTTCACAAGAGTCTCCACAACTTTTGTTTGTAGATGATCATTTTGCTGAATTAATCAAGAAAATCATTGTTGATAGGTGGAACAATTTCAACACTCCATTGTACACTTTAGCACATGCCTTGAACCAAAAATTGTATGATGAAGAAATTATTGCTCAAAGAAATGGGAAGAGGAAGGCACCCCATAAGGATAGAGAGGTGGCTAATGGGGTGAAAAAAGCCCTTATAATATTTTTTCTAGCTCATCTACACAGGGAGGTGAAGGAAGAATTTGCCAGTTTTGCTGCAAGAATAGATGATTATTCAGATATATCATCTTTGGAGGAGAGAAGCACCATGAATCCAGTTAGGTGGTGGATTTTTCATGGAGAAAATAGTGTACATTTGAAAAACCTTTCCATTCGCCTTCTTTCACAAGTGGAAAGCTCTTCATCAGCAGAAAGGAATTGGAGCACCTATGGTTTTATTCATTCTATGAAGCGCAACAGGTTGGGCTCACAAAAGGCAAGGGATCTTGTTTATGTTCACTCCAACCTTCGCCTTGCATCTCATAGGGGCCCAGAATATGGCAATGGTCCTTCTAAAGAATGGGATGTGGATCGAGAAAATCCTGATTTGGATCTCTCTCTTGCTGCCTTGAATATTGAGGACTAGGATCATAGAAGTGGAATTGGCCAAACATCTTCTTCAACTACACCATCGACTGTTGAGCATGCTTCTTCTGCTATATTTGATGAGGATTCTGATAATGAGTATTAGTCTTTTGAATTTATTCTACTTGCAACCTCATATATATAATAAAGGCCGATTTTGAGATTTTGACATATAATAAAGGCTAGTTTTGGATATTCCGATATTGCTAGTTTCATTATGTGTCTGTTATCATTCATGAGTAAATGTGTTGTAACTTCTAATAGTTTATGCTTAGATTTTATCATGTATGTTTTATGATTTCACATAACATTTCTTTAATGTCCTAAATTCTAATATAAATTTAAATTATATATATATATATATATATATATATATATATATATATATATATATATATATATATATATATATATATATATATATATATATATATATATATCGTGTTTCCCTGTTTCCAAAATTTGGGGAGGTCGCGTTTCATATCTCTTCTCGTTTCGTGCAACTTAGCTGGGGAGTGAGTGGCTGGTAAAGGGTGGTCACACTGTTGTGAGACCCCTACAATCTCCATGATGGATGCTTTTATCTCTATTATGTTGCTTGAGTCCTTCCAACATTCCCTTCTTCCCTTTGGCTAAATCATTTATGGCCTTTAAGATGCTACCAAATGTCATTTCCCCTTTGCTTCTTGACTCCCCCATATTTTCCACCTCTACTGCCTTTGGTGGGTAATGTTCTACCTACCCTCCTCGTTCATAGAAAAAGATCCCCATGGCTGAGCTAAGAACGAAGCTCTGATACCACTGTAATATCCCAAATGGGGATTAACAGTAATAAAAGTGCCAATAGACAAATAACTACAACAAAAATGCAAACACCATTAAAACACACAAATTGGAGCCAAAATCACTGCTGAGCCATTTTATTAATATATTGGGAACGAGTGCAATTGAGGTGCTGGAAATTTTTCACCTAGGCCTGCTCAAGGCAGGCTTGAAGAACAACTCAAACCCAAGCAAAAACTCTGGCTGAAAGTGCCTCTGCATGGCTCAGTCTTTGCGCTGCCTAGCCTAGAAATGTTGTTGTTGGATGACTTCGGGCTGTTGGTTAGGCTGCTTCCTCTTCTTAGAAAATTCTAGGCTTTTAACCTCAAACTCTACTCACCAAACCCACAAAAACCCGCGAAGGAATTGGCCAGATGTTGACCCTGAAATTTTTGCCCAATTTCCTCTAGCTCTTTTAGCTACTGGCTGCGTTAGGATCTCTGTTTGAAGCTTCAAACCTTCCTAGAAAATTTTTCTGTATTAATCTCGGCTTCTCCTCAATAAACCTAGAAAAACCCAGAAAGGGTTCACCCAAATATTGACTTCAGAATTTGGTCCTCTTGGGCTTGGCTCACTATGCTGCTGGGTAAATCAAACCTCTGGATGAATCTGTTGGAAAATGCCTCCAGAGAGCTACCAAAATCATTGGTAGGAGGTGGCTAACCTCCCCTCCAAATCTCTTGTTGAAACTCCGCTGCTCTCCACACTCTCGACACCCACACCGAACTGAACTACGCAATCACTGCGCAATCTACTCTAACTCTGCGCATTCCTGAAGGGGCTACACTCTTCTTATTGCTGCTACTATGTAATTCCCTCAAAAAAATGCAGAAATACTCTCTTGAGTGGGCACTCGAAGTCCCCCGAGGTAGAGGTTGAGATCTCCACTTGAAGATCTTGTGTGCTAAACAACACTGTAGACTTGGCTCTTTGGCTCAAGTGTGCTTCAGTCAAAATGAACAAGAAAATAGGATGAATGAATGAATGTGAAAATGAGCCTTCCCTCCTTCCCTTTATCCATTTGAGTCCAACGTATGCCTTGGGTCCCACCTTGGCCACCTGCGTTGCCTATCCTTGGCCAATCACATGCTGCCTTCCTCTAGCCAATCCCACGCTATCCTTTTCGTGCCTCTTCTATGCTGCCACCTAAGGCCAATTTGACCCCACCACTAGAGCCGTAATTTTCTCTTAGGGACTTTAGGAAAAGACTTTGTTTTGCTTAATTATTAGTTGTGGGTCCCCTACCCACTTTATTTACACCCGACATTAGGAAATTCCAACATAAATCAAAAATAATATTCCAATTAATTGACTGCTCATTTGGAATATTACATCTAATTAGCAGTACCCCTAGAAAGTCGGAAGCTTGTTCATAGAAAAATCATTTGGAAGATCATGAGGATGCCCTTGAATGTTGACAAAACTGCAAGGGCTAAAATAATCCACGAAGTTTTGATTTAGAGTATTAGTGAAAAGAAATTGGATATCAGGGAGGGCTTCCTATCTGAGAAATATTAAATGCTTACTAGAATGTAATTTGTTTAACCGATCTCTTGGAGCCTTTTCAGGAGAGAGAGCAGGGTTGACCAAGCTACCGAGGTTTCTTCTATAGTAATCTCTTGTAAATGGATGAATAATTGGAGTCACCATCCAAACAGGAAACCAATTGGAATTTCCAGGTGCTAAAGGTGAAAATAAAAAAGATGAACAAATTAGTGAGAGGAAAAAGGATAAGGTGATGAAAATATGAAGAGATAATCCTACAACGATGCCAAAAAATGTTGTGGTGTTTTTGGCTCAAATGAAAAGATGGAAAGACAAAGGATTGAAAAATATTCATGAGGACCGAGGACAGAAAAATCTGTCCCCAACAACGACGCCAAAAAATGTTGTACTGTTTGATGGGCTAAATGAAAAGATGAGAGGTTAATGAAGGTATGATGAAAAAATATGTCAAAACCTCGAGAACAATAAACTTCTCCCCAACAACAATGCCAAAAAATGTTGTGGCATTGTCGGCTCAAATGAAAATATGGAAGGATAAAGGAAATGATAAAAGATGGAAAAAATGTCATGAGGACCAAGGACAAAAAAATCTATCCCCGACAATGGCACCAAAAAATGTTGTCGCTCAGATTGTACAGGCATGGTGCAATAACGACTTAGGTCGGGGGCTGCCACCTTGATCTCTGACCTCTTCATTTTAGCTGTCTCCCAAAAATAGGCTATGGGGGGTAGTCCCTATGGAAGATAGGAATGCAAGACTTGTTGGAAACCAACAAGTTCAGGAGACATAATTGAATGGCCTAGCCATTTGGTTGATTTAGCAAGTTGTTAGAGATTATATTAAATTCTTAATGAGACCAGAGCCTTATGGAGTCAACTTACTTGCTTTAGAGCAATTAATTATGAACTAATTGACCAGATGAAAAGTTATTGCTTGAATGCTTAAATATCCTATATGCTATGCAAATCCTACGACTTAGGTGTGATGCAAGAATATTAATTGTTTTTAATTATATGGCTATTCTAGGTGTATCCTTTCTCTTAACTATTTTGAAGCTAGTCTCTAAAGTGGGTTGTGAGAAAGAGGCCAAGGGGAAGCAAGCATAGGCTTGATTAACGATACCTCCCCTTATGTACTAACCACCTGGTGCCTTAGGCGCTGCAGAGACTGTGGCTCTGATGACTCAAAGGTCACCGTGTTAACCACTAAAGAGGTGCTAGGCTCCTCAAGTTGAATGAGAAAGTTGGTCCTATTTTCTATCAACCAAGATTATGCTTGGAGGCAAGTTATTAATGCAAGACTAGTCTTAGGATGAGACGCAAAGTGATTGAGTTATTTCTTCAGGTGAGATTACTTAAATGTTCCTTTAAGTACTTAGTTATGATTTAATTCAAGTTATGATATCAAGTACTTAATAATGCTTAGAAATGTAATCTCAACCACAAGGCAAGTGCTTAAGTTCAATAGTGACAACAAGATACAAGAGATATAATTGTTCAATATAGATCACCAATATGCTCAAGTTAAAGCTATCATACACAAAGATATTAACCAATAAATGATGATAATGATCCACTTAGAATAATTAGCCAATGAGTCAATACAAAGTGCCAATGATAATTATCCAAAAGAGACAATAAGATTGTAAATGTTCTTAAGCCAATATTTCTCAAAAATTAGTCTATTCAATTTTAACAAGACAATTAATAAGAGATATGCAATTAGATTCACCAATCCTCAAGTTAAGATCACTTAGACAATGATTGTTAGATTCTCAATTGAACAAGATCATAAATTGTTCAAGATACATTCAATGACATTCCTTAAAACACAATTGGAACGAGTTACTTCAATGTCATTCAAACCATGTAATAAGATATTGATGTCAAGTGATTTTAGAGAGTGAGATTATGTGCACAATTAGGGTTATGGAACTTCACAAGACAATAAGCGTAAGTGTTCTTATCCAATAGCACAATAATGAAGCAAACCCTTTCCACCATAAACTTATTAGAGGATGAACAATAGAAGCTTATATTACTTATGTTCCAATATTATTCAAATGAGCAATAAGTGATCTTTATGACAAAAATAGATTACTTATGTTTTAGAGCACTTTTAAATGCAAAAATGAGATGCAAAATGCATGAGATAGAAACCCAAATGCCAAAAACACTTTGTCAACACAAACTTTTAAATGAGTTAGCCCTCTTGTGATGCAAATGGCGTTGTTATATCAGACTTATGATGCACTCAAAACATAGATGACTGTCATGAAATTTCACCCAAAAAAAAATGCCCAGTTTGTTCAATGATTAGTTAGTGATCTTCGGAAACTTGTTAAATGATTTTAGGGCATCCAAATTATTTTATTTTATCGCTACTATGAATTTTTTGTCTTGCTATAGCAAACTAGTGAGAATGAGAGGGTTTAGAGATCAAACCCTTGAGCTCTTTGGGCTTGATGATGGATAGTCTTCTAACCCAAATTTTCTCCAATAGATATGCCACCTGAAAACTCAAATTTTTACCCAATTTCTCTGGAAAACACAGTGTGAATTAGCTCCAGAAATCAAGTTGATCAAACAGAGATGGAAAGAAGGCAAATAACGGCTAGGAAAAGGGCTAGAAGCCAAGGCAAGGCAACGCCAAGCCTAATGACGCTAGCGACCGGGGTAAGAGGGACCAGGAGGCCATGACAAGCCCTAGAAGGGCTACTGCTTGGCTAAGGGAGGGGTCGAGAGGCCCTAGAAGGTAGCTGCAAGCCCTCAAGAGGCTACAAATTACAGAGGGGAGAGAAGTGCAGGAATAGGAGGGCCATAGAGAAAGATAGGATTGACAGATGGATAAGGAGGTAGGGAAAGGGAGTCGAGGGGGGAGGGAGTCCCAAAGGGCTTGCGGCCAGGCCTTAGAGGCCTAAATAGGGTTGTTGCAGGGCCTAATAGGCCTGTGGCCAAGAAGAAAAGCCCTCAGGGGTTGATGGCTAAGGAAACAAGACCCACAACTAAGGGAAAAAGGCCAAATTTGGCTCACGACTAGGCTTAGAAGGGGAATGGCTAGGGAAGGAGGAGGAAACTGGGCCTAGAGGCCTTAAAACAATTTGAAACCCTCGCCAAAATTGTGATTTTGCTTAAGATCTTCAATTTCACTGCAAAATATCTTGATGTTGGCTCTACAAAATTTATAGAGACTAGATCTTACCCTCAAGGGCCTAGATCTAGATCCAACCCAATAAATCTTCATGAATCTCACATGCACAAATGAAAATACAAGTGCCCAAAACCCCAATATATACAAAATATAAAATAAATTCCCAAACCCCAATTAGCTGCAAAACAAGGGCTAGAAGAAATTTATTTACAAAAATAATTTACAAAATATACAAATATACAGTGCTTGAAATATTTTGAAGAATAAATTTTATAACAATGACAACGACTTGATGTATTTCGAAAGATAGATATTAACCACAATCTTAGCGAAGTAAGAAAATCACATAAATTTCCCAAAGCCCAAACAAGGTCAGCCTCTGTCCACAATTTGTGAACTTGGAGCCTAAGCATCAGGGAACCTGCAAAATTTATATATTTCTTCAAAAAAACTTGTTAGACATATGGCGAATTAGATCACCTAAGATCAGTGTTGCGAACTTCGCGATCACGATTAAATCGGCGAGAGGAAAAAAATCAGAAAAAATCGGTAAAAAATGGCACATACAAAAATCTTCATTTTTTTCAAATTTTTTAATATCGAAATCATCCACAACACAAAATAAATGCATTGACACATAAATATGAAAATAGAACTAATATATAAGATGTGTAATATCATGTCTAGTGCTAGATCACACATAACAGTGAATCATGTCTTGAAAACTAAGTCTTGTGTCCCAACTTAGCCTCAAAATATCAACAAAAAATATAATAATGTATCTCATATCATGAGTAATAATGTCATATACAATGGAATGAACCAAATAACTAATACTGCTGATTTCCTCTGCCCCTCTTGCGAGAAAATGCAATATATTTCCCTCTAGATGAAAAAACTGGTGGGGCTGGCAGTGGAATCTATTTTGCTCTAGAAGATGAAGCACCAGGAGCTATAGGAGGTTGGCCACATCCTCAACTGATGATAGGGGTAGGTGGTGTCACCTCCTACTGCTGCTATTGTTGCTGCTCCTCCTCCCCCTCCACTACCTCATGCTCTAACCAATCAAGGGCCGACTCCATGATAGGCCTCTCGACCTCAACCCTCCATGTAGAAGTGGTGTCAATCACATCCAATGAGATGACCTCCACATTAGGTGTCCTCTCAAGTTGCCTCACCCACAATCTAATATTGTAGTAGCCATAGACCATGTCATTAATTCGTTGGGACTCCAACCTGTACAAGAGTTATAAATTAATGAATTATATAATATAAATAACAAATTAATAACTATGAAAAACAATTATTTAATGAATTTAAAAAATCAATTGGAATACTTTAATCTATTGCGCTTTTTGGTGTGTATTTTTCAAATACACTTTAGTTGCACTCGCATCCTGAGGAGCTACATGTTTGGCTGAGTATTTGAATGAAAAGCCTTTGGAGAATGGGTGTTCTACCATTGTAGCTTCTCCACCATGCATATAAAACAAATAAGATAAAGTTATAAACATAAGAAAAGTAATGAAAAATTGAAAATTGAAAGTTGATGCAAAATATTAAGTTACGAACTTGAAGAGACAATGAATTTTGAAACAAACTAAATCTTACCTGGCATTTTAGTATTCATATCCTGGATAGCCATGTCAAAGCTAAATGTGCCACCTGCCATTCTGTATATCTCCATTTCTTTGGAGATTTCTACACGTTCTATTGGAAATGGCACCATCTTCTGAACACAAGTGAAGAATCCATGTGGAGTTCAGGAAGATCCCTGCAACATGAATGAGACAATGGAGTGTGTTGTTCCATCACTCATCAATCAGTTCCCATACAAGAAGTTGTTTTTGAAACCCCTCACCCCCCTTATCTTCATAGTAGCTCCAAATGACTTCTTTGGCCCTATCCATGGCCTCATACAAGTAGCCCATTGCGGGTTTCTCTCCATCAACTAATCAAAGAACCTTTACCAAAGGTTCAATAATGCTGCACACCTTCTGCACTCCCGCCCAAAAGCTTTCCTGGTATGAAACTAACTTGCATATGGCCTCTCCCTTTGGTTTGTGGCTATATTTCAAAGCACACCATTCCTCTAAAAGAGACATTCTCTTCAGATCCCACATAGAATTCAAGAGGGATTGAAGAGATATGAAACTGTTGGCAAACCGTGTAATGGAAGGACGTACCAAATCCTTGTTTTTGGTGAATGTTTTCATCAAATGGAGCAAAGATGCATGATTTTATATAAATATTGTGAATTTTTTTTATGATTCAACAATATCCTTAACAAAAGGAAATTTTCCTATGTCCTCCAACATCAAATCAATGCAGTGTGTAGCATAATGTGTCCAAAATATGTTAGAATGCCTCTCCATAAGCATCCTGCCAGCACAAACATACTTTGTAGCATTGTCTGTTATGACTTGGACAACATGTTGTGGACCCACTTCTAGAATGAACACATCCAATAAATCACATAATAATCGTACATCTTTGATATGTGTATATGCATCAACAAATTTCATAAACATTGTTCCCTTGGGACAGCTGACCAAGAAATTAATAAGGGTTCTACCCTTTTGATCGGTCCAACCATCTGACATCAAAATGCATCCTAGGTGTGCCGATAATGCCCTTAACTCCTCCAATCTCTTAGTGCAGTCAACCTTTTCATTTTGAAGAATTCACCCTCTATAGTCATCATATGAAGGGACTTTGTACCCTAGGATAACCACAACAATAACATCAACTGTGACCTGGTAAAAGGGTTTGTTCCTGGAAACACTGAAAGGAATATCACTCCGAAGTAAAAACTTGCCCAACAACTTGTCAGCTTCTTCGTTCTCTCTTTTTTTAATAATTGAGGAGATTGATGGTTGTGCATTAGGTGTGGTTCTAGGAACAAAATATGACGAGGCAACTACGAGGTTGGGTGTAGAAGATCCTAATGGTGAAAAACTAGTACCATTCTCATGGTGCAAATTTTTGTAGATGTTATATGCTTGATGCAACTTTACCTTTTATCCCAATATCAGTTAGCAATCGCATAAACAATAAGGTAAAATGCTTATAGAACATACCAGTAGATCCACAAAAGACAAGCCAAAATATATAAGTGTGTTGGTGCATTATGGCAGTCAACAGGATGCTTCAACCAACAAAGTCTCAATATGGTCAGCGAACTAGAAGTATCACACAACCCTCTAAGATAAACAAAATAGTCAACCCCAAAAGTCAACAAAATTCAATGATGTCAGTCAATGGTCAATGCAAACATCAACAGTAGCAAGGTCAAGGCAGCCAAGTTAAAGTCAACGTCCAGCCTCGGGAATTGTGCCAAAAAATTCGGATTTAGAAAATCAAAAATTTGGGAGATTTTCAAGTCAATTTGACCATGCATTGACCAAAGTCAACACTGGTCAATGATGCGGTAAACCCTACGCTGAAAACAGATTTTCCTTCTTGCTGCAATTTCCCACGTGTGAAGAGAAGAGCCTCCAAGTGATCGAACCAATTAGATGAGGAGAGAGAAATGTGTGAGGATGTGATGAGTGAAAATGTCCTCCAAAATTGACCAATATATGTCCATCAATGAGGGTGTGTGACACAACTGCTGGGGCACCAAACCTTCAGGCCGACCTGCACATATTTTGAATAAATTCAAAATAAATGTTTTGCTCATCGGATCAAGATGATCTTTAGATCAATCTTGCACCTCTCCGAAAGAGGAGTCCAATACAAATATTAGCATCTTCATCTGAGCATCACAACATGGAGTTTGGACATAGTTATCCAAAATTAGCACATGGTCACCTCCCAATCCCGACACTCCACCACTTGCTATTTGACTCCTTAGAGATTTCTTGGTAAGTTTAGTTGTCTCTATTCCTTCCAGTGATTTGAGAGCTCTTCGGATGATTTCTAGATTTGTATTTGTGCAAGGCCCTACCTCATGTCTAGGAATTTGTGCAAGGTGGCACTTCAATCTGTATACCCCCCTGTCATATGGTGCCCACATAACTTGCAACTCAAATTTGATCTGTCAAACCCCCCATCGGGTTCACCAAATTTCCACATAGGGTCTAACTTCCTTGGCATGTTGGTAAATTTATTGATCTCTTGAGTTTTAATGTAAGATGAAGTTTTAACTTTCAAATTTGAACCTAGAGCACAAGAAGAATTTCAAGTTAAAAAATAAAAATAAAATTTACAATTTTACATACAACATTTTGAATTTTTGACAAAAAAAACCCCTCAACTCAATGCAACAATAATGACAAAAAAGACACATTCAAACACAAGCAAAAATGATGGAAAGAAACAAGGGACACAAGAAGAAATGAAAGAAATAAATCTAACAATCAAATTTTTGCATTTTTGACCAAAATAAACCCTCTCCACTAAATGCAACAAAAATAATAAAAAAACACAATCAAATCTAAATAAAAATCATGGAAAAATACACGGGTGATAGAAACTCAAGGAAAAACAAGAAAAAACAAAAAAAAGGGCCAAATTTGATGCCCATACCTGGAAACCACGCTTTGCTGAAGAAACTTGGTCCAAACTTGAAATTTTTTGTCTTGGGATGCTAAATTCCTTCACTTTTCTCCTCTATTTCCCTTGTAGATCACTTCTCCTTAGCTCTCTCTCTTGCCCTTTGTTTGAAAAAATGACAAAAAATCAAATTTCACATATAAAAGTCGTTGTTTTCCGCACCCACAATTTTTTTCGGGTCGGATTGTGATTTTTTCGAAATAAAAATATCGCTGAAAAAATCAACGATGTTATCGGCCCAATGAAAAAATCGTGTGATTTTATCGCGATGTTCGCATCACTAGATAGACCCAAAACCTATCAATAGAATGTTCTTATCACCATCTAATGAAATAACAAATCTTTTAAAATTTTAAGCGCAAATAAGAAAGCACATACCCAACACATACCTCAAATCAATGAGACAAAGACACCGTGAACTGAACCTTAGAATCTTTTATTATGAATTTCGAATGTTCCCAACAGAATAGTGGCTTCACAAGAGTGTTTCAAAATTACATCGACCAAAGATAATGATGATCAATGGAAGCTCAATAGGCTTCTATTTATAGATAAATTCCTCCAAGTGAAAATAATAGTTAGTTGGCTTGTTCCTCGTAAAAAGAATCTCGACTGTCAATAAATACTAGATCAACTTTTAATCTCTGCCATTGAAAATATTTATTTTGAGGAATTTTCAAATTTCTCATTACAACCATTTTGTATTAATTCAAAAATAAATATTTTGGATTAATTTCCTCAAAATTTGACTTTGATTGAACCACCAAGGTCCAAGTGCTTAATTTTTCTTAAAAAATCCATTTTTGCTTTGGTGGGGGACCTCCAAAAATTAACCATTTTTTGACCCACGAATTTTTGGTCATTTTTCACCTGGAGAAAATAATTTCCGTTGATTTTTTTTACTCTAAATTAATTAATTTTCTGGGTTCGGATTTAATTTTATTTTGCCAAAACAATTAATTAATTGACACTTGATAATACTTCAGCTACGGTGTCTGATCGCGAGGCACCATGCACTAAAATATTTTTACATAAGATAAATACAATTTAAACTCTCAAAGGGGGATACCCATTCGTTATAGACACTAATAATATTTACCCAATTTTGCGACACAACATGATCTAGTAGACCAAGTGATCTGTAATAAAATAATTTAGGAAAATAGCTTAAATTATTCCCAAACCACTTTTACAATAGACTTGACTAAAAACACTAAGACTCACCTAAGATTTTGTCAATAAATTCCACCCTAGCTTTGGGGTTAAGATGGAGGGAAAAAATGTGCCGATTATCCGTGTTTTGAAACACACATAATGCGATGAGACAAAAAACCTCCTCGGATGAAATTCATCGCCAAAATCATAGGCTTACCTAGGTTGTTACATAATTAAATTGTCGTACTAGCATCATTTTCATTACAATTTGCAGAAATTGGGCTTACAATGACAAAAGAACTAGTTGGCAGATGATTTTGATCTTTGAAAAATTTGGGACAATTGCTTCATTGGAATTGTCACAAATGTGTACAACAAGAACTTTTCTCCTGTTGCTAAGTACACCTCTATTAGATCCATTATTTCTCTTGCTGCTTCGATGGGATGGAACCTACATTAGATGGATGTGAAGATTGCTTTCCTCAATGGTGTGATTGAGGAAGAGGTGTACATAGATCAACCTCAAGGTTTTGAGGTGCATGAAAAAGAATCTCATGTTTGCAGGTTAAAGAAGGCCTTGTATGGACTCAAGCAAGCTCCAAGTGTTTGGTATGCTCGTATTGACAGCTATTTGACGAGACTACAATTTACCAAAAGCGATGAAAATCTGAACCTTTATTTTGAGGTTGTGAATAATGCACATGTGATCCTATTGCTTTATGTTGATGATTTTTTTATGACAGGTACTGAGCCTCTTATTAGTCAATGTAGGAAGCAGTTGGCTTCTGAATTTGATATGAAGGATCTTGGGTTGATGCACTTTTACTTGGGACTAGAAGTATGGAAGAAACCCGACGAAGTCTTCTTTGGTCAAGGAAAGTATGTTATTGAGATCCTTCAGAAATTTGGCATGATGGATTGTAAATCCATGGCTACTCCCATGGTGACTAACTTGAAGAATTTAAGAGGCTTTGAATCTAGTTTGGTAGATTCATCTATGTATCGACGATTGATTGGCTCGTTGATATATTTGGTTAACACCAGGTCGAACATTTGCTTTGCTGTGAACACCTTGAGTCAGTTCCATCTTGAATCGAGACATGAGCAGTGGATTGCAACAAAGCACATTCTGAGATGTCTACGTGGTACCGTGAACTATCGTTTGAGATATGTTTCAAACAAGGATGTACAACTTCAGGGATATACAAACGCTGACTAGGAAGGAAGTGCTGATGAGAGGAAGAGCACTTCGAAAGTGTGTTTCAACTTGGGCTCTGTTATGATATCTTGGATGAGCGAGAAGCAAAGATCTGTTGCACTCAGCACTAAAAAAGAAAAATATATTGCATCAAATGAAGTATGTAGAGAAGCAATATGGCTTCAAAATTTGTTTGCAGGACTGTTCGACCAGGAGTTGCAGCCGAGGATGATACCTTGTGGTAATCAAAGCTGTGTGAAGTTTTCAGAAAATCTCGTGTTTCATGACAAGTTGAAGCATATTGAAATCAAGTACCACTACATCCATGACATGGTGCAGAGGAGAGTGATAAGGATAAAGTACATCTCCACCAATGAGTAGACAATTGAGGTTTTGACAAAGCTGTTGCCTAGAGAGAAGTTCGTGTACTTCAGAGCTGGGGCTTGTGGAGATTACCCTTATCATTGAGAGGGATTGTTGATATGACACCAACATGGATGGACATTATCCCGAAAGGGAGAATGGTCTGAGAGACCCAGAGTGCTCACCTGGTAAGGTTGAGTTTCTCTCGGAGGAGACCCAAGTACTCATCATGAGGGGTTGAGTAAGGTCTAGACCCAATCACACATCAAGAAGGGTGTAGTAAGGACTTGGACCCAATCAAACACCAATGAAGGGTGTAGTGAGGTCCTTCAACATATGTACCCGATGACACACTAGGTAGGGTGTAGTGAGGTTCTTCAACATATAGACCTAATCACCAACTAGGGAGTTTTGAGTGAGGTCTTGGCCCAAAATGATCATCAATAAGGATGAGTGACTGCTTGCTAGTTGAGGTCTCAACATGGTGGCTTAGGAAAATTCCTTGGGATTTGAGGACTAATCTTTTGAGGAGTGAGTCCTGATATACTGAAGACATTGCCATGGGTTTGGTACTGCCCCAGATATGGCCACTAGTGCATACTGAGGGAGTGTTGAATTTGTAGCTATGGTCAGTCTTCGTAATGTATATTTGGCCACTCGATGTACTTGCATTGATTATTGTAAAAGCATAATTTAAATGCTAGAGTCAAAAGAGAATTTATTGAATTTTAAAAGAAGTAAATTTGTTCTCCCTCCAAGTTAAGTTGGCCCAGGGTAAAGATACACCCCTTTGACCCAACAGATCACTATATAAAGGTAACTCAACCTCATTTCTCCACCACCAATTACATTTCTCTCTCAAGCAAGGCTTTGGGCAAGCAAGCGAAGGACAAGAAGGATGAAGATGACGAAAAATGACAAAATCATCTCTTCTATCTCTCTCTTCTAGCTCGCATGTGTGGACAGTCTCTTCCTTTTCAGTTTACATATTTTTGGGCAATTCTTTTGCAAGGGGTTGAAATTTTGGGTAGTTACAGGGGCCAAAATTTTGGGGTAACAACCAGTTGTAGGAGGGTTGAAATTCTGGGCCAGATCATGCAGAACAAAATTATGGATTAGATTGGAAGGCTTTTCTTGGAGGGCTTGACCAAGTTTGACCATAGGTCTAGGTTTGTCTCTTGTTGAATAGAATAATTTCTCTATTGAAAAGGTTGCTGGGTTTTCCCAGGGTAAATCTTGTCTTATTCTTGTGCATTGTGATCTTTACTATTCCACTGTTATTGTATGGTTAAATTTCTGAATTATATTTGCTGAATGATATATTGCAATAAAATAAAAGAAGATTAACATAAAAAGTAATTATAAGTGTATCAGGAATATTGTGATAGTCTAAATTGCACTTAGGAAATCAACAATCATCACTGCTTCCACATCAGCGACCACGTGCCCTAGGTCCCACCAGGTTCTAGCCTTTACACAAATTGGAAATTCCCGTTAAACACTGTAGCCTTTTTCGTCTTGGGATGGTAATACCTCGAGAATTTCTTGTGGTCGACCTCACCGAGAGCCCAATATGACATCATCCTATCGACATGGCCTCTTAGTCCCGAGACCCACTGAAGACTAGCCTTCGTTCATATTTTATTTTCCTCGTTATAAAATAATTTGGCGTTTTAATATGCTTAACTGCTCTCGAGGTTTGAGACGACAATGTTTGCTGTTGCTTGACGGACTCACCCTCTGTCTCGCCCTCCGTCTCTCGACCAAAACCCCCAAGGTCCCAAGACGAAAATTCATACTTGTCTCTTGCCTACCCATATCTCTTCGTCTTAGCATGTATTTGGCTCGGTCAACGCTTAGTCATTTGATGACTATTCTCCTTGCTTGTATATGCGTTCACATATGGTTTGATTACTATGGAGTATCAGTGTCCAACACTTGGCATTACCTCTCTGCAGCTCCCTTTGTGGCATTGCAATATATATATATATATATATATAAAATTAGGCTTGACCCTCTTGAGCTTTCAATTAAATAAAAAGGGCTATCTCTCCTGAGCTTTTGTGATACATATATGGCCTGCGACTTAACGTCGATAGGACTATCCCTCCTAAGCTTAATGTACACTCGTCCCAACCCATTCATGTATATATATATATATATATATATATATATATATATATATATATATATATCATTGGATATTGGTGACTTGCTACATCCATGGAATATTGTTCCAGGTAGATCCACCCGAAGGGATCACTTCCCGTTGGCTCAAACATGGAGTCTGACCCCGAAGGTGTTGAGAGAATTGAACCCAGCAAGGGTGCTTAACAACGAAGACTCAACCAATTGAGCTAACCCTCATGGATTATATATATAAAATACTATCTCTCATGAGCCTTTAAAATTAAATACAATGCTTATTATTTGAATATTTTCAGTGCAAGAATTCAGTCAACCAAAAAGATTGCCCATCTACTGTATTCAAACAATTGAGCTAAATTCAGGCTCATGAAATAACCAAAAAATTTTAGACCATTCCCAGGAATTACATAGGAAATTAACAATCCATATTCTTATAAGAAATCACATTCCGTAGCCTTAGCATATGCATTTCTCATTTTTCAGAAAATCACACAGGAAATCAACATTCCATATTCCTACATGAAATCACATCCCATAGCATTAATACATGCATTTAACCAACACAAGCACATATACATGAAATTCAACTGCACATGAACATAAGAGAACACTTAACTTATGATGAAGGGCCTAGAAATTGAGATTGGGGCTCTAAATTTCCGCCCAACATTAGATTGGCTTACAGTGCAATGTTTCTTGCAACCAATCAACCCTGAGCCGGATTTAGGGTCTGATGAGGTAGTTTGCTTAACAATTCCCAACCATTTCACCTTAGTGGCTTTTAATACAATAACCAAAACACCTTAGGGGATTTCAAGCATAGCATAGGGAGTCTCAATTCAGTCTTGGAGAGGGATAAGTAACAAGGAGGTTTATCAGTTGTGTTACTCCTGTAGGAATAAGGGCGCACTTACCAACAAATTCTCAATGGTGATCCCACCCTTGTTCTCAACACCCCCTCAAGGCTACACTAGGTGTTGTTAGCCCACTAGTTCTGGGTGCCTCAACCTCTCAAAATTTCTCAACCAAAAGTCTCTAGTGGTTTTATCAGGCCTAGAAACACAATCACAACTCTGTGATTCTCGGCCAGCAAGCCCTTTGGGTTTTCTTAGCAGGGCTATCATTAAACCCCTCCTCAAGAAACAACATTTTCACCTTCAATAAGTTCCTCCATCAATAAAAACAAAGTTGTTTTTTTTCTGAAATTTATGGCTCAGAAATGAGCTCCTATCTCCGGATTATTGATCGCTGTAGAAAAACGGGAGGATTTTTTTGTAAATATGTTCACGCTGAAGAAAAATTTCTCTTGGTTTTCTGAAAAAAATCTCCAAGTGTCCACAATATGCATTTGAAAACCATGTCTAAAAAAAAAAAAAATGCATTTTGAAAATAGATCCCAAAGACATATTTGAATCTCCCAATTGGTAGTATCTGTGAGAAAATTGAAAGAGGTTAATGGTACTTGATTTTTTCTTGAAAATAACCTCTCTTAGTTGTTTATAATTCTCAATTTTTTACCAAGAAACTGCTCTTGAAGCTGACTGCGTAAATAGTAAAAAATTGCATAAATTCCTTTGTTTCTTCTGGCTGTAAAGCATGTAATGAACTTTAACGAAGTCCTCTGCAACACTAGGGTCTTCCATGAGTAGATTGAGGTCCATAGGTTCATACTTGATCATGCTACCACAATTTTTAGGCTTTTTATAGGAATTCATGCCTTCAAATATCAGTGTTGGTCAATTTCTATTTTGACACCTGTAAGATTTGCTTTGAGAGAACAAGCTACTTCTATGGATAGAACTATCAATTACCTTTGAAAACAATGAGATCAGAGACACACAGGGGACTAGTGGCAAAAGTAGCTCACAAGTATGATAAAGTTAAATGTTAAGCTCGAATGCATGACGTTTTAATTATAAAAAAGGAAAAAATGGAAGTGAGACAAAATGATGAGGTGGTATTTACACTTTTGCATGCTTGGATGACTATGATAACCTATTATATGACCTCACCTTTATCCTAAACCACTAAAAACTTGACAGGTCATCATCCCATTCATTTATGCAGAAAAACATGATTCCGCAGCGTTCTTAGTTATAAATTTGGCAGTTTTTCTATGAAATGGTTAGGTGATTCCATAGCGAAATCTCCTATTTTGCATAGAATTCGTTACAAAATCGTGAAAAATCAGACATGTGGCTAAAAATGAATTTTAAACCAATGCATGTGAACCTAAGGTGGATTTGATAGATATGACTGAGATGACATGAATAATGTAGTGTTTTTGACTTGGGATAAAGAATTATTTCATGAAATTTTCATCAATTTCATGGACCAACCTTATGAGACAAAATAACCTAGGTGAGTGACCCTAATAAAAAATTAAAAATTTATGTGTGATAATATTGGCTCCACTAGGGATGGTGTGCCCCTGTGGTACAACAAAGAACTTGTAGTTCCAGTGCCTTTCTTCAAGAAAAACAAAAAATCTTGAAATTGATGAAGAATTCTTCAAACTCTTATGGTCTTCTCCTCGGGCTCAAGCTCGTTGAAAACTGCAATCCAAGCTAAAGACTAAATCTATACATGCTGGAAAGATGCTCAAAATAATTGAGCTTATTCACACACACTCCTACCTACCCTAACAGTTGCAATCTTCATGTTTGATTCAAGCGACATGAAACCTCCAATAAACCTCCAATAAAGCCAGTCAATGAGATAATCTGATACATGTACTTCTTGATTGTGCTTAAACCAAATGCAAAATGGATACTGAAATGACCAAAGGCAACATAAAATATATCTGGTTTTCACAATGAAAACATAATTGAAAAGTTTGACTATATAAATCTTCCATGTGGTCAACTATGGGATCATAGAAGACATAGTTTGTTTGGTAATTCTCAAGACATTCTGCAGTTTTAGACAACTCATATTGCTTTCTTTAGCAACATAAGATTTCAGTTGTCTGCTATCAAAATCATTTTCAAGAACAAGGCATTCCTCCTCAATCTCAAAAGAAAAAGGTAGCACCACCTTCTCTTTGTATTTTGGCATGATTTTTTTTTGAAAAGACTGATCTTGACCATGAAGACTATAGGACTGAATTTGATCTTCTAAAACTTCAATGTCTTTCTCAATGTTCTTAGCGAATTCATCCAAAAATTGAAACTTATCTTCTGAATCACACTCAAATGAATTTAAATAAGAAGACAAGGCCGAAGAAAAAATTTCATCCACTTCCTCATTAGTGTGATCACGTTCCATTTCTTAAAACCTTGAATGGAAAGAGAGTCTGCCACCAACTCTATTTTTTCCGTCCATGTTTCCAAAAATATAATCCAAAAATCTGCAAATGACTTAATAGATTTGGCAGACAAAATTTCAATCCATTGTCTACATTTCCCTTGAAATGAATCATAGAACAATCTGATGAAAATATATTCATGTCTAACTCTAAGAATCTTATTAAAGTCACGAAAATTTGATATATGCTTTAAGGTCAAACTCAAATCTTCTCCATTAAATTTTGGACCATTCCTTAAAAAATATGCATCCTTGGGGAAAGGATTTGGGAAACCATAAATTTCTGAAAAATCTACACATGCGTACCTCGAAACAAGAATGGCAGCATTTGTGTTCTTCATAACTTCAGTGGAATCACTTTGAAGCTATGAATTTTTGAATTCTTTAACAATGGAGTCACCAAGGTAGTTCTGCAGCCTTGTAAGCTTCTGAGCTCTTGCTACCTTCAAGATTTCAACATTTCTGTTTGAGTACAAACTTCGGGAAATATGTCTTCAAACTCCCGGCATACCCACCAAAATGTTATCTCTAAATTTGTACTGATGGGGTGCTCCACAGATCAAATAACATTAACCTCTTTCAGTATTTTAGAATTCTTCTTCATTTGCCCAGAAACTGCTCTTGAATCTGACTGCTCAAATAGTAAAAAATTACATAAATTCCTTTGTTTCTTCTGGTTGAAATGCATGTAACCAGCTTTAATGAAGTCCTCTGCAACACTAGGGTCTTCCATGAGTAGATTTAGGTCCATAGGTTCATACTTGACCATGATACCACCATTTTTAGGCTTTTTATAGGAATTCATGCCTTTAAATACCAGTGCTGGTCAATTTCTGTTTTGACACCTGTAAGATTTGCTTTGAGACAACAAGATGCTTCTATGGAAAAAATTTATCAATTACCTTTGACAACAATGAGATCAGATATACACAGGGGATTGGTGGAAGAAGTAGCTCAGAGGGATGATAAAGTTAAATGTTAATCTCTAAAGCATGAGGTTTTAATTATAAAAAAGGAAAGAATGGAAGCAAGACAAAATGATGAGGTGGTATTTACACTTTTGCATGCTTGGATGAATATGATAACCTATTATATGACCTCACCTTTATCCTAAACCACTAAAAACTTGACAGGACATCATCCCATTCATTTATGCAGAAAAAAAATGATTCTCCAATGTTGTTAGTTATAAATTTGAAAGTTTTGCTACAAAATGGTTAGGTATTTCCATAGCGAAATCTGTCTATTTTGGATAGAATTTGCTGTGGAATCGTGAAAAATCAGACATGCAGCTAAAAATGAATTTTAAACCAATACATGTGAACCTAAGGTGGATTTGATAGATATGACTGAGATGACATGACTAATGAAGTGTTTTGGACTTAGGATAAAGACTTATTTCATGAATTTTTTATGAATTTCATGGCCAAACCTTATGAGACAGAATGACCTAGGTGAGTGACCCTATTCAAAAATTAAAAAATTATGTGTGATGACAGTTACGTCATGATTGAGGTCCCTGGTTTGGTTATAAGTGTCATATATGTCTCTTGATGTAAAAGGTCATGTAAAGACCCATGTTGTAGTCATTGTAATATTCAGTCATGTATGGGCTATTAGGATCAAGTCATGTCATATATGTAATCCCATTATTGTGGGACATCGCTGTAAAATTTGGATCAAATATGTAACCCCACTGTGTTGGGTGATTGGTGTAATCATGAGCCATTGGTGATAGGAAATGTCATATTTGGTTGAGTAATAAATCGTTGTAATTTTATTGAATGTCTTCAAAACATTCAACATGTGCTCAGGAGAGCATAATCAGTATGCAGTTTTCAAATTCAACATATCAGGCCTACAACGATCATCTCTACAAATGGGGAGAGAAGTATTCATTCAACATTATTCATCTCTTTTCCCTTAATGTCTGTTAGGTCCCTATATTACTAGTGTAGTCCCTTATTGTTGTTAGTGTAGCCCTCTTATTGTTATTGTTGTACCCATATAGTCCCGACATTGTTATTATTGTGCCCCATAAAACCCCACTATTATTATTGTTAGGTAGGCTAGGATTATATTGTGACCCCATGGACTCCTATATATAGAAAGGAGGTTTTTTCATTTGAATAATCCAATAATTGTTCATTTATGTAATGTAAAGGAGGTTTCCCCCTTGAAGTGGCTGATTTATAAGGCGTTGATCTCTCTTTTCCTCTATTTTTGGAGCTGGTTCCATAACATTTGGTATCAGAGGTTTTGATTCTAGGGTTTCGCTACTTCAAACAGGTCATCGTGGAATTTTCGCTATAACGTTTTTTCTACGAAGTTTCAAAAGATAAAAAAAACCCCATTTGCGAAGAAATCCTGAGGAAATTCATGTAAAAATTTTAGATATTGGTTCGCAATATTTTTGGAAATATGATCTGGGGAAGTTAGTTTTTTCAAGCTCCTAAATTTCATCTCAAAGAGGTGAACCTTGGGAAAATCGTCATAACTCTCTCTCTGAGCATCAGATTGGAATTCTGTAAAAAATTGGCTGAAAGTAAATGGACTATAGTTTCCTGTGTATCAATTGAAAGGCCTAAGGAGGAAACTTTGACACGTGGCATGCCGTAAAAGTTCGATCTACTAAACCAGTCCATAATTAGGTCATTGCGGGATATTGGGCATAAATTTGTCTTGAAGAATCCAAATTAGGTCTGACATGTCGCTTTTGAAAGAGGAATCAGAGGGATAATAGAAGATATAAATTTAGATCTTGAAGATTTGAAATAATATATATAAATTAGGTTCAATATATACCTCCTAAAAAGCTAGAAAAAAGCGTGTATTTTTTAAACAAGTTTGTATAACATCAGTTTGAAAAATCAGTTTGAAGTGATTCCAAGGGCATATTAAAGCATGGATATTAGTATTGAGTTATATAATGCCTCCCAAAAATAATTCCACACCCATTGAGCCCTCATAAATCTCTACTATGACGCATGAGGAGGAAGAATTGTAGTATGATATATCAAAATTACGGTACCAAGTGCAACAAATTTCGATCTTACAAGGAGCAATCAAAGATGACATAGATGGTTTAAAAGAAGAAATTAAGGATAATTTGGATGGTTTGAAGGATCAAATAAAATATAATATGGATGATAAAGTAGTGGAAGATCACATCGAGCATCAACAACAAGTTCTCCAACTCTCAAAGGATAACCTAACTTTGGTGCAGAATCAAATGAAACAACATGAAGATCAACATCGCAGCGAAAGAAGTTCTGAAGCAGTCCCAGAAAAAGAACTCAAAAACTACGAAATCGATCAATTTCAGAGTATCTCAACAAGTGGAAGAACTTACCCATTGAATATTCCACATGGGAGGATGAGAGTTTTATACATAAGCATAAATAAATAATCAAGCATTGAGGACAACACTTGTTTGAAGTAGAGGGGAATGTTAGGTCCCTATATTACTAGTGTAGTCCCTTATTTTTGTTAGTGTAGCCCCATTAATTTTATTGTTGTACCCCTGTAGTC
Organism: Pinus albicaulis; assembly: GCA_034641835.2. Taxonomy (NCBI): domain Eukaryota; kingdom Viridiplantae; phylum Streptophyta; class Pinopsida; order Pinales; family Pinaceae; genus Pinus; species Pinus albicaulis. The sequence continues at coordinate 138,838,161 of CM076570.1, read as the reverse complement.
CCCATATTGTTATTATTGTGCCCCATAAAACCCCACTATTGTTATTTTTGTGCCCTTAATTATTGTTAGGTCGGATAGGATTATATTGTGACCCCATGGATTCCTATATATAGAAAGGAGGTTTTTTCATTTGAATCATCCAAGAATTGTTCATTTATGTAATGTAAAGGAGGTTTCCCCCTCGAAGTGGATGATTTATAAGGTGTTGATCTCCCTTCTCTTCTATTTTTGGAGCTGGTTTCATAACAATGTCAAAGGGGGAGATAAGCTTGGTGTTTGGAGAAGAATTATTGGAGAGAATATTGGTATTTGCAAGTGTGTTTGTAGGTGGTAACCAAACACCAAAGTGGTTGCCATCAAGTCCAAAGGGGGAGGTTGTTGGAATTATGGCTAATGTGTTGTCCTTGATGGAAACCTACTTGATAAATATGTCAACATTGTGGATCTCATACAAATTCGAACATATGCTACATATGCGATGAACAAAGAAATGTCATTTAAAAGATAGATGAATGTTAAATATGAAGTTTGAGAAAGTATACACTGGTCCTGAGAAGCAAGGTCACATACATACGCAGGTTTGGCAAGTCAAAGTCACGTACAAAATCTGAACCATGGTAATTTGAATACCAGGGTTCATTACCATGGTATTGGCCCATAGTAATTGGTGTGACAATGGTTATTTGATCCCATAAAATAATACTAAATACACTACAAAGGTATTCACTTGAGGTTTTTTCTAAGGAAAATACTACGTAAAAAGATGGAGATCAAGGTGTTGGGTGTGCAAGTAATGGGTTATACATGAGTGATCTGATTTGGAACATGTGTGCACCAGGGTGCAAGGAAAAGACTCATATATGAAAGATATGAAAGTATGTTGACATATATGCTTGATTGATTTACTTGTTGCCAATGTCAAAGTAACTAATAATGATGAATCTATTATTATAATGAAGCTCTGATCTAAATGAATTATTCAGAAGTCTATAGTATTGACAGTAAAGGTCGTAGAATGTAAAGTTATGTGTGCATAAAAAGTGTGTTTCGAGAATTTTAGAACTCTATGTTATATTGTTGTTGAAAGTTCGCTTACATACATAGATCAACTTGTTGCTAGTTGCGTATATATTCTGCGAAATGTTGTTAGTATGTTCAGATATATATGCGAGTCTTGTGAATCGTAAATGCATACATACACAAATATACATTTTGGAAGTAGCATATATAATTAGAGTTTGAACTGATGCTCGATATTTACAATTGATGATGTCTGGTTTATTTGATGATGTTTTTCGATGAAGTATTGATCATACTGATCTCTGTTTGACAATGTTGATTGGGTTGGTTGTTCATGATTGGAATTTTGTTTAGTAATGATGCTATAGTTTGGTGATCTGTGATTGGTTCAATGATCTGAGAATAGTTCAGTACTTGATTCTTTGGTTACTTTAGTGCAACAATTATGTAGTAGTTAGTGATTTGATATATGTACGTAGGTATTATGCAAATGAAACATGTATATACATGGGTGTTCTTTAGAAAATTAATGTATACATTCTGATATATGTCTAATCAGGGTTTGAAAGAACAACACAATGTTTCTGTTAGGATGAACAATGTATGGTTTGGTATAATGATGAATGGTTTTGCATTGGTATGATGGTTTATATCTATTATGAAATGGTTGATTGAGATTCAGTGATTGGTTGGATGATGTTATGGTGATTTAGTTGATTTAGTGATTGTCTTTCAGATTCAGTATTTAGTTTAGTATTGAGCTTAATGATGGGCGTGGTTCCAGTTTTAAAATATGATGAAATGTGGCCTACATGTTTGATGTTTTGGTTCAGTGGGTCCAATATGAAATATTATGAAACATGGTCCACAAAGTGCTGAGGGTTGGAGCCTTCAATAAGGGAGTCAAATCTTCCTTCTTAGGTAGTTGGTAAATTTGTTTAGGGGGTAGGTGCTCCCTTCCAGTAGGTGGTGGTAAACAAGAGCAGGGGGTTGTAGCTCCCTTCCAGTGGGTTTTCGAGAATGAGAGAAGGTTGTATCCTTATGCAAGTGGGTGTATGCATGCTGGTAAGAGTCTATGCCAATACAATATTATAAGAATATTTTTTTCTTTATTTAATAAGAAAGAAGATAGAGACGACGACATCAATGGTTTTCTCTCACATTGGGTTTCCACCTAAAAATCGTGGTGTTCTTATGTGTTGGAAAGTGTAACTAGGTTCAGTATTCATAATGAATCGTAATTATGAATTTATGTAATGGAGAATTAAAAATAATAAAATGCATTTTTGTAATGCTTGCCTCATGTGTTTCATGAGCAAGAAGTTTTTATTACAGGTCAAAGACTTCTTCTTGATGTATTTAGGGATTTTTCATCTTGTCGTAAATATATAATATAGATTCATGTATATGAAGTATTTTTACACCTGTAAAAGACAATTATTGATGTAAAAATTATGCCTCAAGTCCTTGTCATAATACTCCTTGAAGTCGACCTAGAAGATGTTGGAAGACACTTTTTGTAAAGTATGATCACAAGCAGTTGATCATGTTGGCCTAGGGTAGTGAGACAATCCATATATATAGCACTGTGGCCTCATTGTTGTACCATCAAGTTTGGATCAAGTATGAGATTTCAATGTGAGGAACGGTCTGTGGTCTTGAGTATAGGAATAAAGGACAGTACAATGAAGATAAGTGTCAAGACAACGAAAGTAAGGATAGTGAAGAATAGTATCTCAACAAAGATAACATGATGCATATGACTGTAATAATAGCTCTCTGTTTGGGTCAGAAGAATCTCAGTCAAGTACTGTAATCAAGTGTGAAGGAAAATGCTACAATTAATGTGTAAATAGGTGTGAGGATATAAGTCATCTTAACGAAGTCAAGTACGATTATATTTGTCACTATTTAGGGCATATATATTTGTCTCATATTCTTCAGGTAAGCCGAGGTCTACTTAAGTGGAAGCAGGTCCTCTATACATTTTAAAATAAGGGTGACCATACAATGTGTAAAGAAGAACCTACACAGCAAAATATAGACCAAATACTTGGTGCAAAAGAAGGACCGAAAGGGATCTCATAGAATACCGAGCCTAGAGGAGAAAGAAGGATCATATCAAGGTTAGGGACCAAGTTTCTCTAATACTCGTTCAATATAGTGTAAAGAAGGGAATATCAATATAAGAAGCCAAAAGGAGAAGTGAAAAGGTCTTGGAGGAATTCTGGGGTCAAGGGTCTATGTCGTGGTTGTGGTACTTGTCAATTGAATATCTATAGGAAAAATTATTTTTAGGTCTTCCTCTCCAAGAGGGAGAGGTTTTTTCCATAGCTTGAAGAGCCTAAAATTTGTGTCTCTTGTGTCTTGATAATTGAATTGATGAAAGACATAATATTCTAGCCAATATAAGATCTAAGTGAAAGAATCATAATGAAATCACAAGTAATTATAAAGAAGATAAATTTTGATTAAAAGCCCTAATTTCTCAACATGGTATCAGAGCTAAGGTGCTGAAGACAAGAAAGGGATCTTTGGCAAGAAGACACACAAATATCAAGAGATCAAGGATTAGTTTTCTAGAAGGCATCAAAGAAAAAGTCAGAGATCTACATTGAAGATTCAATCTTCAGATCTAAGAATATCTTCATTCATTCAAGAAGGAGCAGTTTGCAGAAACCCTCAAGCCATCTCAAGAAGATCAAATAACTTTCTCAAAGGATCTATACATCAAGATCTAATCAATATCATTAAGGACACTGTGTAGAAGCCATCACCATCAACAACTATTTGGTGTTGAAATCAAATCAACATTGTTGGAGATGTCATCAAGCCACATTGCTAAAGTCATTCTTGATCATCATCATCATCAAGGATTCAAGGTGATTTGGCTCTCATTCACCACTCTTGAAGAAGCTAATCTAAGAGGGACCTCTTGTTGTCATATAAATCGCCATAAAAAGGAAGTTGATAAAAGAATAATTCATATACTCACGTAAGTATCTCAATGTATTCATTTGAATCTGTCAAAATGAATTTTTGCAAGAAAAGAACACATTGTCTAGGACTACAAAATTTATTGCATGGAAGAAAAGGATAGATCTAAAATTGATTAAAAATGAAGTTATGGATTACATCAAAGGGTCAGTGACTAAACCTTCAAAATAAGACTCTTAAGCTTATTCCAAATACATGAAGGGAGACATAAGAGCCCAGAGGATTCTTGTAGAATCCATAAAGGACTCTCTCATTCCCTATGTATCAAATCTAGAATATTTAAATGAAATATATGACAAATTGGTGGACCTATTCTCAGTGAGTACTGTAGGAGAAGTAATATCTTTGAGAAAAAAACTATACAAGTTGAATATGTTTAGAGAGGAGGGAATAAATTCATAATTTATGAATATTTCCAAAATACTAGATCAATTGCAGGAATTGGGAGAAGTTACAGTGGTGTTGAATGCTTTGCTGGAGGGATGGGGAAACTTCACTTCAAGAATCTATGGGAAGAAAGAAGAAACACCATTCCAGGATATGTGGTCTCTATGTAAGATAGAAGAGAATAGATTGAAAGCTAAACTGATATAGGTTCAAATGAAGAAAATCAAGCCTATGCTGCCATGTTAAGGAAGAAAGGAAGATTTGATAAATTTGGTCCTCATAAGATAAAGAGAAATATGGACAAGGTATGATGCTATGGATGTAATGAACTTGGGAATTATAAAACAGATTGTCCTAAAAAGGACAAGAGAAAAAATGAAGAAGTCCATGTCACAAAAGAAAGGGAAGAACCTAATTAAAAAAAAAAAAATCTAAGAAAGAATAAGTGAAAGATCTCTACTATGTGTTAGAGTCGGTATAGTCTTACCTCCGTCAGAGATCATTTCTCTTATTGCATTTCATTTTTAGGTGTCTCATTCAGTCCAATCATCTGCATTCCGTTAGGGGCATGCCATCATCTGATGGAAGGGCCTTGTCACTCATACCCCTCATGCCTTATCATGCTAGCTCAAGTCTATTCATCAAAACAATTTTAAAGTCATTCATAGTCCTGTTTTGGCCTCTTGGTCAGCAAAGAGTTATTTTAGGGTTTTTAGGTCTTTTTAGGTCTAGGGTTTCGCAAATTTCGTCTTCAAAGTGTCCAATAATGCCAGCAGGCTAGAGGGAGGATCAAAATAAGTTTTCATCTCAAGAAATTTCATTGTTACAATGATTGATCATGACTTTTCTTCAAAACTATGTTTTGAAGAAAATCATCATTTTGTCCTTTGTAATAAATGCTATGTATATTTTCCAAATTTTTCCAGTTGTCAGATTCTTCAAGGTGCAGCCCTGGTCACCTTTGCCGAAATTCCAGCCATCTATTCCTGAAAAGTAGACAAAGAAGTTCATCATCAGTCCAAAAATCAAAGTGGAAACAAGAAAAACAGAGTTATGTGAAAGTGTCAAAGTTCAAAACATTGCAAAAATGGGTTTGTCAAAAGAAAATCAAAGCCATTCATGTATATAAGATGTTTTCATATTCAAACACTCCATTTACACGCTAAAGACATCAATGGAGCCAAGAGAAATCATGGAGAAATCAGTTGGAGGGCGAAACAGAGTTTTGGAGGACCAACTGTGGGAGAAATTCGATCAGCAAGACTGGGTGTTGGGAGCGGCGCACATAACTCCTGCGCGGCGCACATGGCAGCTTTCACATAGTGAAAAATTGAATCCCAGCGCGGCGCATACTGACTGTGCGTCGTCGATTGAGCTGACTCATGCGACGCACGAGCCCGAGATGATAATTTTTGCTATTTGCTTCCAAATTCTCGTATTGACTCGGTTTTTTCTACTCGTGTAAGTGCTTGTGATCTCTTAGTGCCCATGAAATCGTGTTTGGTGTGGTTATATGGCCGATTATGAGAATTTGATACATGAAAATCCAAACCCTATCTTCTTGAGAATTATTTACTTAAGGTTTTGAGGTTGGAATTGTAAAATTGGTCTTGGTGCCAAATTTGTTCATTTGCCACTTTATTTTCCCTTTTCTCACTGATTGTCTCACTAACACAGTCTGTTCCCCTACTCCTCCCAAATCACTTATTCCCAAGACCTATTTTCCCTATCCCTCAAATCCTACCATTCCCTATCACTATCCCTATCCCTAAAACTATTTCATGCCCTATCATTATCCCTTTCCTCATATCACTTATAAAATTCCCAAAATCCCAAAAATTCAAGTAGCTGACCCATTGTCTCTACATTGTCAAATCAGAAGTTTTAAAAGGGAAAATTATCACTTGACAGGAACTCCACTTTCCCCCACTTTCTCATATTCCTCATAGTCCCTCATTTCCCTTTGGCACACATTTGGAAATTGGAGGCAAATACACCAAATTTTTGTTTTCCATCTCATACAGGTCAAACATTCACTTGACATAGACTTTCAACACCATAGAGATGGACACAGATAGCTCATATGATTGAAACAATGATTCTACCGCAAAACTGCATGCACCAGGAGGACACTAAACGTCGAAAAAGGGAGGATAGACTCCGAATCTTGGCCGGAGATTCTTTCGCTGAGCATGGCATTTGATGAGGGACTTACAGCCCAAATTTCAAGGAATTTGGAGAAAATTTTGTCATTTTTGAGTTTTTGGTCACAAAACAGGTTTTTCTGCCCGACGCGTAGCGCCACCTTGTGCGCGCTTACGATTGGGAGATCTTTTGGAGGAAAACTTGACATTTTTGGATTTTTTATGAAAATTTAAGCATGCTTAGGAATGGCCGAAGGATTTCATCAAGTTCTGGGTGGCCTAAAGGGTCAAAAACACCTTGAAAATGGCCTTTCTGCCACCTTTTACACACACAGGAACCAGTCTTAGGATATTGAAGTTTTGGAGGGGCAAATGGACACCAAATCCAGAAATTCCACTTGGGTTGGAATGTAGACAGGCAGGGCTTTCCAACGCGCTATCATGAGCTCAATTTGGACTTCAGGAAGTGCCTAAAAATCAGCTCCAAAATTGTGCTACACATATAGATTATGAGCGCGGCGCATAGAGAAATTTGGCCTCATTTTCACTCTTCAAATCTTCAGGATTTCGCCAGCTTTGACTAGTTTTACTTTCTGATGTAACTCTTGATCTATCTTGATGTAATTTCTTGACCATGATGTAAATTTGGCACATTTTTACTTTTTCTAGAGGATTTATTCACTAAAAAGTGAAAATTAAATGAATGAATCAGTTTCCTACCATATAGAGGCAAGTTGTTTGATTGCCTAGATTTCAGTTCTTAGTTTAGAATTGGTTGAAACAGACTCCTAGAAGGATGAGCTCGACCCCTAGAGGCATGGGGAGGGGGTTAGGGCTGGTCTATATTATGTATTTTATGAGTCATTTTCAGGGTTGGACTCTTGGGAATATTTTGGCACCTCATTGTATATTCATTTCAAACGATTTTTTGGCAAAGGAAAGACCAGGGGTTTTGCAAACGACTTGTTGGGATCCTTGTGGCTCCGAGTTTTGATGATGTTTTTTCTCCATGTAATTGTAAGTTAATTAATGTTTTATGTATTCCATTTACCTTCTCTTTTCTTTCCGAAAATTAAACAAATGAGTAACTAAGGTAGAATTCATTAGTTTGTCTGGGTGCTCGCCTTAAACTTTTGTTTAGTTTTATGTGTTTTCATCCGTTTGAAGAGGATCCTTGCAGACTCTCTTGCCCTCTTCAGCCTCCTCAGCAGTCTTTTCTATCCATTCATTCAATCTAAGACATCAAAGCCATTGCCCGCCTCGCCCCCAACTCGAATTCCGCAAGAAATTGGCCTCATCCCCAAACCCAAAACTCGCCTTTTCCCTTTTTTCCAACAAAAAACCCCAAAAAAATGATTCCAAACTCCTTGATTAATATACCTAGCCTAAAATTATCACTCATTTCAGCTCATCTCAAGCCCTATTGATACATTTTTCCCGAGATTGACCCGGGAGAGAGCCCTCTCCCGTTCGTAGGGATAGCTACCAGACCGAGCATGGTTTGATGTTACCCCGAACTCGCCTTCTTCAACTTGAGGTAGATTTAGGAAATAACATAGTGGTGACCATACCCGGGGAGAAAATGGTTTGCTTGTTGGTGTTATTTGTTTCATAAGCTACGGACGGAGCCCTCGAGTTATGCTGTAGCCTTCGAAACGCTTTTGCTTTGCATGAGCGGAAGTAGATAAATGTCGCTTCAGCCAATATCCGGTCTAGCTTGTGAACGTGACACTTGACTTGTAGATTGCCTTGCCCTAGTACATGTATCAAGTTCAGATCTCGATGGTTGATGGTGGACAACGATCAGACATAAGAAGGCTGAAATCATTCACCTCGGTGACTCCAATTCAAATGTAGAGACTCCACTGGAGGACTAACTCTTTCTCTCGAGAAAATGGAAGGATCTTACACAATGTTCGGGTATCCAAAGTGGAATGGTATTCAAGATCTAGTCCGCTTTCTTGTAAATTACTTCTTTGATGTTCTTGAAGTCTGTCCTAAAAGTTTTCCGTAATTTGTTGTATGATAAAGGTGATCAAAATCTTCACTCGAACTATTCAAAAAATGTAAATACTCGAGTTTCCCTTTGATCCCGACCTCCTTACTTTTCCCACATCTTAGGATGACTCTCTTCGTAGTGATGAGCCTAAAAACAAGACTCGATCCCATAGCTCTTGTATATACTCTTACACCTTATATAGTCCTAGATAGGTATAAACCTCTTGTTTTACCTTCTGTTCTTCATGCTTTCCCTAAAAATTATGACCTATATCTACCAAGATTTAACGGTGAATGTAACAATGTCGCTACTGAACAACATGTGCGTAATATTGAGACTTTTCTAGATCTTTTTTGAAGTTGATGATGAAGATGTTAGTATTAGGATTTTTTGCTCTTTCTTTGCAAGGCAAAGTAAAGAGTTGTTTCAAAAGCCTCGCTCGATGCGAGAATCTCGTATTTCCAGCAGTTCATCAAAGTTTTCCCTCGACAGGTGGGTGATCGGACATAATATTTTCTTGATTATAGAAGAGTATAATCACTGAAAAGACTGCCAGGGAGACAAGTATACATGCTTTTCTCGCGATTTAACCAAGTTTATTATTCAATGCCAGTGATATAAGACCTTCTCCTAGATCTGATCTCTTGCACTACCCGGTGCCTTTGATCCGGAAATGGAGTTTCAGTTTGAGAGAAAATAATATTGCAACACTTCAAGAGATGCGTAACATTGCGATAAATGTAGAGGCTCATTTACCGATCCGAAGGGCAAGGTTGAAGGAAGAAGAGATGAAAAACATGGATATGGAGAAATCGATATCTCTAGAGGTAAAGCTTGACATGTTGGTAAGTGCAAGAGAAGAGATGATGCAAAATATCACCACAAGGAATGAGTATAACGTTCAAACCCATGGCTCGCTGATTGAAGAAGAACAAGTTGCTGATCCAAAACATTTTTGTTTCTTACTCCAGCTTTGTCATAGTGATTGTTTTATAGATCATCTTGGAGAAGAGAGAGTCGTTGATTTGACGTGTATGCTTGATGATGTGTTTTATACTAATGATTTGCCTCGAGTTTGATCAGTATGATGATGATTATGTTCTTCAAACGAAGCTAATCTTGCAGTACAAATCAACGAGCTAGTTTGTGCGAGGAGGAAGTTCACTTTCAGAGACTTCGAGTACAGATGATCAACCGATGTATATCAGCCATGACAATGATGAGGAAAGTGTAGCAAATTTTGAAGTAAGTGAAGGATCTTTGCCTTTTTGTTTTGATTCGTTTCAGTTCATCGAGACAACTTTCATTCAATCGAGAAATCAGTCATCAACAAGTCTTGATTTGGACCATCTTGAGGGCAATAAAAACCTTGTTCAAGACTTCTCACATTCGATTTGCAATCCCCGAGTGCCATTGATTGTCAAGTTGCGATGAAAACATGGAAGTTGGCACATATGATTTAATGATACAAGGTGACTCCGTACCATTTTGTTTTGAATCATTCCAGCTTTTTGAAGGGTAAATTGCATAGTAAATCCTCAAATGAGCAACCTCGTAGGAAATCAACAATCTCTCGCCTTTTAATGTTGAGGATGAGACAGGATAGTGAAATTTTGAGCAAGTTGTTGATGAGAAATCTTCCCCTCGAAACTATTGATGAAATCATTTTGGATACAAAACCCTCCCCTAGCTCCAGTATTTGCAGCCACCAAACGAAATTGAAGGTCAGATTACGGATGAATGCGTGGAAGCCGAAATACATGATTTAATGATGCAAGAGAATTCTCAGTACTCTTTTTTTTCGAAGCAATTCAGCTTTATAAAGCAGAATCTTCGTAATATCTCTAAAGAAAAAGATGAACAACCCAGTAGGATGTCATACGGTTCAATGGATACATCGCACATGCCTTCTCAAGTTTTTGATGATCCTATTGCTCGTGTGTTGAATGATGTTTGTCAGAAAGGTTCTTCATTGGCTAACCATGTGACATAAAAGAATGTTGATAATAATCTTATTCAAAAGTTCCCTTCATTGTCTTGTTTAGCAGATTGTTCATTGCATAGCCCATATCAAGGTTTGCGATCATATGAGGAGATTGATAAAAGAGACTTTTGTTCTGTTTGGAATCAACAACGAGAGTTTGGTTATTCACGAAATTCAGGGATCCTTTTGAAAAACTTGCCGCAATCACCAAAGAAAGACAAAGATAGATGTGAGGAAAATCCTAATATCTAGCTATGAAGATTACTTGGACTAGAGCAAAGTAATGTGTTAATGGAAATCAACAACTATGTTTATGAAGATCCTTTCGCAGTATTCTTGAAGTCATCCAGCCAATTCGAAGCTTTGCAAATTTATCACGAGTCAACTTGATTCCAAGTTTCCATGGGAGTTGCCTTTCGATTCTTCCCTTTTCCTGCGCATCGAAAGCATTTGGGAAGAAATCAAATAGCAACCCAGGATGCTTACATGGTTGCATTGGTCTGTTCCATTTCACTTGATCGGGTGGTAAAAAGAACAATTAGAGTAGGTTTAATGAATAAGCTCAATTAAGAGCATCTTTCCAGCTTGGTTAGTTAGGTTTTAGTCATGTTTGGTTTTATTATGGTTTTTAGTTTTAACCTTGAGTCAAAGTTAGTCCGCATAATGTCGAGTTTGTCGTGTTTTGACTTCATTGCCCAATGGATGAAGGCACTCGTATGCTCGCCCAAAGATCCGTAGTTCTTGGCACCTCCAAGGAGCTATCATCCCCATTGGAGCCAATGTTAAAGTCGGTATAGTATTACCTCCGTCGGAGATCATTTCTCTTATTGCATTTCATTTTTAGGTGTCTCATTCGATCCCAATCATCCGCATTCTGTTAGGGGCATGCCATCATCCGACTGGAAGGGCCTTGTCACTCATACCCCTCATGCCTTATCCTGCCGGCTTAGGTCTGTTCATCAAATCAATTTTAAAGTCATTCATAGTCCCTGTTTTGGCCTCTTGGTCAGCAAAGAGTTATTTTAGGGTTTTTAGGTCTTTTTTAGGTCTAGTGTTTCGCAAATTTCGTTTTCAAAGTGTCCAATAATGCCGGTAGGCCAGTAGGGAGGATCAAAATAAGTTTTCATCTCAATAAATTTCATCATTACAATGATTGATCATGACTTTTCTTCAAAACTCTGTTTTGAAGAAAATCGTCATTTTGTCCTTTGTAATAAATGCTATGTATATTTTCCAAATTTTTCCAGCTTGTCGGATTTTTTCAAGGCGTGACTCGGTCACCTTTGTTGAAATTCCAGCCATCTATTCCTGCAAAGTAGACAAAGAAGTTCATCATCAGTCCAAAAATCAAAGTGGAAACAAGCAAAACAGAGTTATGTGAAAGTGTCAAAGTTCAAAACATTGCAAAAATGGGTTTGTCAAAAGAAAATCAAAGCCCTTCGTATATAAGATTTTTTCATATTCAAACAATCCACTTACACGCCAAAGACATCAATGGAGCCAAGAGAAATCATGGAGAAATCAGCTGGAGGGCGAAACAGAGTTTTGGAGGACCAACTCGTGGGAGAAATTCAGTCGCGGCACACCTGGGTTTTGGGCGCGGCGCACATAACTGCTTGCGACGCACAGGCGCTTTCACACAGTGAAAAATTGAATCGGAGCGGCGCATACAACCCGCGTGTCGCACTGGGCTGACTCACGCGGCGCATAGGCCTCGAGATGATAATTTTTGCTATTTGCTTCCAAATTCTCGTATTGACTTGGTTTTTTCTGCTCGTGTAAGTGCTTGTGATCTCTTAGTGCCCATGAAATCATTTTTGGTGTGGTTATATGGCCAATTATGAGAATTTGATACATGAAAATCCAAACCCTATCTTCTTGAGAATTATTTACTTAAGGTTTTGAGGTTGGAATTGTAAAATTGGTCTTGGTGCCAAATTTGTTCACTTGCCACTTTATTTTCCATTTTATCACCGATTGTCTCACTAACACGATCTGTTCCCCTACTCCTCCCAAATCACTTATTCCCAAGACATATTTTCCCTATCCCTCAAATCCTACCATTCCCTATCACTATCCCTATCCCTAAAACTATTTCATGCCCTATCATTATCCCTTTCCTCATATCACTTATAAAATTCCCAAAAATCCCAAAAATTCAAGTAGCTGTCCCATTGTCTCTACATTTCAAATCGAGAAGTTTTAAAAAGGGAAAATTATCACTTGATGAGAAACTCCACTTTCCCCCCACTTTCTCATATTCCTCACAGATTCCCTTATTTCCCTTTGGCACACATTTGGCAATTGGAGGCAAATACACCAAATTTTTGTTTTCCATCTCATACAGAGTCAAACATTCACTTGAAATAGACTTTCAACACCATAGAGATGGACACGAATAGCTCATATGACCGAAACAATGATTCTACCGCAGAATCTGTATGCACCAGGAGGACACTAAACGTCGAAAAAGGGAGGATAGACTCCGAATCTTGGCTGGAGCTTCTTTGGCTGAGCATGATATTTGATGAGGGACTTATAGCCCAAATATCAAGGAATTTGGAGAAAATTTTGTCATTTTTGAGTTTTTTGGTCACAAAACAGGGTTTTTCTCGCCCGACGCGTAGTGCCACCTTGCGCGCGCTTATGATTGGGAGATCTTCGGAGGAAAAATTGACATTTTTGGATTTTTTTATGAAAATTTATGCATTCTCAGAATGGCTGAAGGATTTCATTAAGTTCGGGTGGCCTAAAGGGTCAAAAACACCTTGAAAAATGGCCTTTCCGCCACCTTTTACACACTACAGAACCAGTCTTGGGAGATAGAAGTTTTGGAGGGGCAAATGGACACCAAATCCAAAAATTCCACTTGGGTTGGAAAGTAGATAGGCAGGGCTTTCCAACGAGCTATCATGAGCTCAATTTGGACTTCAGGAAGTGCCTCAAAATCAGCTCCAAACTTGTGCTACACATACAGATTCCGAGCGCGGCGCATAGAGAAATTTGGCCTCATTTTTCACTCTTCGACTCAGGGATTTCGCCCTGACTTTTGACTAGTTTTACTTTCTGATGTAACTCTTGATCTATCTTGATGTAATTTCTTGACCATGATGTAAATTTGGCACATTTTTACTTGTTCTAGAGGATTCATTCACTAAAAAGTGAAAATTAAATGAATGAATCGGTTTCCTACCATATAGAGGCAAGTTGTTTGATTGCCTAGATTTCGCTCCTAGTTTAGAATTGGTTGAAACAGACTCCTAGAAGGATGAGCTCGACCCCTAGAGGCATGGGGAGGGGTTAGGCTGGTCTATATTATGTATTTTCTGAGTCATTTTTAGGGTTGGACTCTTGGGAATAGTTTGGCACCTCATTGTATATTCATTTTAGCATTTTTGGCAAAGGAAAGACCAGGGTTTTTTAGCACTTGTTGTGATCCTTGTGGCTCTGAGTTTTGATGATGTTTTTCTCCATGTAATTGTAAGTTCATTAATGTTTTATGTATGCCATTTGCCTTCTCTTTGCTTCTGAAAATTAAACAAATGAGTAACTAAGGTAGAATTCATTAGTTTGCTTTCGTGCTCGCCTTAAAATTTTGTTTAGTTTTATGTGTTTTCATCCGTTTGAAGAGGATCCTTGCAGCCTCTTTCCCTCTTCAGCTCCTCGCAGTAGTATTTTCTATCCATTCATTCAATCTAAGACAACAAAGCCATTGCACTCGCCTAACTCGAACTCGCAAGAAATTGGCCTCATCCCCAAGCCCAAAACTGCCTTTCCCTTTTTCCAACAAAAAACCCCAAAAAATCATTCCAAACTCCTTGATTAATATACCTAGCCTAAAATTAGCACTCATTTCAGTCATCTCAAGCCCTATTGATACATTTTTTTCCCGAGATTGACCCGAGAGAGCCCTCTCCTGTTCTGGTAGGGCTAGCTACCAGACTGAGCGTGGTTTGATGTTACCCTGAACTCTGCCTTCTTCAGCCTGAGGTAGATTTAGGCAATAACACTATGATTGATATCATCTTCCTTTTTAAGAGATTTTTGTCATTTGTAAAATAGTATGTTAGGAAGAATTTTATATTAGATAAATTCATCACTCTGGGATTGTATATCATGATAGAATCATTGAAAAAGGAGCACTTGTCATAGGAGGATGTCTGCAATACACTTATGCAACAACTATGCCATGAAAGAAGTGGCTGCTGGTAACCTCACTAAAAAAACATTGATGAAAAGTAGTCATATAGATCAAGGGTAATCATTCAATAATCAACATGGAAACATATGATGAGATATTATAATGGAGTCCTCTTTGGACTCACTAGTTAGAAAGAAAGCAATAGGTTTTCTTGAGAATTATAAATTTCAGAATTCTGGGATTAGGATATGATGACTTATTTATAAATCAGGTCAAGGGAATGAAGCTCTTCACTCCAAGGAAACCTGACACAGAATGACTCAACGGAAGGAAATGAGGTACATATATATTTATGATGATACTGGATGCTATGTAGACAAGTTATGTGGTTGTGGGAAGAAGCATGATCAAAGAAATCATAAACTCTTATGATGCATAGGTTTCCTATAGGCATGATCCACACCCGATGAAATCAACATAATATGTCCTCATGTGGAATATGAGGTGATTGTACATTATCAAGGAGTGACACATTGGAAGTTCTTGGGAATAAAATGATATTGTGTGGAGAAAGAAAGGGGAAGAGATCAACCATGGAAAGAGGTAGTCAACATCCATGAAATCCAAGAAGACTTGACTAGGAAATCTCCTAGGAAGATATGTAGACTTTGATAACAAGTCCAGAAAATATGGAGACCCTTGAAAATACATATCTTTTGGAGATGTGTCAATCTGTACGAAGGATATTGATTCCTACAAGAAGAATTCATGATGAAATATCATCACTAAGGTGAATACTGATTTAAGTATTCATATTTGTAATTGAATAATATCTAGATTAGCTTATGCATGGCTGCCAAAGGGAAGTATGTGTCTTCCACAGGTTAATAATCATATGGTAGGATGAAAGATCCTTGAAAGAAATAAGGTTCAAAGGATTGCAGCATGACTTGAAGCTGTACCAGATGAGAATATTGATGGATCATTTTCCGATGAAGACCTGAATCGTGAATGAAAGTGATAGATGATCTGTGCCCCAATGAAGAGATCCCAAAGATGAATGCTCCTCAAAGAAATTCATGACAACGAAGGAAGGAGTTCTTCACGAGAGGCTGGGAGTTAAACCATTACTGCTATAGGTCTCTAGTTAAGAGGGATCTTGGTAATAAGTTTCCTACTTGGAAGAAACTTGGTAATCCCTAAGCCAAGAGGGAGCTTAGGTACATTCCTTATATAGGAATGAGTACATTCCTTTGTGGAAATTTTCCTCCCTAATTGAGAGGTAGAGATAGACACATCATTATGGTCTTTACTTGGAAGACATAATGCAAGATTGGGTAATCATCTGGCATCCAATACTCTTTCAGGGATGTATTAGGGAATCCAAGGAAAGAGTAGTCATGGAAGTACGAATATTCTTTGAGGACTAGGAATCTAATAGTAAAAATAGTCTTGGTGGACATATCTTGTATGAATCCAGGTGGGATATGATCCAAGAGAGATGATGATAAGGGTTTCTACTCATCATTGGTCTCGCCATAATTGTATCTCATGGTCTCATGGAGAGATGGAGTTGTTAGTAAAGGCCTTTCACTATGACAATTCTGTTTGATACGATGCCATACAGATGGGATTTCCAATCAGATTCTTCTTATGAGATTCTTCAGATTTAGAGTGACCATGTACCATTATGAATATCTCCCTAGTTAAGAGGGAGTGTTGGAAAGTGTAACTAGGTTTGGACTTCATAATGACTCGTAATTATTAATTTATGTAATGAAGAATGAAAAGATAATAAAATGTATTTTTGTAATGATTGCCTCATGGGTTTCATGAGAAATAAGTCTTTAATATAGTTTAAATACTTCTTCTTAAAGTATTTAGGGGTTTGTCATATTGTCATAAATGTATAATTTAGAGTCATGCATATGAAGTATTTTTACACCTGTAAAAGACAATTATTGATGTAAAAAGTATTCATCAAGACCTTGTCATAATACTCCTTGAAGTCGACCTAGAAGATGTTGGAAGACACTCCTTGTAAAGTCGACTCACAAGAAGATGATCATGTCAACCTAAGGTAATGATAAAATCCCTATATATAGTATTGTGGTCTCATTGTCAGACCATCAAGTTCGGATCAAGTCTGAGATTTCAGTGCATGGAAGGGATTTTGGTATTGAGTACAAGAATAAAGGAAAATACAATGAAGAGAAGTGTCAAGACATCGAATGTAAGAATAGTGAAGAATAACATCTCAACGAAGATAAAATGAAGCATATCTCTGTAATAATATCTCTTTGTTTAGGTCACGAAAATCTCATTCAAGCATTGTAATCAAGTGTGAATGAAAAGGCTACAATTAATGTATACACAGGTTTGAGGGTGAAGCCATCTCAATGAAGTCAAGTATGCTTATATTGTCAATGTTTAGGGAATATATGTCTGTCTCATATTCTTCAGGTAGGTCGATGACTACCTCAGTGGAATTAGGTCCTCTATAGAGTGTAAAACAAGGGTGACCATATAGTGTGTAAAGAAGGACCTCCACAACAATATAGCTACCAAATACTTGGTGCAAAAGAAGGACCAAAAGGGATCTCATAGGAGACCGAGACTAGAGGAGAAAGAAGGAGCATATCAAGTTTATTGACAGAGTTTATCTAATATTGGTGCAGTAAAATGGAAAAAAATGAAGAGAAACATAAGAAACCAAAAGGAGCACTGACAAGGTCTTGGAGGTATTTTGGGGTCAAGGGTCTATGTCATGGTTGTGATACTTTTCAATTGAAGATCTATAAGAATAATCACTTTTGGGTTTTCCTCTCCAAGAGGGAGAGATTTTTTCCTTGGCTTGAAGAGCCTAAACTTTGTGTCTCTTGTGTTTTGAAAATTGACTTGTTTAAAGACATACTAAGCTAACCAAGATAATATCTAAGTGAAATAAGCATAACTAAATCACAATTAATTATCAAGAAGATAAATATGAATTAAAAGAACTAATTTATCAACATCATGTGTTGTTGTGTTGTTTACGCGTGATAGTTTAATCTCCTCTTTACTGCATACAACATGTCCAATAAAATTAATATTGCGTTGGTTAATGATAAAGATACGATGGAACTTATGAAGAATTATTTAACTAGATATACGTTGTTTTCTTTCACTGAAGTCACGTACATATGTTGGTCACATGAAGAACAATAGCATATAGCAATCAAAATAAGAAAATGAAAAGTTGAAGTTTAAATTATTGATTCACCCTCCCTCCCCCCCCCCACCTTATCCTTTCAATATTTTTCCTAACAATGGGTTTTCCTAGGGTAAATACTTGTGCCTCTTGATTGGTTGTTTCTTTATGATCCCACTATCATAAATTTTATTGTTGATGCATTTTGTGTAATTGCTTAATTATGAATAAATATATGAAATGATTAAATCATTAGAAGTAATTATCAATTTAGAAGACCTTTGAAAAATCAACATGGTATTAGAGCATGGGTGAAAAAGCAAGCTTAAAGAAGTCAACTTGTTATTTTAGGGTTTGTTCTATGCCTAGAAATCATAGTCTAGTTCTGATAAGAGGCCAAGATCCGTCTCATTGTTTGTGCCCAAAAATAAGGCTGGAAAAATTACCTTTGTGAACAAATATGAGACCACAAGTCTAAATTTTGAAAAGGCCGAAGCCTATGACAAGGGACTGAATGGCCTCAATCCATGTTTTAGAGGCCAAAAAGTCTCAAGACTGGTTGTAGGAATCCAAGAAACCTTATGAGGGTTGAATAATCTCATACTAGGCTGCAGGCTTGATAGGATCCGAAAGGAGGCCAAAAGAAGTCAAAGTTGACTGCCAGAAATCCTAGAGACTTATTTAAGATGATCTATAGAAGACATATTTTAGATCATAATACTCTCAGATAGAACTAGTTATCTCAGGAAGTATAAGATGCCTCAGAATACTAAACAAAAGTTACTGATGATATTTGCAAAAGAAAGTTTACCTCTTAAGATTGAGATTCATTGTTTAAGAAAATTCTATGCCAATTCATACTTCAAAGTTACCCATCTCAATCCAAGCCACTAGAAGCTCTAATTTAAAACTTTAAAAGAAGGATAAAATCCAAGGTTATTTGAGTAAATACAAAAATGGCCTTAGGTATGCCACAATAAGGCTGAAAGTCCTTAGATGAAATATTCAAAGAACTATTCTCAGGAGGTGATCCAAAGTAGTTTGAGATGCCTCAAATAACGACAAAGCCAAAAAAGGTGCCTTCAGTTCAATAATTCTACCAAAAATATGCTTGCATTGCAATATCAAAGGACTGTGTCAATATTATAGACATTTTGCCTTACAAAAGATATGCATTATGTGAAGTTATGAAGGAATCCTTGACCATTAAGAAAAATTATGTATAAAGAGTCCTTTCACCTACTTGTGCAAAATAATTTTAGTGATGAAATTCATGAGTAATAAATGGTCATCAACATTGCTTATGTAACTATAAGAAAATGTTAGATACATTTATTAACATGTAGCATGTAAGCCATCTTGGTATCAGAAGAATCATTGACATGGATCAAGTGTATTTGGTTTACTCAAGTATGATATGGATTGAATTCAATGACATGTGTAGAACATTTCCTTTGATATGAGTTCAAGAAAGTGTTTCCCTGAAGTTGCAAATTCTAAAATGCCATATACCTTGTACTATAATGATATGTCTTGCATTAAATTGTTGTGAGTATGAGAATTTTGAATGGGATATGATGAAATGACAAATAATTATTTGAAGTTTCTATAAATTTGGCTAATCAATAGCTCGATAAGGCTTAAAGGAAGCTTTCTATCAAATGTATCTTGGGTAACTGCACAAACACGTAACTAATATAAGGGATGGTCTATGTGAAATTCTTATACTTGTGCCAAGAATATTTGAGAATGTGAAGTGAAATATATTGAATTGAAGTTTTGGGCTCCTATGTTTCCTTTGGAAATATTACATTGCATTTCAGAGTGTGTTCAAAAGAAGGATGTTGTATTGATGCCATAAACCTTCAAATATTCCCTGCATATGCTGCTAGTTGAGATATGCTTCCCTACAAAAGCTATAATGGAATATTAACCCTGATACATTCTTGATTGATTTCATCATATATGTAAAGCCATAGGGATTTTATGGTTTTGGGCATTTGGATTCCGGAAAGTAAACTTGCATATGAAAAAGGTGTAGATAAATTTATAAATCTAGGGTTTGTAAACCCTAGTAGTCTAGAAGGATTGGATAAGAAATCCCTAGGGTTTGTGGATAAAACCCTGGAGCTAGAACTAGTTAATGTTTCCATTGAAATAATAAACCCTATCTCATGAAACGAAGGAATGAAATCACGTTGATGATAGGACGAGGTTGATAAATTTATAAGATGGATGCAAGAAGGATAAGAGCAAGGGGAAGATGAAATTTCCCTATAATTCTCAAACGATAAGTAAGTTATATCTCTATTCCTTAATTATTATTGTTATTGTTTTGTTATTAGTTATCATTTTGTCCTTATACCCTTTGCTTGGTTATAATTGTTCTTCCATGGCCTCCTAGCGAGGATTGTAGGTAGATAATGAAGCTTGCCAAGGCTCTAGCAACAAATGCAAGTAGTGGAAGAAAGAAGTAAGGCTTGTGACAAATAGGACTCTCCCAGAATTTGTGATTTGTTTTGAGAGATATTGCATTAGATGATATCCAAGCTCAGAGGGAGCATTCAAATCAACAAGTTTGAAGTATATCTTGATTGTGTCGAAAGGTGATGCAGGGCTTGATCGAATTCTAAATATCTAAGTTGTCTTCATTTCACGTTTTCACAAAAAATCACTCTACATAATAAGCCTCCCTGCTACATAGCAATCCTATCTATAAAAAACCTTTTTATTTATACACTACCACACTTGGAAAAAAAAACTAGAATGATATGCTTCTCTATTCGATTCTTTTCTTTCTATTGTTGTTTTACATAGATTTACATGGCCAATTTATAAGACATATCGTTTATCCCAACAATAAAAATTTTAAAACCCAGATCCTTACCTTATCACAGAACTTGAGCTCTTTTGTAACTTATGTGATCGATCTGTAGTTTGATAAGGTAAATTTCAATACACAAGTAAAAAGCGCAGCACCAAGAAGAAAAGTGCCCTCCAGTTGAGAAAAACGCAACGCTCGACCAAAACTTCGATTTTCGCCAGACTTCTCTGGATCTTCATCAAATTCTAAGTTGATGAGACACGATCCACATGTTCAATGATGAATTCTTAAAGGATATATCTGTTCCAATGAAATCCACGTAATTTCCTTGGTTAAGACCCATGGCTATGTGAAATATGCACAATGTAAAATAAGAAAAAAACAAAGCTATATAACGTAGGACTTCACCATTCCAGTGTGAAAAACCTTTCACCAATTCAGGAAGAAAAAAACAATTTCAATACAGAAAATGATGGCATCTACAACCAATCTTTCTTTTGATTATAAAAAAATACAAACAAGTAGAGTTTTTCTTCCTCTGGCCCTCAATGGCTCGATTAGCATTACCTTCCTCCTCTCTAAAATTAATTTTTCATTATTTTAATACTCCCATCTAATCAAATATTTCAAACAAACTAATCCCTAATCTATTGGTCCAACACACACCTAAGATAACAAACCTAACCATTTCCTTACTAATATGGCACTCCATTAACTCTTTACAATAGATAACAATTTAAAATAAATTCAAGAGGTCCAACCCTCTTCACTAAATGATTGTTGACCAATCAGGTCCATGGAATTGAATTCATTTGATGCTCCTACATCAGATTCCCGGGGAAGAAAAGAATGATCCATCAAATCTTCAGGATTCACTTGATATTTTTGTAGCTCTGCTGCTGTCATCCAACTAGAATCTTTAACTGGATACCCCCTCCATTTGATTAGATATTGATAATAGGTTTGGCCTCTAGTCTTCGTTGTTTCTCTTTTCTCTAGGATTGCTTCCACTTCTTTCTTCGCTGTCTTTGGCATCTGTTCCTCCCAATTTAGAGTCTAAACCTCCCCATCCGCAGGTTCTTGTGACTTGTATAGGTATAAATATGCAACATTAAAGATAGCAGACATTCCAACTCCTTCCGGTAGCTCAATCTCATAATCATTGTAGGAAAAATTCCTCAAAATTTTGCATGGTATTATCTTTTTCATTTTTAATTTGTTATAGGTTCTGACAGGAAATATTTCTTTCCTCAGGTAAACCATAACTAAATCACCCACTTGAAATTCCTTTTCTCTTCTTTTGACATCAACCCTTTGTTTATACTCCCTGTTGCTTTCCTGCAACCTTTGCTTGACATCTTCCTACAATTTCTGTATATATTCTAAAAATTATTCAACCTTTGCACTCCTTGTTTCCTACTTTCCCAAACCTCTAAGATTGTATACTCCTTTAGGATGCATTCCAAAAAAAATATGAAATGACTCATTCCGGTACTCCTGTTAGGAGTATCATTTTAAGAAAATTCATATTGAGCAAGCACAAAATCCCACTATTTTGGATGTTTGTAAACTAAGCTTCTTAATATATTTCCCAATCTCTTGTTCACCACTTCAGTTTTCCCATCCATCCGAGGATGATAAGCTGATATAAAACTGAGGTTTGTACCTAGCTTCCTCCATAGAGTCCTCCAGAAAGGTCCCATGAACTTAGTGTCTCTGTCTGAAACAATACTTACAGGCAACCCATGTAATCTTACCATTTATGAGAGAAAAAATTGGCAATGTGAGTTGCATCACTAGTTTTCCTACAAGAAATGAAATGAGCCATTTTTGAAAACCTATCTACAACAACATTGATAGAATCATGTCCTCTTTGAGTTTTTGGTAAACCCAAAAAAAAATCCATGCTGACGACATTCCCAAGGTATATTGGGTATTGGCAATGGCTGATATAATCCAGTGTTTTGGCTACTTCCCTTAGTATGTTGACAAACCCTGCATTTCTCAACAAAATTTTTGATATTAGTTTGCATTTTTGGCCAATAATAAAAAGAACTCACTTGAGTGAATGTTTTGTCCTGCCCAAAGTGTCCAAATAGTCCCCCACTGTGTTTTTCTTTAATCAGATTTTCTCTCATGGAGCATTTAGGAATACACAGTTTATTGTTCTTGAACAACAAAAATCCTTGAATCAAGTAGTCTAACCACTAGCTTCTATTATGAATCACATGATTTTGAAAAATTGTATATATTTCTTTAAAATATGTGTCTTCCTTGTACATATCAATCATCTCTTCAAATCCCAAGATGCTAATATTCAATTCCTGCACAACTAGATTTACTCGGCTCAAGGCATCAACAACTTTATTTGACGTACCGCTTGTGTGCTTGATTACAAAGGTGAAACTCTGTAAGAACTCCATCCACTTAACATGATTTTGGCTCAAATTTGGCTGATTATTTATGAACTGCAGTGAATGATTATTAGAATACAACACAAATTATTTGGGCAACAAGTAATGCCTCCATTTCTTTAAAGCCTACACAATAGCATATAATTATTTATCATAGGATGAGTACTTCTGCGTGGCCTCATTCAAATTTTCACTGAAATAAGCTATCGATCTCTGCTCTTGGCTCAAGAAAACTCCAATTTCTATCCCACTAGCATCAGTCTTAACTTGGAAAGTTTTATCAAATTTTGGCAAGGCCAAAACAAGTTTTTCAGTTATTTTTTTTTCAACCGCTTGAAATTTCGATTTTCTGCCTCTGTCCACTTAAATGGTTGGTTGTTTTCCTTTATTATTTCAACTATCAGTGCATAGATCTGACTAAAAATTCTTATAAACTTCCTATAAAAACTGGCAAGACCGTGAAAACTTCTTACCTCAAATATGCTTCTTGGAGTTGGCCAATTCACAATTGCTTGGATATTTTCTGGGTCCATCTTCAAACCTTCTTCTGAGACTACAAATCCCAGGTAAACAAGCTCCTTCTTCATGAAACTACACTTATTCAAATTTATTAGCAGTTTCTCCTTTTGTAAAGTATCTAAAATCAGCTTAATACGCTCCAAATTCTCTTCCTTATTCCGACTGAAAATTAGAATGTCATCAAGATAGACTATCAAGAATTTTCTAGCATATTATTTTAAGACCTCATTCATCAGTCTCATAAATGTACTTGGTGCATTGGTGATCCCAAAAGGCATCACTAACCATTCATACAACCCACTGTTGGTCTTGAATGCAATCTTCCATTCATCCCCATCTCTAATGCTTATTTGATGGTATCCACTCTTTAGATCGATTTTAGAAAAATACTTTGACCCACTTAAAAAAATCCATCAAATCATCCATATGTGGCAGGAAATCTATACCTGATAGTGATCTTATTTATTTTTCTAGAGTCAATACACATGTGCCATTCACCGCCTTTCTTTGGACTGAGCACTGCTAGTACTGCACACGGACTAAGGCTTTCCCTTATCAGTCCTTTATCCAACAACTCCTGCACCTGTCTTCCAACTTCTTCATTCTCCCGAGGAGTTAATCTATATGCTAATTTGTTTGGTAAAATTGCACCCGGGGTATTAAATCTATGTGATGGATGATACTTCTTATTAGTGGAAAAGCACTTGGTAATTCATCAAAAATAATGTCAACATAATCATTTAGCATATTTTTAATTTCCATAGGTAGATTGTCTAAATTGGTAGAGGTCAAAATTACCTTGGGTTTACCCACAACAACAAAATGTATTTCTTTCTCCTCCTTGACTTCTTGCAAAAAATCTTTTCCACTGATCATCATAACATTATTTCCAGCTATTCCTTTGTTCGCTTCATCCTTCAAAGACAACAATGTGTGCTTCTTCCATCCTTCTCTAAGGTACAGGTGTTCCTTTTGCCTTCATGAATGGATTTCCTATCAAAATTCCAGGGTCTTCCTAGCAATATATGTCACACGTCCATTGGCATCACATTACACAGTATGAAATATTTATATGTACCAATTTGTATCTCTACTCTGCACTGTTTTGTCACTAAGAGCTGATGTCCTTTTTGTAACTAGGACACTTTATAGGGAGTAGGGTGTACCGTCTTAATCAAGCCCAATTTCTCAACCATCTCTATGTGGAAAATATTGTCAGTGCTTCCATTGTCAATCACAACCTTGCATCATTTTTCTTTAGACTTGTATATAGTCCTGAATAGGCTCTTCCTTTGAGCTGGCTCATTTGCTTCCTTCTCTGCCTTAAGCAACACCCTTTTTAACAACAAGGACTATCCTGCCTCAGGTGTCTCTTCTTTCCCCATGAATTGAGGTTTTTCTTCTTTTGTCTCCACTATATTCACATTCCTTTGGTTTTCTGTCTTATTTTGAGGGTAGTCCCATGATCCATGTCCTAATTCTCCACATATGTAACACCAAATTTCTCTTCCTCGGCCTCTACCTCTGGGTACAAATCTTCCTCTACCAATGTATCCTCTCTGTGGTGGTCGGTTACTCAAACCTCCTACTTCATTTTGAGAGCGCTGGAACCTTGGTCTGGAAGTTCCTCTTCCTCTTGCCGGACTTTTACCTCTATTCCTATGACTTTTCTTTCTCAAAATTTTCTCCTTTTCCTTCAAAGCTGCTTGATAGGCATCTTCAATTGTCTTCAGACTCAGCAGACTGATTTCATATTGTATGTCATATCTCAATCCATTGATATATATGGCTACCTTTTCTACGTCATCCTCAACATGTCCTGCTCGAATGCTCAACATGTAAAACTCCTCCGTGTACTCCTTGATAGTCATTCATTTCTACCTCAAGTTTTGTAACTGTATGAAAAGGTTCAACTGGTAGTATTTCGGCATGAATTTACTTTTTAATTTTCTCACCATTTTATCCCACTGCTTGATCTTGGGCTTTCCCTTTCTCTCTCTGGATGTTTGTAGTTCATCCCACCACATAGTTGCATGTCCCTTAAACCTGGTAGCTGCAAAATTTACCTTCTTTTTATCTTCAAACTCCTCATAGTCGAAATAATTATCTAATGAACTTATCCAATCCATCAACTCTTCCACATTAAGGTTCCCATCATACAAAGGTATTTCCACCTTTGGTATTCCTCTTGATTTTTCCAACATCTTGAAAAATTTACCTGCTTCGCTTTATTCCTCTTCTTCTTCCTCAAAATATTCCTCTGTAGCACTGGCATCCCCCTCATCAGGTGCTCTCCTTTGAGCAGTTTCCACTGTCTCCATTCTTGTGCGAAGATGTCAAATCTCTTCCAACAAAACTGCATTGGCTACAGGTCTTCCCTGACCTCTGTTAGCTCCTCTTCTCGGGGACATGTTTGCTGAAGTTCTAAGAGCAGAACTCAGTTCCTATTTGGGCTTTGATACCAAATGATGCAGGGCTTGATCAAATTCTAAATCTCTAAGATTTCTTCAATTCAAGTTTTCACAAAAAAATACTCTACATAATAGGCCTCCCTGCTACATAGCAATCATCTCTATAAACAACATTTTTATTTCTACACTACCACACTTGGAAAAAAAAACCAGAATGATGCACTACTCTATTCGATTCTTTTATTTCTACTGTTGTTTTACATATATTTGCATGGGTAATTTATAAGACAAATCCTTTATCCCAACAATAAAACATTTTAAAACCCAGATCCTTACCTTATAATAGAACTAGATCTCCTTTGGAACTTATGTGATCGATCTGTAGTTTGATAAGAAAAATTTCAATACACAGGTATAAAGTGCAACACCAAGAAGAAAAGCGCCCTCCAGTTGAGAAAAACACAACGCTTGACCAAAACTTCAATTTTCGCCAAAATTATCTGGATCTTCGTCAAATTCTAAGTTGCCGAGACACGATCATAGGTTCAATGATGAGTTCTTAAAGGATCTAGCTATTCCAATTGCATCCATGTAATTTCCTTGCTTAAGAGTTGCGGCTACGTGAAATACACACAACGTAAAAAAAAAAAAGAGAGCTATCTAATGCAGGACTTCGCCTTTACAGTGTGAAAAATCTTTCACCAGTTCAGGAAGAAAAAAATAAATTTCAATATAGCAAATGATGGCATCTACAACCAGTCTTTCCTTCAATTATAAAAAAATACAAAAGAAAAATAGAGTTTTTCTTCCTCTAGCCCTCAATGGCTCGATTAGCATTACTTTCCTCCTCGCTAAAATGTGGTTTTCATTATTTTAATACTCCCATATAATGAAATCTTTCAAACAACCTAATCCATAATATATTGGTATAAGACACACCTAAGCTAAAAAACTGAACCATTTCCTTACTAATCTGGCACTCCATTAACTCTTTACAATAGATAATATTTTAGAATAAATTCAAGAGGTCCAACCCTCTTTACTAAATGGTTGTTGACCAATCAGGTCCATGGAATTGATTTGATTTGATGCTCTTGCATCAAGAGGGAAGTTAGTGATGAATTCCAAATGGATCTACAAGATCATGCATGCAACATATTGAATCATAAACAAGTACAAAGCAATAGTTGAGACTATAGGGTTCTCCAAGAAAGAGGGAAAGGATAATGAAAATACCTTTGCTCTAGTTTCTAGATGGATCAAAAATGGTAGAAATATTTACCTTCTGTAACATAGGAAGTAGTTAGGGCTTCCTCATGAAATCTTGTTTTAGTTTCATAAGGAGTTGACCTCTGAGTTCAAGATGAAGGACCTAGATTTGATGCATTAACTCCTTGATCAATAGAAGCATAGTATTGATATCCCTCAGATATTTTTGTGATGATGAATTTTCATTAAGATTGTATATTAGATAGATGATATGATACAATAACTAGAAAGTTGCGGTGAAAAAGGGAGCAATTAGGATTGCCATAACAAGATATATTTTAGAAAGAGCACCCAATTAGGGTAACCAGAAAGTAGTTGATCAACTTATGGTTGATCCAAGGCACGTGGTTCAACATGTGTCGAAGTACCACCATGGTATAGTTGGTTATGGCACAACCAATTATGGTTTGAGATATGTATCAAAAAGTGAAGTACAACTGCAGGGATATACAAATTTGGATGGGAAGAGAGTGCAAAAGACATAAAGGGTTCTATAGGATATTGCTTCAGTTTTCACTCCGTTATTATTTCTTGGATGAGCAGGAAACAAAATTTTGTTGCACTTAGTACTGTAGAGGATGCGTATATTGCAACTTGGTTGACTTGTTGAGGAGCAGTATGTCTTCACAAACTACTTGCAGGATTATTTGATCAAGTGTAGGTGATGACCATGATGAGCGGTCAAAGCATAGTGAGATCTAGTACCGAGACATGGTACATAAGGTGTTTATTTTTCAAGTGTAATAGATAGAAGCACAAATTTCTGAAATACTAATAATTACTTCGAATGGTGTAGATCTTATTTTAAAAATTACAATATATCATTAACTAATTACGATTCATAAATTGAACCATAAAAACATAAGGATAATAAATATCACAATGCAAAAAGAGAACACACAATTTACACTGGGAAAACCCACTTGGGGGAAAGCCCAACAACCTTTTCCTTAGAAAAATTCTTCAGTTCAATAAGATATACACCTAATGTAGCTAGTCAACTATGAGGTCAAACTTACCAACAATGCTATGGTCAAACCTGGTCAGAAAACCCTCTTGTTAAGTCAATATTTTTGCTTTCAACTTCGACCCTCTCTTATCTGCCCAAGCCAGATTTCGACCTCCCAGAATATGCCTAGAAACTGGACCCTACTACCCAAAATCCACTACCCATAAGTTTGATGTGTTGCCCAGTAAATCACATGTGCGAAATAGAGAGAAAGAGAAATATCCTTGAGATGAATTCACCCTTCTTATCCTTATTCTTCTTCACTAAGATTCCCATAATGTGTCTTCTTGTGTGAGAGGTTGAACGGTGCCTTATCGAGGAGGTTGAATGGTTTATATATAGTGATTTTCCTATCTAAATGGGCATGCCTCTTCATTGGGGCCGACTTGACATGAGGGAGGGCCAACTTGACAACGTTGGAGAAAAATTCAAAATTCAAATTTTGAAATCTTCTCTTTTGATATTGACATGCAGAACACGTCTTACAATATTTCTTTCAAGGGATAAATAATGAAAATGACATGAAGAACATGTCTTGCAATTTCATTATATATTTTAAGGACTAAAATACAAATTATGAAGAACAACCATAGCTATAAAATTCAACACTCCCTCTTAGCTAGGGAGGTATTCATAATGACTAGACTAATGTTCTTTTGTTAACCAATTTCTCTAAGAAAAGGTTATAATAGATCACCATCATTATCCAATTACCATAATTTGGTCAACAATTGTGACACATGGAAAACCAATAGCATCAACCAATTACCATAATCTAGTCAAACAACTTTGACACATGGTAAGTAAATAACATCAAGAAGTTACCATAATTCTGGTCAGTACCTCATACCCATGGTATATCCTCACCATAATCCTGGTCAGTACTCCTGACACATGGTACATCATTTAACATCAACTAGTCAACTAATTTGAGTCTATTTGACATATGGTATACAAATTAGTCTTGGCTCACCATCATTCTGGTCAATATATTTTACACATGGAGAATCTCCAAAAGCCACACTCTATCTGAGTAATTCAGGGCATGATGCTAAATGATATTGATGCTTTAGGACCATTCTTCCTAATTTGGGTCAACATACTAGACACAAGAAGAATGAATGTCCTTTGCAGGACTGTTCTCCCTAATTCGGGTCAACATACTTGACACAGGGAGAATGCAATTCATGATGCTATCTCATTAGCACTCCCTCTCACTAAGAGAGGTATTCTCAAACAAGTCCAAGCTTGTCCCTGAAGTATAAAAGCTTTGCTCTAGATAAAGGATCAGTAAGAATATCAACTATCTTCTCATCAATAGAGACATACTGGAGCTTTGCTAGTCCCTTCTAAACCATGTCATGGATAAAGTGGTATCGGAACTCGATGTGCTTCGACCTGTCATGGAATTTTGGATTCTCTGTTAGCTTCACACAACTTTGATTGTCACAATATATCACAGTTTGTTCTAGCACCTAATCAAATAATCCTATGAGTAACTTTCGAAGCCACACTGATTCACAACTTACTAAACTGACTACAATATACTACTGCTTGGTAGTGCTAAGTGTAACAAATGTCTACTTCTTTCTCATCCATGAAATCATAACAGAACCCAAAATGAAGTAACTTACATATGTACTCTTTCTATCCTTAGCACTTTGTGCCCAATCTGCATATTTATATCCCTACAGTTTGTTGTAGGGAAAACCCAACACCCCCCCCCACCCCTCCCCCCCTCCCCCCCTTTTTTATTCATTTACTTTAAATAATGGGGACCCTTTGCATTATTTTTTGGATAAAATACCTTTTATGATTTTCATTAAGTTAATTTTCCTAAATTTTTTCCATTTTTTATTTTCGTCAGATTTCTATTATGATGGTTTTATTAAATTCGACTTTTAACAAGTTTTCCATCGATACTTGTTTCGCCTCATTGGATTATCTGGTTTGTAAATGGCCCCTAATTGAAAATCAGATATTTTTCACTGCCTTGGCCTATTAAAATGTATAAATTGTACATTACCTATATTTCATAAATTAATATATTTTGTAAATAATTAATTTTCAAATTGTAAATATAAATTTCTTTTGTAATGAATTTTTTTAGATAGCCCCCGAGACCAAGAATCAAAATTTAAACCTTAATTAGAAAACAAGTGGTGCATTTGATATTTATCTCACCATTCCACTAGCTAATTTAAATCTAAAGTTTCAATCTCAGAGATTTTTCAATATAGCCACATCACAGGATTCTCCGATACATCACTCTATCTCTAGATCCGATATGGATATTAACATTAGATTATTAACTTGATGCACATGATAGTTATCTCACCATTCCACTAGCTGCTTTACATCAGAAGTTTCAATCTCAGAGATTTTTCAATATAGCCACATCGCAGGATTCTCCGATACATCACTCTATCTTTAGGTCCGATAGGGATATTAACATTAGATTATTAACTTATTGGGTTTTCCCTCTACCTTAGAACTTTAAGGCATTGAGGAATTGTTTCAAAACCTCGGATATACACCCATCTTCCAATTACCTAATACTTGTTTAATTTTATGAGTAATTAAAATCCCTCATGTAAATAGCCTCCTACGTTTGTTTTTACGATCCATTCAAATGGATAAAAGTCACTTATTAAGAGTTTTGTGATATGAGGTTTGTTTTTAATATAATATAATTTAAATTTTAATTATTTTTTAATCAATATTTAATTAATTAAATTTTGTTTTTAATTAGTACGTAATTAATTAAGTTTAATAATATAAGTTAAAATTAAATTATTATTAATTAACAATAATTTTAATTTAATTTAGGATTATATTTTAATTAAAAATTCTAATTTTTAATCTAGGCAACAAAATTTTCAGAATTCTAGCAATTTTAATATACCAACTTTGGAAAATCATAAATGGAGTTTTACTTGGCCAAATGAGGGCCAAGATGGCTCATTGGAAAGATAAAATCATGGAAAATATTTTCAAAGTAGTTTTATTTATAAATTTAATCATTTATTAGGTCTAAATCCAACAAAAGATCAAGCTCCAAATTTTTAATAAAATTATTTTTCTGAGTTTAATTTTCTGCATTCTCATTTTTCCCACGACTTCTTCTGAGAGCAGATCCATTCACCTATGTTCTCCTTGACCAATTATATCATCACAAGCATCAATAGAAAGCTCTGATTCCTTTTCATTAATTATTTAATTAAGTTTTGATTGTATGTGTTTTAATTCCAAATTTGGCATTTTGATTTTATTTTTGTGTTTAATTTGTTTTTTGAGGAAAAAACTTGAAGATATGAGGAGAAGAAGATATCAATCAATGAGAATGTTCCAAAAATATAATAATGGAATTTGGAACCAATGAAAATTGATGGGGCAGATTTATTCTTCAACAAACTTTCTTGTTGAGAATTATTTTGTAAATATTATAAATAATAAATTGTAGAAGGTATTGAGAGTTTCTCTTCTATGGAATTCTGGAATTCTTGAAAGCACTAATGTAATGAGGATTTTAGAGTTGTAGGTGAGAGGAGAGAAAATCTTAGATATGGAGATTATTGAAGATTTTTCCTTTGCATTCTAAATCATGTATGATAGGCAGAGCTTTCACTACTGTAACTCTTATTTTAAAAGCAAAAGTTCAAAGCATTGGAAATGACAATTGGAGACCAGAGCTAGAGAAATGGATTCAACAAATTGTTATTTATAATAATATTTTTTTAAGTAATAGTTTCATTTTATGAAAGCAAGAATATGTCATTTTATTCATATTTGTACACTATTGTCAGTATGAGTAATTTGCCTCAATTATATGTTATTATTTATCTCTGCTTTTGTGGGTTGAATTCTGATTTCTGAGTAACTATTTACTCATAAATATATTTTTTAATATTGATTTAAAAAACTGTGATATTCTGTGAACCATTTCTTTATATTATTGTTTAATTATTCGAATTATTGATTAAACAATCAATATCATTTTGTGAACTACTTCCTAAATTTCATTGGTTGATTATTTTATTCAAGAGATCTCTGAATAGAATGCGTTTTGACATTAATTAATTTGATATTAATTATAGGACATACATATTTAAATCCCAATCATTTAAATATTTTATGTCGGTTGGGTTAGATCTATAAATGCCTAATTGAGATAAAATTATGATATTTTCTCTTTTGCTTGCATTTTGGAATAATTTTGCATTTAGATTTAATTCTACATTCCTAGAAGTCCTCTTCTCAAAAAGACGAACTTCAGTTGTGGGTTGGATGAGCCCCATATCAGCTTAAGGATCATGTTCTTTCTTGATCAACAAGAGGGCTAATCCCATGTCTCTTATTCATGGGTAGATAAAAGTCATATTTTAAGCCATTGGAGATGGAGAGAAGGTAATTGGACCTAGTTTAATCATGTAGAACCACCATTTCAACGGAAAAAGAGCTGCTTCAAAGTCTGGACCAGGTGGTCTCCCTCATAGTGTTGTAGGCAAACATTTTTGGCCCTCAACACTTTTTGCACTAGGAGGGCCTGAGACTTGTTGTCCTTTGGAGTTTTTGTACTTTAAAAGTTTTATTTTTTTTAAAATGGCTCCTCTTAAACTTTCAATTTGGAGTTGTATTTCTAAACGTGCGACTTCTAATACTCCACTAGAAATAGTAAGACACTTGTCTCAGGTAAAGTTTAACGATAACATGAATACTTATGTATTTAATCATGTTTTACAATTCATTCAAAATTTTTCAAATTCTACTTTTTATTATATTGATGAAGGCATTTTATGCAATATTTTTACTCTTACATTCTTGGCAAAAGCCAGAAGCTGGTGTCAATCACTTCTAGTTGCCTCAATTCACAGCTGGGATCATTTTATTACAATATTCCTTTGTAAATTTGGCGGTTATGACTATGAACAGGCATGTGACGATTTTGAAGATTTACGAATATTCGAAAATGAATATTTGATTGATTTTACCATAAGGTTTCGTTTAAATTGACTGAGATTTAAAATTAAAGATAAACCTTCGAAAGAGGAATTATTAGATTGGTTTGAACATATTTTCTCTCTTCTTCCCATTCATAATCCATGTGAAATTATTTCAAGTTTTTCTCAATCTCCTTCCAATTTCATTAACATAATTGAGAATTCCAATGTGGAAGTGCAAACAAATGATGTTGAAGTGACCTCTATTATGTATGATCAATTCCTTCATTTACTGCACACTTCCTACAATGCTAATAATGATCAAGATAAACCTCCACATATAGGTGAATGTAATTCACAAAGCTTGGAAAATGTTACTATTAAATTATAAGAAGATACTCGCAAAAACCTTGGAGAAGATATTGCTTTGAAATCTGAAAAACAATGTGTATTAAGTTTAGAAAATCAAATTTTAAATCAACAGGTACAAACAAAAGTTGAAACTTCCATTAACATGCAACTTGCTATACAAATTTCTAAATACTTTCATGATGATCAAATGTCAAATTCAGGGAAGCCAAATAAAAATCTTCAAGAAAGCACAAGTACACAAATGAATGATCTAGAATATGAAATTTACAATGAACATAATTTACATAAATATACAATAGATATATTTTCAAATGCATTATTTTGGATTCACATTTTCCCCTTTATCCTGATATTTTTGCTGATAAAAATTTATCATCTCTTCACTTTAATGTTATTGCACAAAATAGAGAGGCTGATATAAATGAATTGCCTATTATTTTTTATCAAGATAGAGAATCATTTATTGATCATTCTTCTGAAATTAATGAACATGAGCTTCATATTCCTTATTGTTTTGATACATCACATGAGATTCAAGGAACTCCTAAAGAAAGTCCTTAAGTAATTTATGATAATTACTTTGACATTGAGGATGTTGATTTGTCTACTTCTCAAGATAATCCTCATAAGCAAGTTAAAATCACATGTGAAAACAAATAAAACTCTAACACATAGATTGTTTCAAATAGTTTTCATTTTCAAATAATTAATTATACTCATGATTTCATCATTCAAGAAACCATTCCAATCTATGATTTATATGACGATCAAGCTCTCATTCCTATTCATAATCATAATTCTCTTTCTAATTCACAAGTTGTTATTGGAAATCATTCGAATTCCATTATTCCATCCAATTCCCGTGAAAGGGAAATTGATTTAAAATAATCTAAATTTTGTTGTGACAATAATTGTAGCACTAGTGTAAACTACAATTCAATTTTGTTATTTTTCCTTCATTTATTTATTTTAACTGCTGATTTGTTTTCTGTTTTTAATTTTCAATTTTTAGATACTATATGCTAGCATATTGAGCAACTCAGTATTTAACACTCAATTAAAGCATTGCCTATATGGGTGAATGAAGAAAAAAATTATAGTCATGAACATCAAGAGTTATTTGTCTTCCAATTCCAACTGATGTTCATTTCTTATCAACTACTTCTTTATTCTCAAAAGTAGTGCCAATAAGAGAGTGTCTTTTTACAATATGACCAATAATCTAATTCAATTAATAATCTTCCATTGTATTTAACAGAGTTTCATCCATTTTTCATTAACCCATTTGGAAAATATTTGGAGAATTTTCCTACACAAAAGATTATAACATATGTATACAACATTGATTTTTTTTCCAAGCCATTGAATCTAATTTTTTTTATCCACAATCTGGCCTGTCATCCCCTCTTTTCAACCTCTATCAATCATTAGTGGAAATCTATCCAGATTTCTATGATCCAATTGAAATTCAGCTGGAAAGGATATTTCAAGAGAAGGTGATTGTAAATAAGCTGCTAACAATAAATGTACATTTTGCTTTCTTATTTAGTTTCCTTAGTTTAATTATATTTGTATTTTTGTTACTAAAGTTTGACATGTACATACATGCAAGAATTAAGATGCTTGCTTGGTTACATTGGAGGTATGACTATACTTAATCATGTTTCCAAGTTAGAAATATGAATAGATTAATTTAGATTAGATTTATTTTATGTTTGCACTTATTTCATTATTGCAACAAGTAATGGATTTAACTTCTTTTGGGCATTCCGTTTCAATTGTGGAAAAATAATGTAGAAAATTTTAGTAGCTCTTGAATAATCAGATCATACATATTTTTGAACCCCTTAGTAATATTGTTTCACAAAAATTCATTATATTGATCACATATATGAAGAAATTCCAAGAATTTGTTATAGCTTGGCAATTTTTTGTTATCAAGTATTTATGAAAAGAGCTCATTTTCACCACTCTTGTCCTCTGATGTATATTTGAGGTGAATGCAATTTGAAAAGTAATTACTTAGTATTTTAGATTAAATAAGTAGGTTATGTTGAACATATGTGAATTTTGAGAAAATTTGGGAGAATTTGAAGATTCATGAGGTAAAATTTACAGTCAACATTCTTCCATGTATGCATTTTGACAGGTTCATCTTCATCTATTGTTAGTTCTTTATCTTTAAAAGGTTATTTTTTATTTCTATTTTGTTTCTTTTGCAGGTTTTCATCAACTTGATTATGTAGATCTGAGATAAGCAAGCAAGCAACCCTTTTATCAAATCCACAACATGTACAGGGAAGTATTATTTGTTGTTCATCATAATTTTAGTATTGCTTAATTTTTCTTTCATTCATTAAAAAAACCAATAGGCCTTTAAACCAATATCACAAGATTCATATCGGAACATTATGGAAATGTATTATTAACTAAACTGAAATATGCAGAAACGAATAAAGATAACTCTGTTTAATAAATTAAACAGAGTTATATTAGCATATTGCATTCATCATCATATACCATTCATATATGTCTATAAATGATAATATTCCAATTATACTCAGAAATGATAATATAAAGAGGAAATATTATGAAAATCAAATATATAAATGATAGCAAATTCTTAAAACGAATACCATATAACAGAGACAATTAACAATGAACGGATAAAAATACCTCATTCATATTGCAGACTGTCAAACGAAGTATGATACTCTGATCTAGTAACTCCGATGTAAAATTAACTCCAAAGGCACAAAAATGCAACACTTCAAAGATAATTTGAGCACAAAAATCACCAGATGTGATCTTTCATATAAATATAATAAGGAATGAAGTACAGAAATGTTAGCTCCAAATCCCAAAAATATTACAACTTCCGATCCCTCTCTAAATGCATGAGAGGGATTTAAATAATAAATTACATAACAAACTCCTAATACTACTGCTACAATCTATCAAATTAAAACTGAAATGCTATTTTGAATAAAACTGATTCATTGTTTTTCTCCCTCGCTTGATGAAGCCAAATTGCAAATGTTCAACATATCTCGGAGTCTTGGTGGATGACTCATCTCGGTATGCAACTGTCCAGTATAGGTGGCATCAGAAAATTCTGGAATTAGACAATCGACAGCGTTTGATAGAAGTTTGATAGCTGTCTGTTGATTGTTTGGCTTGATCACATGAGTCCACATACTATCCCAGGATATAGTTTGAAGTTTGCTGATTTGTTGACTTTTCCTTTCCATTTCTTCTCTCCACCTGTCTTCAGTTTCTTTTATCTTTGGCAAACTGCCAGGAACACAGTCTGAAATGAGATTAATTGAATATAAGATGTCATTTATGAATTGCGTGAGATTATTCATTATATTTCTGGCCCTTGATATTGCTCTATCAGATTTCATTAATTGATGTTCCCATTCTGTAAACAAGATTTCTTTGTGTTTTTCCTCTATCCTAGGAAGATTTGCTTCTTTTCCCTTTTATGTATCCTGCCAGTTGAGAAACTCAGAAATCTTTTCATCGGCATCATCTATTTCTTGTCTAAGAGTTATGATAGTTTGGATCAAAGATGAAGTAATCTCACAAAAAGGTTCTGCTTGTGACAATTTTGAGCAAAATTCAATTAACTGCTGAGTCAATAATTTATTAGCCTCAAGGGCTTCCGATTTGAATTCATTTAACTTTGGATAATCTTTAAACTTATCCAAAGTTGCTTGTAATTCCTTTTCTTGAATCATTTTTGCCTTTTCCTCATTTTGTAACAGACTCTGTAACTTAGAAATTTCTTCATTTAGCTGCTTTTGTTTGTCTAAAAGCTTTTCATCAACCTTCTTCTTTTCTTCAGCAAGCTGTTTCTCCAATTCTTTAGACCTGAATGTCTGATCCTGTAGTTGTTGTTGCAATTGGCTGATCAGTTGCTGATTCTCCTTAGCTTGTTCTTCCAGTGAAGCTATGTGAAGATCTTTCTGAGTTATTAGTTGAGAAACTTCTACAACCTTATCCAATGTTGCAGCACTATAAGCTCCTGTATACTGGGACAATTTCGTAAGGTCTTCAAATGGATTCATTTCATTGTTCTTATAAACAATATTCATCAACTCCTCTGATGGAGTAGAAAATATACCCTGTTCTGTTTTTCTTTTCTTTCTTTGTCTTTTGACAACAGCCTTATGTTTAGGGCTATAAAATACATCCAAAGGAGGGATCTCCTCACCTTTTAATACAATATGCCCTGTAGGATGTTCAGGAATGATTTCAACATCCTGCTCTATTTGTTCTTTACCTTTATCCTGCAATCCAAGCTGTTGAGCAAACTGATCATATTGATTTAATAGCTGAGAAGAAATATCAAGATTAGTGGAAACCATAATCTCCTTAGTTATTTCTTTTCCTTTCTCTTTATCTATGCTCTGCTTAGTGCTTTTATCATCCGATCCATCCTTTTGATTATGCACCTGATCATTGATATTTGTGCATTTGTATGTTATTTGAGCAGTATTTCCCTTTGGGGCATCAGGTTTGTCAATAGTGACCACTTTTTGAGTATGTACAATCGGCTGGTTGACAGCCGATTGTGTAATGATTGTGCTGGTAGATGTTTCTACTAGCGTTTGGCCGGATGTACCTTCTGTCTCTGATTTTTGGATTTGAGTTCTCAGCTGGTCCAGAGGTACTCTCAACAATCTATGGCTTCTAAATAAGAGAAATTTATTTATTTCCTCCTGTTGAAA
Organism: Pinus albicaulis; assembly: GCA_034641835.2. Lineage (NCBI taxonomy): Eukaryota > Viridiplantae > Streptophyta > Pinopsida > Pinales > Pinaceae > Pinus > Pinus albicaulis. Next base: position 138,799,805 of record CM076570.1, on the reverse strand, counting down.
TTCAGACTTGACCAAGTCAAAAATCTGAGGAAAATTATCTAATGAAACAAACAAATCATCAAACATATATGGTTCATGCTCGAAACGAGCAATTGAAACTAAAGCAGTGACATCGAATGCTATCTTTTTTGGATCATATTGTCTTCCAGGAATGGTTGCAAATTTACAACCTCTTATCTTGAAGACTTCCTTTTCTGCATGCTTGAAATCATTTAGAGTGAAATGACCACAATTGAGTGGGAATTGAGGCCACATTTTCTTCTTGCTGTTGTTCAAAGACCTAGATATACCTTCAATTGTCAATTGATAAGAAACTTCTTGAGTGAGAAGTTTGTCTGGGACAAAAAGCGGAAGAACATGCGGCTCCACTATACTACCAAAAACCCTGATGTAAGTAAATTTTTCCTCCCCAAACCAATCTCCGATTGCAGACAGGTCGGCTTTAGCTTTATCAGAAAACCTAGGAGGAAAGCGATTAAAAATGGTTTGGAAAACGGGGATGAGGAAACCATGAGAGATTCTATATACATTAGCTTGGAAATGAATCTTCCAAAGCAATTTATGATAAATATGGATTGGAAGAGGGTCTTTGGGAGTCCATTTCCATCCAAATAAGGGAAATTCGGAATTGAAACAAATAGCATCAAGAATATAGGCACAAAAGAAAAAGGGAGTAGAATTTCCAGCAGTTTTTTCTTGTCTGTATTCAAGGATCCTATTGGCCATTCTATCGGAAAGAATAACAGCCCAATCCATAATGTCGGAATTCACAGCAGCTAGGATTAATGGGACCATTTGTATAGAAAACCTAGCTGAATTATCATTGCCAAATAACCTACACATCATGGCAGCTGCATAGGAATATGGAGGTTGAAGGGAATCTACAGAATACATACCGGATGCTTCATTTCGGTGCTTCTCTGGGTTTTTTCTCCAATTTCTGATAGGGTCGGATTGGACTTTGTTATCATCAGCAAATTCTTTGATAAATTCCTTGTTATACACCTTATGTGGGTCTGGAAGGTGGTACATTGCTTTCAAGTCTTCTGCTTTAAACGAGCCGAAAGGCACTCCAGATGCTGAAACAAACATTCTATCTTGTATCTTTACACTGTCAATGACCCATCGAACTACATCATAGTAAGGCATGATGCTCGCTCTGGCTGCAATTCGATGCAGAAATGAATTTGCAAGTGTTCTTTCATTGATGTCAGAGTCAGAATCCGAGCTATCCTCGTCTGGAACTGATGCCTTCTCCACTGTGACCTTGGGGCCTTCTTTTTCCAATAGGTTGTAGACTGTGTCCCATGTCATTTTCCCAAGACCTTGGCATGATGTATCTGTGACTAGCCTTAGCTTTATGGGCTTTTCTTTTGAGACTGTAGGAGTCTCGGCAAACTTCACTGGTAGAACAGTCTTATTTCTTCTTCCTCTCTTTGACATTTCTACGTCTGCTACCGCTTCCCTTTGTCTTGGTGTTCTTTGGCTCTGCAAGACAATAAACTCTCAGTCGTGATCAACAAGCCACTCAAACGGAATGATTTATGAATTTATGGTTTTCATTTATTTGTTTCGTATATTGCATAAATGCTCCTTTTGGGTCACCCTTAAGTATTTAACACCAAATCATAAACCATATTCATTTGATTCGTTATTGAATGCCTTCGTACCAATAAAGATTTGGCGCTTGTGATATATTAATATATTCAACAAAAATCTTCGTATGCAAAATAGATGAATCGCATCGGAAGTTTTCGAATGGCAAATGAGTATCACAATGCGTTTATCCCGATTGATCGATTGCGATTGCAGATCTTTCCGATCTCTAATGGTGGGGTCTACCATATTTTTTAAACAAATGTTTGATTTTCTTTTAAAAGCGTTTATTATCAAATGCACATCGGATCGGGGAATTTCAACTAAGCGTAAAGAGTTTCTTAAAGATTGTCCTGATTAATCGATTGCGATTGACCGCATCGCATCGGAAGTTATATTTGACTGTTTTAAACTCTTAGCGATTTAAAATTTTCCGATTGGACTAATCGCATCGGAAGATTTGAAATGGGCATATGAAATTTCTTTTGAGGGTTATCTCCGATTCTCCGATTGCGATTGAACTTTTAACTTTGATATGTTTTTTATGATAAGGCCTTGTATATTAGATCGGACCATAAGTTTTTTTGAATGTTGAATATGAAATTTTTCAAAACAATGGATTTTATTTCTAAGTGTTTTATTTCTAAAAAGAAAGGGACCCTATTTCTAAATTTTATTTCTAAAATTTAGAAAAAGGGAGGGTTGTTGTATAGTACAACAATTGGCGATTCACTTGAAAGAACCAGTTATCTCTGGAAAATAGAATGAATACTATATCTTAAGTAAGTAAAGATTTTTAAAGGTAAATAAAATTATCCTAGGATAATCAAAAATAAAATCTAACTTATGAAAAAGAATAAAAATTATTAACAATTTCTTTCTAGTTTCTTGAGAATAAAAACATTTTGAGTTGTCTTAAGCTTTGATTGGTATTAATAATGAAGTAAGTGGATTTCTTCAAGCTTGGTTTTGATAATATACTCTATTGTCATAGGTATTGCCTCTGCTGCCCGCAAACGTTCATAGTCTCGACAAGGTTACCTTTTAACCATTAACTATTCATTGTCCCATTCAACTAAGATTATGACTTTTTAAAAGATAAATTCATAAGATATGTTATCTCATGTTTTTGTCTTTTTTTTTTTTTTTTAATTTTTATTTCTTTTTTAAGAGCCATTGTTCTGGTTTGGTAGCCAGTTGTTAACAATTCCATTCAATAGTTGTAATTAAACTGAACAAGCTGGCTCGTGATGAGACCCCTTGTCTTATATTAATAAGCCATTACCCTGTTTTGATAGGCAGTATTGGTAATGTTAGTTTTATTATTTCTTATGAATATGGTAAGTCGGCTCATGATGAGACCTCTTATCTCTTAAAAATGTTTTCAATAATTTCTTAGAATTATATTCTAAAAAATCACAACCTAAATGAATGGGGTGAACTAGTCTTATCCTTAAGAATCAATGGATGACAATTTTATGAGTCTTTTGAGTACCAAGACTTGAATAATCTTTACTTTTATAGATAACTTCTCTCTGCTTAATAAACTTGTAATGATTTACATTTTCCTCAAGTTTTTTCCAAAAAGATTATGCAAATAATTGGTATAATCTTTCAAAGTTTAACATCTTATTTAAAACTATCAAAAGATTATAATCATTTCTCTAAAAATTCTTATTTACACTAAAATAAATATTTATAATATTTTTCTTAAGATTTTTTTTTTTTTTATCAAGTAAACAGTCAATTAGAGACTTATTAACAACCTTTATTTATAAAAACAATAAAAGACTTTGCAAAAAGGAATATGTACAATTTAAGAAGGGGTTACCTCCTTATGAGAAGAATTTCTTTAAGATAAGCCCATTTACAGGAAGAGATTCTCTCTTACATGTTAGATCTTGGAGCATGAATGTATTTGAGCCTATCTTTTCAACGATCTGAAATGGTCCAAGCCACATCTTTTGAAATTTGGTATGTTTACCTTTTTCTTCATGTGCCTTATCCCATTTTAGAACAAGATCACTAATTGACAAAATTTTTGAGCCGGTAGAACTTGCATCAAAGAAGATTTCACAAGTTGTTGATGTTTTTCATGAACAATTCTAGCTTTATCTCTCTCTTCTTCTAGTTTAAGGATTTGATCATACCTCAATTGAACGGATGAAGAAGGATTTTCTTCAATAAATTGTACCAGGGCTAATGATGGAAGAGTTAAATTTGATGGTATCACAGCTTCTTTTCCATAAACTAAATTAAAAGGTGAAGTTCCGATTGAAGCTTTTTATGTAATACGATCAGCCCATAGTGCAAAGATTAAAGATTTATGCCAATTCTTTTGATTTTGATCGATAGTCCTTTTAATAATCTTGATGAGATTTTTATTAGTGGATTCAACTAATCCATTACCTTGTGGGTAATAATTTGCTGAATATTTGAGTTTAAAACCTCTTTTAACTGCAAATTCTATTAAACTGTTTCCTGAAAAATAAGATGCATTATCAAAGACAAGAGCTTGAGGTACACCAAACCTGGTTATGATAAATTGATCTATGAAATCAATAATGGCATCAGAATTGGCTACCTTCAAAGGGATTGCCTCTACCCATTTTGTAAAATAATCGGTTGCGGTAAGAATGTACTTGTGCTGCTTGGAAGAATGAGGTACTATCTCACCAATAATGTCAAGTCCCCATTGTTCAAATGGTTGCTCAATATTTACTGGTTGCAAAGGAAAAGCTGGTTTCCTTTGCCTTCCACTTGCAGTTTGGCAGATTCTGCACTTTCTTACATATTCATGTGTATCTTTAAAAAGGGTAGGCCAATAATAGCCAACACGAATTATTTTGTGAGCTGTGGTATCACCTCCAAAATGACCTCCTGCTGGTCCATCATGCAACTCCTGCAAAACCTTTTCAGCCTCAGTCTTTTCAAGACATCTCAACAAAATTGAATCATAATTTCTTCTAAATAACACATTATCAATGATCTCATATTTAACAACTTTTAATCTTAAAGCACGTTTTTTCTTATAACTGAGATAAGAAGGAGCATACCCATTTTTCAAGTAATAGATGAGATCAGAATACTGAGACTCAGAATCCGTAACACTTATCTGATTTACTTGAATGTCTTGATTTGAATGATCATTCTCTGGTATGTTATGAGCTCCTGCTAATAATCTGCAAAAACCTTGTCCTCTAACAATCTTAGCTGGTTTAATATCAACATCATATTCTTGTAAGGCTGTTACCCAGTTAGCTCGTTTTTCTCCTACTTCTCTCTGAATTAATAATTGCCTCACTGCTGAGAATGGGACAATGATTTTTGTATGAGTTTTCAAGAGAAAAGGTCTGAAATGCTTGATTGATTTGAACAAAGCAAAGGCTTGTTTTTCAACATCGGAATAATTCAGTTCAGCTCCTTGCAGATTTGAACTAAAGAATGAAATTGGTGCTTCAATTTTCTGATCATTAAGTTGTGTTAAAACAGCTGCATAAGATGTCTCTGTGGCTAAAGTATACAAAATAAAATCTTTAGAAAAATCCGGAGTACTTAGTGTTGGTGCATTAATGATTGCCTGTTTGATTAACTCAAAGGCTTCTTTTTCTTTATGCCCCCATTTGAATACTGAATTCTTCTTGATCATATTTTGCATAGGTAAAACAATTAAAGAAAAATCAGGAATGAATCTTTTTACAAAATTGATCTGTCCGAGAAATGATTGCATGGATTTTTTGTTATGAGGTAAAGAAATATCAGAGATCTCTTTAACTCTGTCTGGATCAATGTATATACCATCTTTTGATACAACAAATCCTAAAAGTTTTCCTTCATCCAAAGCAAAGAAAGATTTTTTCGGATTTAATGAAATACCAAACCTTCTACATCTTTCAAATATTTGTTTTAGATCATGTAGATGATTGGTCCTGTTTTTTGAGAATATTGTTATATCATCGAGATAAACAACAACTGATTTATTGATCAGACCTTTAAATGCTATGTCCATGGCTCTTTGGAAAGTTGCTCCTGCATTTATTAATCCAAAAGGCATTTTTTGATAAGCATAAGTTCCCCATTTCGTTCTGAAAGTTGTTTTCAATCTATCATCTGGATGAACCAAGACTTGATTATAGCCTGAAAATCCATCAAGAAAGGACATAAGTTCAGAACCAGCTACTTTTTGAAGTATCTGCTCCATGGTTGGCAATGGGAAATTGTCTTTCAAACATGCCTTGTTTAAATTTCTGAAATCAGTACAGATTCTTATATCACCATTTTTCTTCCTTACAGGTACCATATTGGAAACCCAATTGGAATGCCTGACGGGAAAAATGATTTTGGCTTTCAAAAGTTTATTAAGTTCTGATTTGATTTGATCTTCAAGATTTGGATGAATTTTCCTTAGCTTCTGTTGAACAGGTTTAATATCGGGAAGCATTGGAATTGTGTGCTGAATAACTGAAGTATCATATGTTTTTAAATCATCATAATTCCAAGCGAAAACATTTTTATATTTGTTCAATAGTTTAATGAAAGCATCCCTTTCCTCTGATGTTAAATTAAGTCCTAAATTAACATTTTGAGGTTTTGAATCAGAACCAAGATTCACTAATTCAAATTTCAAAGTGGAACTTTGAAGCTTGGTATTAGTGACTTTCTTGAATCTGTCTTTAATATCATATAAGGCCTCCAATCTAACAACAGATTTCGGAATGGGATTTTCATTACTTTTTGAAGAAATTTGTAAATCGTGCTCTTCTTCGTCGATAATTTGATCATCATATGATTTCTCTGAAGTCATGAAATTCAAGATATCTTGATCATGGTAAAAAACTCTCCAATTTGTGACATTGTCTGGGACATATGGTCTAAAAAGTAATTCTATTGAAAATCTATCTGGGCTAAAATCTTCAGAAGGTATGAGTCTGGAAGCAACATTGGCTAGCAAGTCTGCTGCTGAATTTTGAGACCTAGGGATGGAAGAAATATTGAATGCAGAAAAGTGTGTGGTGAGTTCTTGAACCAGTGATTGATAATGTTTGAGGTGATTTGAAAGACAGTGAATTGTATTTCTCACATGTTTGACAATAATTTCAGAATCGCCGAATACTTTCAAATATTGCACTTTAAGGCCAATTGCTTTATACAAACCTTGGACTAGAGCTTCATACTCAGCTGTATTGTTTGTGCATTCAAATTCTAACCTACAGGACAGCATTGTCTTTTCACCTTGCGGGCTAACCAAGATACACCCTGCTCCTGAACCTTCATTAGATTTAGAGCCGTCAAAATATAAAGACCAAAATAAAGAAGTATTAACAAGATTATTTACAGTTTCCCCAGTATCACTAAAACATCTTGACCTATCAGTTTGTGAATAGTTTTCAATCTGTGATGTTAACCTGTTTACTGAGAAAGGGGATGGTTGGGCAGTGAGATTTCCAAAAAATGAATCTGATGAATAATTTCCCAAGATGTTGTTATTAAATGCAATTGGTTGATTTTCCTGTTCAAAATCTGTTACGGTATGGGTCATGTGTTTCTCTCGATTGATTTTTATTTGATTTGGCTTTCCTCCATAAGGTAACCACATGTGAGACCAATCGGTAGAAATATATCCGTGGAGCTTTTCAGACCAATCTCTACTTAAAATCAACCCATAAAATTCAGGTATATCAGCTATTAAGATATCAATTCGTTGAACTACCCGTGGATCAGCTGCTAACCTGATAGTTACAAAGTTAATCTCTCCTAACACCTGGACTTTGCTTCTGTCTAACTGTAGAATGTGTATGGAAGACTTTTGGGGTTCTATGTTCAGTTTAGAACAAACTGAAGCTGGCATTATATTGGATGATGCCCCTGAGTCAATCAAACAATTGTGTAGGTTTCTGTTGTAGATCTCCAAAGTCAAAAGGAAGGGTGGAGTGTGAGAATTTGATCTATCCCCAATCAGGACTGAATCAGTAGCTTCTATCATACCAGAAGGTGGTTGACCAGAATCATTTGCAGCTTTAGCACTGGGAAGAGGTGAACAGGGAACAGCATTCAATTCTTTGAGAAGAAATTTCTGCTGATGTTTTAATTTACTAAGTTCAAACATAGTAATGTTTGCCTTAGTTTTCTTCATATCATCAACAATATTGTAATCCATTGAATCGGATACTACTAATGTTTTGGATGTTGGAAGAGTATTTGAAGTTGAAGGTGGGTTTTGGGGAACTGCTGCGGGTGATTTCTTTGTAGGTACTTTTTCTTTTGTTGTAGCAGCACCTGCACTTCGTTTCTTTGAAGTTGTCTGAACAGGTTCGGAAGTACCTTTACTCCTAGTAGAGACAGGTAAAGCTTCTTCATCATTATCTGTATCGGAGTTGGGCAGTATGAAATCCCACATGCCATGACATTCAACAATTTCCTCTTCATTATCAGTTGATGAGATTGTTTCCTCTTCTTCCTCTTCTTGATCTGATTCTGCATAAGATACGATATTTGGTGGTTTTGATTCAGTTTTCTTATAATTCTTAAAGGGCCTTTTGGTTGAAGTTTCGGCTACTTGTTTCTTAATTTCAATCATTTCATTTGACATAGTCTTGAGAACCTTTTGGAGGCCTTCCATATCATATGGATCTTTTGAGATTTTCTTCTTTGAGTCTTCTTTGAATGAAACTTTTTTGGTTTTTCTTTCTTCAAGAGCTACTTTCTTTTCTAGAGCATTAATACATTTTTCCACAGCAAGTGCTTCTTTCATGTTTTCAGCAAGTGTTGGTTTTGCGGCCCTGTCTACAAAAATAGCTATATTGGCAGGTAGGGCAGTAATATACCACTCACTTCTGATTTGTTCACTTGGTTTGGAAGTCGTTTGGATTTTATTCAAAAGTTTATTGAAACGAGCATTAAATTCTTTAATGGGTTCCCTATGCTCTATCCTAAGATTGGAGAGATCATTTATTAGTGTAGCTAAAGATCTATCGTCTCCATACTTAGTGAGAAACTGTTCTTGGCAAATGTCCCAACTGGTAATAGAATCAGAAGGCAGGGAAAAATACCGGGATCCTGCTGATCCTTGCAATGTATAAGGAAAAAGCCTAACAACGACATCTTGCTCAGTCACTCCCTTCAAATTAACTGCTAACATGAAGTTATTGATATGTTCCTCGGCTTGGGTTCCATTTTCTGGATTAAACTTGGGTAGCCATTTTTCAGGAGCATCGGGTAATGCATGTAATGGTGCGGGCATATTGACTGCACCAGGTCTGGTCCATGGATCTGCCATTGTAATACCAGTGGTGGATGATACTGTTGTTGAAATTCCAGATGTCTGGGAAGGAATTGATATTGAGGAATGAGCAGGTTGAGATGTTGAAGTTCCCAATTCCTGGTGAACAGCGATATGTAATGAGGGAGTGGATGGTTGACTTCGCACTGGGGAAGATGAGATGGAAGATGTGGATGAAAGTGCTTCACTGTCAGAATCTTCAGTATTTTTCTTTGCCCTTTTCCTTTTAGGTAAAGGAAATTCAGTAGGTTCAATACCGAGCTTTTCACTCTGAAGTCTAGTAAGAGGGTGAGGTAGATTGAATTGCGAAGTCTCTCTGCTTTGAGATAGCTCAGATTTCTGTGGTGAAATCGAGAAGCTCTGAAGTTTCTGGATGAGAGACTGAACTTCAGGAGATTCAAGACTTAATTGTTCTGAAGTATGGTGGGTTTGAGCAGTGATAGTGGATACCTCTTCTTCTTGCTTGGATGCTGAGGAATCAGCAGGCAATTTGGAAGTACGAGGTGATGTGGAGGGAGAATTACTCTTAGAATGGTTTGTAGATTTGGGTTTGCTTGCCATTCACAGTTGGAGGCCCTCCTTCTAGCGCCAAAAATGTTGAAGCCTAGAAAATATCTGCTTCAAACATTGGGGGAAAACCACCCGGTCGGGACCTTAAGACAGCTCCTTTTCCGTTTGGGATGGTGGCTCCGACTGGATTTAAAGGACCAATTTCCTTATAACTAAGTGGATTGAATTGAATGGGTGAAAATGGGACTAAATTAACAAAAAATAAAACTATATAATCTAAACTAAATGTTGATAAAGAAATTCTAATTTTAACCCGGGTGATTATATGTGAATACAACTTAAGATTGTTTCAATCTAATAATAACCATGGAAATGTATTATTAACTAAATTGAAATATGCAGAAACGAATAAAGATAACTCTGTTTAATAAATTAAACAGAGTTATATTAGCATATTGCATTCATCATCATATACCATTCATATATGTCTATAAATGATAATATTCCAATTATACTCAGAAATGATAATATAAAAAAAAAATATTATGTAAATCAAATATATAAATGATAGCAAATTCTTCAAATGAATACCATATAACAGAGAAAATCAACAATGAACAGATAAAAATACCTCATTCATCTTGCAGACTGTCAAACGAAATGTGATACTCTGACCTAGTAACTCCGATGTAAAATTAAGTCCAAAGGTACAAAAATGCACACTTCAAAGATAATTTAAGCACAAAATCACCAGATGTGATCTTTCATATAAATATAATAAGGAATGAAGTACAGAAATGTTAGCTCCAAATCCCAAAAATATTACAACTTCCGATCCTTCTCTAAATGCATGAGAGGGATTTAAATAATAAATTACATAACAAAATCCTAATACTACTGCTATAATCTATCAAATTAAAACTGAAATGCTATTTTGAATAAAACTGATTCATTGTTTTTCTCCTTCGCTTGATGAAGCCAAGTTGCAAATGTTCAACATATCTTGGAGTCTTGGTGGATGACTCATCTCAGTATGCAACTGTCCAGCATAGGTGGCATCAGAAAATTCTGGAATTAGACAATCGACAGCGTTTGATAGAAGTTTGATAGCTGTCTGTTGATTGTTTGGCTTGATCAAATGAGTCCACATACTATCCCAGGATATCGTTTGAAGTTTGCCGAGTTGTTGACTTTTCCTTTCCATTTCTTCTCTCCACCTGTCTTCAGTTTCTTTTATTTTTGGCAAACTGCCAGGAACACAGTCTGAAATGAGATTAATTGAATATAAGCTGTCATTTATGAATTGTGTGAGATTATTCATTATATTTACGTATGTGATATTGCTCTCTTGATTTGTTATTGATGTTTCCAATTTCCATTCCCCTTAACCAAGGCACCTTTGTGTTTTCCTCTACCTAGGAAGATTTGCCTTCTTTTCCACTTTCCATATCTGCCGGTTGAGAAACTCGGAAATCTTTTCATCGGCGTCATCTATTTCTTGTCCCAGAGTTATGATAGTTTGGATCAAAGATGGTAATCTCCACAAAAGGTTAACATGTGATTTACAGGCAAAATTCAATTAACTGCTGAGTCAATAATTTATTAGCCTCAAGGGCTTCCGATTTGAATTCATTTAACTTTGGATAATCTTTAAACTTATCCAAAGTTTCTTGAAATTCCTTTTCTTGAATCATTTTTGCCTTTTCCTCATTTTGTAACAGACTCTGTAACTTAGAAATTTCTTCATTTAGCTGCTTTTGTTTGCCTAAAAGCTTTTCATCAACCTTCTTCTTTTCTTCAGCAAGCTGTTTCTCCAATTCTTTATACCTGAATGTCTGATCCTGTAGTTGTTGTTGCAATTGGCTGATCAGTTGCTGATTCTCCTTAGCTTGTTCTTCCAGTGAAGCTATGTGAAGATCTTTCTGAGTTATTAGTTGAGACACTTCTACAACTTTATCCACTGTTGCAGCACTATAAGCTCCTGTATACTGGGACAATTTCGTAAGGTCTTCAAATGGATTCATTTCATTGTTCTTATAAACAATATTCATCAACTCCTCTGATGGAGTAGAAAATATACCCTGTTCTGTTTTTCTTTTCTTTCTTTGTCTTTTGACAACAACCTTATGTTTAGGGCTGTAAAATACATCCAAAGGAGGGATCTCCTCACCTTTTAATACAATATGCCCTGTAGGATGTTCAGGAATGATTTCAACATCCTGCTCTATTTGTTCTTCACCTTTATCCTGCAATCCAAGCTGTTGAGAAAACTGATCAGATTGATTTAATAGCTGAGAAGAAATATCAAGATTAGTGGAAACCATAATCTCCTTAGTTATTTCTTTTCCTTTCTCTTTATCTATGCTCTGCTTAGTGCTTTTGTCATCCGATCCATCCTTTTGATTATGCACCTGATCATTGATATTTGTGCATTTGTCTGTCATTTGAGCAGTATTTCCCTTTGGGGCATCAGGTTTCAAGAGTGACCACTTTTTGAGTATGTACCATCGGCTGGTTGACAGTAGGTTATTGTAATATTCTTTGGTAGATGTTTTACTACTAGCGTTTGGCAGAATGTACCTTCTGTCTAGAACACAGTTAAGTTCCTCATTTAGTCAGAAGTACTCTCAATAATCTAAACTTAAATAAGAAAATTTATTTTATTTCTCCATGTTGGAAAATCCAGAACCATTAAGTCAAAAATGGAAAATTATCAATGAATAAACAAGTATAAACATACTCCGGTTATGCTGAAAACGGCAAATTAGCTGAGCAAGTATGACATCAGATACATATCTTTTTGGGTCTGCCTTTAGCGTGGACATAATTACCAGCCCTGTCTTGGAGACTTCCTTTACTGCTGTACTGAAATCATTTAAGTGAAATGACTGCAATTCAGTGGAGTAGGCTTGACTTCTTCTCTTTGGTGACAAAGAACATGAATATACCTTGATTGTCAATTGATAAGAAACTTCTTGAGCGAGAAGTTTGTCTGGGACAAAAAGCGGAAGAACATGCGGCTCCACGATACTACCAAAAACCCTGATGTAAGTAAATTTTTCCTCCCCAAACCAATCTCCGATTGCAGACAGGTCGGCTTTAGCTTTATCAGAAATCCTAGGAGGAAAGCGATTAAAAATGGTTTGGAAAACGGGAATGAGGAAACCATGACAGATTCTATATACATTAGCTTGGAAATGAATCTTCCAAAGCAATTTATGATAAATATGGATTGGAAGGGGGTTATTGGGAGTCCATTTCCATCCAAATAAGGGAAATTCGGAATTGAAACAAATAGCATCGAGAATATAGGCACAAAAGAAAAAGGGGGTAGAATTTCCAGCATCTTTTTCTTGTCTGTATTCAAGGATTCTATTGGCCATTCTATCAGAAAGAATAACAGCCCAATCCATAATGTCGGAATTCACAGCTGCTAGGATTAATGGGACCATTTGTATAGAAAACCTAGCTGAATTATCATTGCCAAATAACCTCCACATCATGGCAGCTGCATAGCAATATGGAGGCAGAAGAGAATCTACAGAATACATACCGGATGCTTCATTTCGGTGCTTCTCTGGGTTTTTCCTCCATTCTTTGATAGGGTCGGATTGGACTTTGTTATTATCAGCAAAATCTTTGATAAATTCCTTGTTATACACCTTCTGTGGGTCTGGAAGGTGGTACATTGCTTTCAAGTCTTCTGCTTTAAACGAGTCGAAAGGCACTCCAGATGCTGAAACAAATGTTCTATCTTGTATCTTTACACTATCGATAACCCATTGGACTACATCATAGTAAGGCATGATGCTCGCTCTGGCTGCAATTCGATGTAGAAATGAATTTGCAAGTGTTCTTTCATTGATGTCAGAGTCAGAATCCGAGCTATCCTCGTCTGGAACTGATGCCTTCTCCACTGTAACCTTGGGGTCTAATTTTTCCAACAGGTTGTAGACTGTGTCCCATGTCATTTTTCCAAGACCTTGGCATGATGTATCTGTGACTAGCCTTAGCTTTACGGGCTTTTCTTTTGAGGCTGTAGGAGTCTCGGCAAACTTCACTGGTAGAACAGTCTTATTTCTTCTTCCTCTTTTTGACATTTCTACGTCTGCTACCGCTTCTCTTTGTCTGTGAATGAAAGAACTTGGTGTTCTTTGGCTCTGCAAGACAATAAACTCTCAGTCGTGATCGACAAGCCACTCCAGCAGACAGATTTGCCAATTTTATGGTTTTTATTTGTTTGTTTCGTATATTGCATAAATGCTCCTTTTGAGTCACCCTTAAGTGTTTAAAACAAATCTCGCTTATATTCATTTGATTCGTTATTGAATGTATAAATATAATAAAGATTTGGCGCTTGTGATATTAATTAATATATTTAACAAAAATCTTCGTATGCAAAATAGATGAATCGCATCGGAAGTTTTCAAATGGAAAATGAGTATCACAATACGTTTATCCCGATTGATCGATTGCGATTGCAGATCTTTCCGATCTCTAATGGTGGGGTCTACCATATTTTTTAAACAAATGTTCGGTTTTCTTTTAAAGGCGTTTATTATCAAATGCACATCGGATCGGGAAATTTCGAATAAGCGTAAAGAGTTTCTTAAAGATTGTCCCGATTAATCGATTGCGATTGACCGCATCGCATCGGAAGTTATATTTAACTGTTTTAAACTCTTAGCGATTTAAAATTTTACGATTGGACTAATCGCATCGGAAGATTTGAAATGGGCATATGAAATTTCTTTTGAGGGTTATCTCCGATTCTCCGATTGCGATTGAACTTTTAACTTTGATTTGTTTTTTATAATAAGGCCTTGTATATTAGATCGGACCATAAGTTTTTTGAATGTTGAATATGAAATTTTTCAAAACAATGAATTTTATTTCTAAGTGTTTTATTTCTAAAAAGAAAGGGACCCTATTTCTAAATTGTATTTCTAAAATTTAGAAAAAGGGAGGGTCACAGACAAGAACACTTCCGCAGATACTGGATCTCCATGTGCATTGCCTCTAGCTGTCCTTGCATTTTTTGTACTCCTAATTGGGTATCATCTCTTGGCACAAATTTTAGCTTCATCGCAATCTCCAAGGCCTTTTCCTGTGATTTAATGGCTTGATGACCCATTGGCATGCGCAGGTGGGGTAACAACATAGCAATTAACCACTCCATGTGTTGCCTGTTGTCATACAAAAATCTTCCTTCTCTAATCACTGTCTTTAACTGTTGTTCAGCTTCACATACAGACTCTGATGGTCCTTGCTTGAAATCCTTCAAATCGTTCACTATCTAAGAGTAGGACTAAGGCTTCTTGAACTATTGTTTCAAGGCATTCTTAATCTCTTCAATGGTTGCATTCACATGTTGAGCTATGTATTTCATATACTAGTCCAAGGCTATTCCTTCAAAGGCAAGTGATAGTTTCTCCCTTTTCACAGCATCGTTGGCCACGTTCTGCTTATTCCATACCGATCCTACAACAAACCAGAACTGATCCATGTCTTCATCCCCTACACCCTTGAAGGTAGGTAGCTTCATGTGTGAGGCCATCTCGTCTTCTAGTGGGGGAGGAGGTACGGGTGAGTTCTTACCCCTGTGCTGGCTCGACAGTGGTGTAGTTGGAGGTTTTTACGCAGATGAATCCCTTACTGGACTATAGACAAATCTGTCTCCTTCTTGGTTAGTTTTTTAGTACTTTCCACTACGCATTGTACCCTCAATTTGATCGGAGCTCATTCACTCTGTATGGCTGCACAAAATGCTCTTTTAGCCCAATAATATCTTAATCAGCAATAGCTGAGTTTTCATAAAATTATCCCATAAGCCCTTGAAGAACCTTCATTCTACCTCAGAATAGGACACAAATTGGTTAATTACAAATTCCATCACAAATCCTCCCAGCACACTATCTACCCAGTGATCTACCATACACGTCATGGTATTATCATTTTTTTCTAATTGCTAGATCCGATCTAGAGTCCACTGCGTGATCCGCTCATCCTTCCAACATGTCTCGAAATCTATGAGCTTGGCCAGCCACTCCTGGATCTCGGTTGCGAATTTCATGAAGAAAATTCCGTAGATCTCCGTGAAAATGTACTTATTATTCAACTTCTCTGCAGTCAACTTTGCACTGCGATTCTATTTCACTGCGAATTCCTGAACTTGATTTTCAAACCACTCGTTGATCTCTTTCTTCTCAGGTCTCCAATGTGTTCTTGGCATTACCTAATCCCTCTCTCAAAATGCCCCTAGTCCCAGCAATGGAACCATTTTTTGGCTCGAGGGGCCCTGACCTAGGTTTGGAGTTTAAGGTTTGCCAAAAAATCCTTATACTACTGGCCCTTTCGGCAGTGACCTGCTTGCGCAGGCCAAAGCCTCACCCAAAGCATTATGGGAGGGTGTTGGAACCAGGTTTCCACACCCTAAGAGAGAGAGTAGGTAAGTCAAGCATGTCTGCGTTCCCATCCTATCGAGTTCACACTAAACAAATCTATTCGCAGGCTTATTGACAATATAATCCACAGTATAACAGAGCTATTCTCATACACATATCTTGTGAATACCTTTGCATCCACATGCATAATACCAATTATTAGAATAGAACACTATAATCGCAACAATTAACAGATCATAGATACATATACCAGAAACATAAATACTTTCACAGTTCGCAGCAATTAAACAACCACTTTCACAACTTAATCATATAGCTCAGGTTCGCATCAATCATAACCAAAAAAATCCAGATAAGATCAAATGTTTAACAGTACTTCACATATATACTAATATGAATATCCACTTACAATCCCAAAATACCGCCTGTGCACATAGCCGACAGGGTCCGCACACAGTAGGACTAAGGATCTCCGCTTATACAGCCAGCAGGAGTCCTTACCCAAACAACCGGACAACAAATCTAACAATTCATGCTTAGCATCAATCTCGATTATTTCCTACCTCAAGACTCAAAACGTTCATCTACTTATATTGATTTAGCCTATGCATCCAATGGTCCACAAACCATGGTTTGCAGACTCTTGGTCTACCCTTGACCCATTACAATGCATTTGGGGCTTCGACCCAACCCAAAACCCCTACGTTAGACTAAATAATACCAAAAATATACAAAAATGGAAAAAATTCATCGCTTTAGGGGACCCTGCTCCAACAGTATCAGAGCGCAAAAAATCACTATATTGGAGAAGAAATTGAGTTTGTGACTAAATAGCATTCGAATTTGCAGAAGTATTCTTTGGTGCGACAATGGGTCAATATGTCTTTCAATGGTTTGAGATTGGAGTATGCCCTCGAGGGAAACTCTAATTATATTGTGTGGAAAGACAGAGTGGAGGCAGTGCTAGAGGACAATGAGTTTAAAGAATTCATTGAGATTGATATTCCCAAGCCTGCAGCAGCAGACGTCGATCTTCTCGATCCTTGGAAAAAGAAGGTAGCAAGCTTGAGGAGGATCTTATTGGAGAGAGTATGAGACCACATTGTCTCAAGTGTCCATGGAAAAGCAACTCCATATGCAATGTGGAAGGCTTTGACAGATTTGTTTCAAAGTAGTAGTGTTCATAGAAAATTGGCACTGAAGGACAAGCTCAGGAAAATAAAAATGGAGAAAGGCGACACTATTCCCAAATATTTAAGAAATTTTTTCCAATGTCGATATGAGCTTGGGAGCATCGAAATTACTGTTGCAGATGATGAAATGATGAGCCTAGCACTTCTAGGCCTTCCCAAGAGTTGGCATATTTATCAGGACTTTTTCAATGGGAGGGAGAAGCTGCCAGATTGATGCAAGAAGAATTCAGGTAGAATACCAAGGACGGATCTTCATCTAAAATATATGATGAAGAAAATTGTGCCTTGGCTAGTAAGGTGAAGAAGGGGAAGGGAAAGAAATCCTATACCAAATATTAGACCAGAGAAGAAGGCAAGGAGCGTGACAAGTCTAGAGCGAAATGTTTTCACTGTCACAAGCATGGACATTATGCCACTAATTGTTCACAAAAGAAGAATAAAAAGAAGGCTTCAGGATCTGTAGCTTGTGAGTTTTTGGCCTCGCAATTTGAGTTGGACTTCTCACTCATTACATGCATGGTGTCAAGTGCAATGGGATCAGTGTGGTAGTTGTTTAGTGTTGCATCTTTCCACGTGACGAGAGATAAAGAACTTTTCAGTAGCTTGGAGGAGAAGGACCTCCAAATGCATATCGAAATGGGTGATGACGGGTAGTACAGTGCTGCCAAGATTGGTACAGTCACCTTCCATAGAAAATCAGGTAAACCCTTATTATTAAAAGATGTAATGCATGTACCAGGCTTGAAAAAGAATTTAGTTTCAGTTGCAATGTTGGAGGATATGTTAGATGATCCAAATATATTAATATAAATTTAGGATAAAATATTTATTAAATTAGAATATTTAATAAATATTAGAGAATATAAATATTTATTAAATTAGAATACTTAATAAATATTAGAGACAATTAGAAATAGAATATTGTTAGCAAAGATAGGACTCTAGAATAGAGTTGTATCTTAGGATCTAAAATAGGAATAAAGTTAGTAGATTGGATAGAAGATAATTTATTGTAAATGGACACTTGTTTTTTTTTCAAGTGATCCATAACTAAAATAAGTTAGGACATAGAGCCTATAAATAGGTTATTCTCCTATATGAAAATTTAGTATAAGTTTACGTTTGTAAACTCCTGCAACTTTTTATGTAATTTATTTTCCATTATTAATAAAATTATGTGTCTGAGGACACTTCTGCCATTAATGTGGTATCATAGCCACCAGTAATGTCAATGATTTAAGGAAAAGAAATTTATTGGTTATAATCTGAAAATCGATTTTTTTTATTTAAGATTCAGTTTGTTTTTAAAATTCAATTTTTTGCGAGCTTCTTGTTGAGATCTTCCTACAGTTTTTCTTCCCATTGAATAAGATTTTCATTGAAGGTGTTACCGTTAGCACTGAAGCTAACCAACATGGAGATTTTCAAGTGTATCAAACCAGAGCTTTAGAGCTCGTTGGGAGCTTTACCACTAGTGCCGAAATTAACTAGCACTCATCGCATATCTATGGCACTCAACCGTTGAAACAAAGTTGAGAAATGGTGAACGCAAAAGCAGTCTTTATGACAATTGTAGCAGTCGCTCCAACCAATGTAGGACTTGATCTCTAGACGGAGAGACAGGTAAATGCAGAGAGTGGGTTTGAGGTGTACACTTGCAGAGTTGAATGGAACTAACCAGTCAAGTGACAGTCACTCATTCCATCTGCGATGCATGAGGTTGATAATGCAGAACAAATGAAATCGCATTTTTTTTTGAAAGGCAGAATTAAAATCTATGGTGATCGCTTTGGTAAACACAAACACCGTGGAGGTGATAGCCACAAAGCACCATAGGAGCCACGGACTGAATGGACTACTACCGCAATGAGGAGTCTTGGCAACGTTTGTGAATTTAATGCTATGTTTTGTGTGGTAAGCAACGCATTTGTTTAAACAATGCCTTTTGCATGATTCGAATACTTGCACCAGTATACTATCCACACTGTTAAGTTTGTGATATCAATCAAAATTCAAGGATTTAGATCCCAGCCTATACATCTTAGAATATCCATTTTTTGCACTGGGTTTGAGAACCAAAATTCATGCATTTATTTAATATATGCTTGTAAACTAATTTATGAAATCTTAAGCATTGTGTATTGAAGTGTATGTAATTAAAAAAAAAAAAAAAAAAATCTTAAGGAGGAGCTTGTAGAATTGCCATCTAGTACAAAAAAAATTACATTTTTTATGAAGGACATAAGCTCACTCTTTTCAGAAGTTGTGTAGTTACTACATTTATATTGAAATTGTGGGATTATTTAATTTTCCTACAGCATGGTAAGATGCTTGCGTAAGGGAGATTTTTTTTTGTAATTGGAGTTATAAGGGAGAAAATTGAAATTATGTCATTTTTTTTTGGAGTAATAAGGAGATTTTATTAGGAGATATAAGAGTGATTTTGTAACTCAAAGTACTTTTTTTCTTTCAGGGGGGGTAGATTTTTTTTTAAGGAGGTTTGTAAAGGCATTGTCAAATTTTGCAAAGATTTCATTGTAAACACTCAACGAGAAATTGACTAGAGCCAAGTGCAAAGCTCAGTCATTTTTCTCCTTTTTTGAAAAACTATACGAGGGTCAAGGCCAAGCCCCGATAGAACATTTTTTGCATGGCGTGTGTCAATTTTGGCATGGCATGTTTCGTGTGACAAGTTGCTCATTTTTTGTGCTTGATTCTTTTGGTGCACTGCTTCAACACTACAATGTTGAAGTTAATTAATTTTTTCTCTAAACCTGATAAGCTAGAAGGAGTGAAATCTTATAATACATGGAAACGTCTAATTGAAATCACTCTCATATATATTAATGAATTGTGGCATGAAATTTGTGATGGAAACATTAAGCCAAATAAACCAACAGATGCAACTTCACTTTCAAAATGGGAAGAAAAAGATGGCAAAGCATTAGCTCTTATAAAAGCTTCAGTTAATAATGAAATGTACATACATATTGAAAATTCCTCAGATGCATGGACTACTTTACGTACATTCAAAGATCTCTTTGATACACGACCTGAATCAAAGAAGTTTGATCTTTAATTAAAATTACTTCAAGAGAAATTAACTGAAGGTGCTGATGTCCTTGAGTATATTTCACAACTTAAAAATATCAAGCAAGAAATAATAAATATTGGTTTTCAAGCTGTTGATGAAAGCTTCTTGACCACAATTTTAATTGTTGGATTTCCATCATCATATACACATTTTTTGGAAACTTTGCAAGTCACTCGAAATTTAGAGAAGATAATGTTTGATGAATTGAGTGACATGTTAGCTCAACATGATAAAACCTTTGGGAAGAAGAAATAGATTGGAGAAGATGTCTTCTTCACCAAAGCCAGCTCAAGTAACTCCTCAGCTGATAGTTCAATAAATCGAGGAAGAGGAAATTTCAATCGAAATCAAGCAGCCCAAGGTCGTGGATGCAGTGAAAGCAGAGGAAACAATTTCAACAGAGGCTACAACTCAAGAAGGAGAAATTTTCAAGCAAGAGGCAACAATCAAAACAGATGATATCATCAAGGCAGAGGACTAAGTCCAGGCAGAGAACAAACTCAAAATAGAGGCCAAAGCAGAGGACGAGGACAGTATCAAGGCAGAGGACAGTCTCAAGGCAGAGGCAGCGATTTTAGTCAAATTGTTTGCAGGAGATGTAACAAAGTTGGCCATTATGCGGAAGATTGTAGAAATTCTATTGAGAAGATTCCCAAGTTTCATCCAAACTCTACACAATTTGCAAATGATGAAGATGATCCTGATAGTTATGAATATGTTTTCACCAACACAGAATCAACAGCTTTCCAGGTTTCAAGCTTTCTTAGAAGTGATTATGAAGATGGATGGATTCTGGATACAGGAGCAACTCAACACATGAATTTTCAACGAGATTTCTTTTGGAATTTCAAAGAATGCCATCGGAATTCAATCTATCTTGCTGATAAAACAAAACATACTCCTTCAGGAAAAGGTGTAGTTAAATTTTTTTTACCAGGCATTGGAGAAAGAATGATTTCAAATGTATGGCATGTCCCAACATTTAAGAAAAATTTGTTATATCTAGTCACGATTCGACGGGTAGGACATATGGTGACTATGGAAGATGGCTTAGTTAAAATCAACTTAGTCAAACAAAACATGAAAACAGTAATGACAGGTTATGAAGATGGAAAACTGTTAAGGATGAAGGGGACATTTATTCCAAGAAATTTTGACTTTGCAGGAGCAACAAGTACAGACTTTCACCAATCAGATTGTGGCATGTAAGATATGGCCATCTCAACTTTGAAAGTCTCTCTCAGTTAAAAAAGTAGGGAGTGGTTAAGGGACTTCCAACATTCAAAAGGGGAAATTCAAAGTGCGAATCTTGCATTTTTGGAAAACAACATCAAGAGACTTTTCCTACAATTTCATGGCACGCAAGAGGCAATTGCAGTTGGTTCAAAGTGACATTTTTGGACCCTTACCAACTTCGCTCGGAGGTTGCAGATATTTCTTACTCTTTGTTGATGATTTTAGCAGGATGACTTGGGTATATTTCTTGAAGCAAAAGTCAAAAGCATTTGAAAAGTTCAAAACTTTTCGTTAGCTTATTGAAAATGAAGTAAAGAAGAATATTGGCACTCTTAGAGCTGACATTGGTGGAGAATTCACTTCAAACATGAATTAAAAATGTATTGCATGGATAATGGCATAAAACGACATCTTACTAATGTCTACACTCCGCAGCAAAATGGAGTAGTAGAAAGAAGGAATTGTACCTTGTTAGGAATGGCGCGATCTATGTTAACTTCCAAAAAGTTAAGTCCTTTATATTGGGCCAAAGCAATTCATACCATTGTCTACTTAACGAACAGATATCCCACTGCTTCTTTAGATAGAATCACACCTTATGAAGCATGGTTTGGCTTCAAACCTTGGGTAAAACATATCATAGTTTTTGGATTAGTCTGTTATGCCTTAGTTTCGAAGGAAAAACTAACTAAGCTTGATGCACGAAGCTTGAAGTGCACAGTGATCGAGTATTCTGATGAGAAGAAAGGGTACCGAATTTTTTCGAATGGGAAATTTATTGTAAGAAGAGATGTGATTTTTAATGAAAATGAGAGTAAGAGTGCTGAAGAAGTTGAAAGTCTTCTTCAAAATTTAGAAACAAAAAGTGATAAAAGAAATGAAAATTTACAAAGTCAACCAAATTCAAAAAATTGCTATGAACTTGAGTTTCCTTCATCTGGAAATGATTCATCCAGCCCATCTTGTTCATCAATGCCATATGGGTCTTCTAGTAGTTCATCCAACTCTCCTAGCAGTAGTATTTCTTCTGACCATGAATCTCTACCCCCAGAACCTGCGGTTTATCAATTTCCAAAATGGGCAGTTCAAATTTTGAAAGATGTCAGGCGTAGTGAACAAAATAAAATAGGAACAAGGGGATCACAAAGAAATGAAAGCAATTTTTCCTTGATAGAAAATTATTTTACTGAACATTCTACTTATTAAGAAGTAGTAAAACATAAATAAGGGAAACAGGTTATGGTTGATGAATATCAAGCAGTCCAAGACAATAACACTTGGAAATTTTTTATTTTCCTCAGAATGTTAAACCCATCGGATGCAAATGGGTTTACCGAATTAACTACAAGCAAAATGGTGATATCGACAAGTATAAAGAAAGACTTGTTTCTAAGGGTTTTGCGCAACAAGAATGGATAGATTATGAGGAAACATTTGCTCCTACAGCTAAATGGAACACCATTCAACTCACACTTTCCTTAGCATCTCAACAAGGATGGAAAGTTCATCAGATGGATGTAAAAAGTTCTTTCCTCAACGGAGATTTATAGTAAGAAGTGTACATAACACAACCACAAGGTTTTCAAATTGAAGGATAGGAACATAAAGTCTGCAAACTGATAAAGGCTTTATATGGATTAAAAAAAGCTCCCCAAGCTTGGTATGCCAAAATGGATGAATACCTTCGGAAAGTTGGCTTTCAATGAAGTGAATCTGATGATACCTTGTATGTACACCAACAAGGTAAAAATCTGGTGATTTTTGTTATGTATGTAGATGATTTGATTATCGCTAGCAACAGTGATGATCATATTGCACAGGTGAAAAAGGAGTTACATGCAGGTTTTAAGATTGTAGATTTGGGGATACTTCACTATTATCTTGGAGTTGAAGTACTCCAACGTCCACATCATATCTTCATTTCTCAGAGTAAGTATGCAACATAAATTATTCAACGATTTGGAATGTAGGATTGCAAGCCTGTTCTTACCCCTATGGAAAAAAAATTGAAACTTTCAAAATTTGAAGGGGAGAAATGGTCTATAGCACTACTTATCGACAATTGATTGGCAGTCTAATTTATCTGACAACTACTCGACCAAATATTTCTTGTGCCGTGAATATTCTTTCCCAATTTATGTAGGAACCACAAGACAACCACTGGAATGCAGCCAAAAGAGTTCTTCATTATATCTAAGGAAAAAAATATTTTTGTCTTCTTTATAGAAAGACTAAAATTTTTGTACTTGGTCGATTTTCAGATGCTGAATTCGCTGGCAGTGTTGATGATAGGGCATCAACCTCAAGTTATTTAATGAACATGCGGTCAGCTGTAGTTTTCTGGAGTTGCAAGAAGCAAGATACAATGACCACTTCTTCAGCAAAATCAGAATACATATCAGCATGGGAAGCAACATATGATATTTTTTGGTTGTGTAGATTTTTACAGGACTTGGGTATTCCTCCAGTCAAAGCTACTTCGTTATTCATCGACAATCAGTCAGCAATAAAGCTTGCCAATAATCCAGTTTTTCATTCAAAGACAAAGCATGTGGACACCAAGTATCATCATATCAGATCACTCATTGCAAAGGATGTCATCAAGCCAATTTATTGTCCTTCAGAAGATCAGACCTCCGATATCTTCACCAAACCTCTTGGCAGAATAAAATTTACTAAGTTCAGAGATGAACTTGGTATATGTTGTAATGTATCTTTGGATCATAGGGGGGAATGTTAGATGATCCAAATATATTAATGTAAAGTTAGGATAAAATATTTATTAAATTAGAATATTTAATAAATATTAGAGAATAAAAATATTTATTAAATTAGAATATTTAATAAATATTAGAGACAATTAGAAATAAAATATTGTTAGCAAAGATAGGACTCTAGAATAGAGTCGTATCTTAGGCTCTAAAATAGGAATAAAGTTAGTAGATTGGATAGAAGATCATTTATTGTAAATGGACACTTGTTGTTTTTTCAAGTGATCCATAACTAAAATAAGTTAGGACATAGAGCTTATAAATAGGTTAGTCTCCTAAATGAAAATTTAGTAGAAGTTTACGTTTGTAAACTCCTCCAACTTTTTATGTAATTTATTTTCCATTATTAATAAAATTACGTGTATGAGGACACTTCTGCCATTAGGATAGAGATTATGATGTGCTTTTCTGTGAAGGGAAATCTTTCCTTCAACACAAAGCTACAGGACAAGCCAAGAAGATTGAGATTCGTGTGAAGAATCTCTATAAACTTGATGTAGTTGGCTGCACATCCTTGATGGGTAAGGCAGACAAAGTGGTGAGCCAGGATGAGGGTGAGTTATGGCACATGATATTGGGACATCTACACCACAGAGCTTTGAAGGTCATGCAACAGATTTCTACGGGGCTTCCAAAGGGTACTCTTGTGCAGATAGACACATGAAAGGGACGTACCATGTGGAAGTGTGAGAAAGACATGCAATTATCCCTTGAGAGGGAGCTTGATTTGCATGCAGATGAGGAACTCTTGGTTCCTCAGTATGAACCTCAAGATGTGGAGCAGACACAAGATGAGGATCATGGAGTGGCAGAAACCACTCATGCAGAGACCTCTAGGAGGGGGGAGTTTTGAGCCAAAAGGGCAGAGGGAGTACATGTAGCTATACCTCTAGGTGTGAGGTGGGGTGATGTGAAAAATTAATCCCAAGAAGAAATTAAGCAGGGTTCATTGAGATGGTGTGTCTCATGGATTGAACCTGGCTATGAGGAGCCCACAGTACAACAGTAGCAGGAAGGATCAGTTAGATTGATGCAGTCATATGTCAAGAAGATAGAAATCATAGTGACAGGTTTCAGATATTGAATTGCAGATCAAAGTTGGTAGCAATGCAGAGTGCATGCATGCATATGTTAACAACATAGAGAGTCAAGTAGACATGTGCAGTAGCTAGCAGCATTCAGATGACTCTGATGACATATGCATTATACTGATTCAGTTGTTTGGAGGATATTCAGCTTCAGAAGTGTTGCATGAAAAAGTTGCATGTGCGAGAAACATTAGAGAATCTTTACATGAAAAAGTTGCATGTGCGAGAAACATTAGAGAAGTGTTGCATGTCCGATAACCACTAGAGAAGTGTTGCATGAAAGAGTTGCATGTGCGAACAACACTAGATAATTTTTTTCATTCAAGAGTTGCATGTCGCATGCAAGAGTTGCATGTCGCATGGAAGAGGTGCATGTGCACATGCAAGGAAATTCCAAGGTACTGGATCGAGATAGATTGATTCCTTTCTTTTTGAGAGGGAATGTTGAAATTTTCAACAAGAACAATGAAATTGGCATCTAGAAACAACATGACAACACACACACTAGTTTGGTACCACAGGTCATGTAGTGATGGGTCCTAATGATACATTAGTGTGCAAGCCAATTCATTTAATAATTTGGAAGTGTGTCTAATTTAATTTTCCCTTAATTAAATTGGACAATAAATTTTAATCTTATCTCATAAACACTTGTAATAGTTAACTAAGTTTGATAGGCTTAGTTAGCTCATGAATTTCCTATTGAGGGTGGTTTTTGAGGCTAAGTTGCAGTTAGTGCATTATTTTAATGAATTCAAATTCCTTGGTACAAAGGGATATCTTGATTTTATTACCTCTCCTTTATTCCTCTTTAATCTATCTCCCTAGCTTTTCCTTTGATCGTCATGTCTACAGTCTTCTGGAGAAGGGTCTAAATTTTCCCCTAGCTCCTAGAAAGATCCCTATTCAATACATTATCTGTACTATAGAGTACGGGATTAGAGATTTACTTGATTCTTATAAATACATCATTAGGGAAGATTGTGCCATGATCCTCAGAAAATCTAAGCCCCATAAGAGCAACCTTAGCAAACCTGAGTTTGAGGCTCTTAAATCCTTGAACAGTAACCAAGACATCGTTATTCTTAAGGCAAATAATGGAGGTGCCACGACTATCTTAAACAGAGAGTATTATCGTAATAAGATGTTAGATCACCTTCATAATAGCAAGAGCTACAGAAAGTTGAACAAAAATCCGCTTAAGAAAGTTTCAAAAGCTCTTGCTCTTACTATTAAATCTAGTAGCTCTGTTGGCTCCCTTAGTAGAAATATCATTGACAATAACCCCCTCACTCCTAGGATATATGGTCTTCCAAAGATTCATAAGGAAGGAGCTCCCCTTCACCCCATTGTCAACACCATTGGTGGTCCAACTTATCTTCTCGCTAAATTTTTAGCAAGTAAACTTAAACCTCTTGTGGGATGGACCAAATCCTTTGTCAAAGACTCATCCTCATTTGCTAAAGAATTGAAAGGAATAAAAATGGATTCCGTTGATAGGTTGGTAATTTTTGATGTTGTCTCATTATACATTTGCATTCCCATTAATGAAGCTATCGATGTCATTAATCAAGTCACGGATCCTGATACTGTTGATCCAAGTGGATATCAGTGGCCTCCCACCTATTCCATTTGGACCCGCGGCATCAATTCTTTCAGTTTTTCAGCTTCAGCACAACTTACTATTTATAGCAGGTTTTCGGGTCCTGCACACCCGGAGCCGTTTTGGGGCATTAATAATCCAGGTGGATATTGGTGGCCACCCATCGAGTCCATTTGAACACCCATCATCAGTTATTTCAGTTTGTAAGTTTCGGCACAACTTACTATTTTTAGCAATTTTTCGGGTCTTAAACCTCCGGAGCCGTTTTGAGGCCCTAAACGACGTTTTTTGGGAAAACGGAGAGCAACATGGGTCCATGGACCAATGTTTCTCATTCAAAATTTTTACTCCTCGGACAGATCTTTCTAACGAGCTATTGAGCGCGTCAAACGGAGATCGGATGCCAAAGTTACGTCCCCGGGAAGTTGAACCACCAATTTACCCAAACAGGGCCCACAGTTTTGGCGCTTCATCTCCTACGGTTAGGGTTTTGGATGTTTCGGATTCTACATTGTTTCTCAACAATAAATAGGCCCTCGAGCCTCATTGTAAGACAGTTCAGGGGGCTGGGAGTTGATACATATCTTCTCAGAGATAAGCGCTACCAGTGCCCTAGCTCGCCACATCTCCATTATGTCTGCATTGTAATACAGTTCAGGGGCTGGGAGCCGATGCATCTCTTCTCAAAGATAAGCGCTACCAATGCCCTAGCTCTCCACATCTCCATTATGTCTGCATTGTAATACAGTTCAGGGGGCTGGGAGCCGATACATCTCTTCTCATAGATAAGCGCCACCAGTGCCCTAGCTCGCCACATCTCTATCATGTCTGCATTGTAACACAGTTCAGGGGCTGGTAGCCGCCACATCTCTTCTCAGGGATACGCTGCCAGTACCCTAGCTATTTTATTTCCATTATGCCTGTAAGCATATTTCTGTTATTTGATATTAATAAAATGAAGCATTATTTCCGCTGCATCTCTATGTCTATGGTTATATCTGTATTCTGTTGCGTTCCTACATAAATCCGAATCAGTGGTATCAAAGCGGGTCTTCTCTTTCTCTGTTTTTCTCTTCATTTTCCCAACGTGGCCAGGGTATAAGGAGTTCAACCTTGCAACCCCGACGACCCCCCATGGCGAAAGGAAAGAAAGACGAGGGAGCAAGAGATCCTATCAAAATCTTGCTCGAGGATGCCCTCGAGAAACAGAGGAACGCAATGATGGACAATTTTTTTTTCAGATCCTTCAATGGCTGCCCACCGGTGGCACATCTACATCCAGCACGTCTGCCAACAGGTCCGCGACATCCTGGACAAATCCAACACCAAGTTCAGCAAAATTTTCCCCCCCCGTGGAGGAACTTAACGCAATGGAGACCATTGCTTCCTAAGGAGGGAGGAATGATCCAGGTGGATATCGGTGGCCTCCCACCTATTACATTTGGACCTGCAGCATCAATTCTTTCAGTTTTTTAGCTTCAACACAACTTACTATTTATAGCAGGTTTTCGGGTCCTGCACACCCGGAGCCGTTTTGGGGCATTAATAATCCAAGTGGATATTGGTGGCCACCCATCGAGTCCATTTGAACCCCCATCATCAGCTATTTCAGTTTGTAAGTTTCGGCACAACTTACTATTTTTAGCAATTTTTCGGGTCTTAAACTTCTAGAGCCGTTTTGAGGCCCTAAACGACGTTTTTTTGGAAAACGAAGAGCAACATGGGTCCATGGACCGATGTTGCTCATTCAAAATTTGTACTCCTCAGACAGATCTTTCTAACAAGCTATTGAGCGCATTAAACGGAGATCGGATGCCAAAGTTACGTCCCTGGGAAGTTGAACCACCAATTTACCCAAACAGGGCCCACAGTTTTGGTGCTTCATCTCCTACGGTTAGGGTTTTGGACGTTTCAGATTCTACATTGTTTCTCAACAATAAATAGGCCCTCGAGCCTCATTGTAAGACAGTTTAGGGGCTGGGAGCTGATACATCTCTTCTCAGAGATAAACGCTACCAGTGCCCTAGCTCGCCACATCTCCATTATGTCTGCATTGTAATACAGTTCAGGGGGCTGGGAGCCGATGCATCTCTTCTCAGAGATAAGCGCTACCAGTGCCCTAGCTCGCCACATCTCCATTATGTCTGCATTGTAATACAATTCAGGGGGCTGGGAGCCGATACATCTCTTCTCATAGATAAGCGCCACCAGTGCCCTAGCTCGCCACATCTCTATCATGCCTGCATTGTAACATAGTTCAGGGGTTGGTAGCCGCCACATCTCTTCTCAGGGATACGCTGCCAGTACCCTAGCTATTTTATTTCCATTATGCCTGTAAGCATATTTCTGTTATTTGATATTAATAAAATGAAGCATTATTTCCGCTGCATCTCTGTGTCTATGGTTATATCTGTATTCTGTTGCGTTCCTGCATAAATCTGGATCAACTGCCCATCTCGTTGGGATTTGTATTACCTCGACCTTCTTTAGTTTCAAGGGTGAAATATTTGAGCAGACTTGTGGTGTGGCCATGGGTTCCCCCCATCCCCCATTGTGGCCAATCTTTTCATGGAAGATTTCGAATCTAGGGCCCTTTCCTCCTCCCTTTTTCATCCTAAGCTTTGGAAAAGGTTTGTTGATGACACTTGTGTTGTCTGGCCCCATGGCAAAGAAAAATTGGACCTTTTCCTCAAGCATCTTAATGATCAATCTAAATTCATCAAATTCACTATGGAATTCGAAGTGTATGGAAGCTTGCCCTTTCTAGATGTTCTTATTTCTAGAAATAAGGAAGGTTCCTTCTCCCATCAAATTTTTAGAAAGAATACACACACTAAGTAGTATTTACATGTTGGTTCTCAACATTTTCCTGTTTAGAAGCTAGGTGTTCTCAGCACCCTAGCTACGAGATCCTTTAGAGTCTCCAATGAACACCACCTTTAAGGAGAAAAAGCCCATCTCCTAAGCATTTTTAATAAGAACGGTTATAGCAAATTTCAATGTATTAGAGCTTTTCAAAAAGCAGAAAAAGGACCTTTGAATAAGAAATATCCTTGCGATCGGTTATCTGGAATTCACCTAAGTTCATTTATCCAAGGTACTACTAATAAAATCACTAGGTTCCTGAGGAGACATAATATCTCCTCGGCCTTCAAGCCACTCTGCACCATTCGGAGTTCACTTAGATTGGTTAAAGACCCGGTTTTCCCTAAGGATGGTAAGGGTGTTTACCTAATTCCTTGCTCATATGGGATGCCCTACATCGGTGAAGCTGGTCATTCCATTAATAAAAGAATTTATGAACATGTCGCTGACCTAAATCATGGTAGATCACGCTCCTCTACCTTAGCAGAGCATGCTGAAAAGACAAAACATCACATTTGCATTGAAGATGCTAATGTGATCGTGAGGATTGACCATTTCCACCACCATAAGTTAAGGAAAGCCTTAGAAATTGAAAAGAGACCTGCTAACATTAACAGGGATGATGGGTGGAGTGTTAGCAGATGTTGGATTCCTTCCCTTCATTCTTAGTTGTTGTTTTTCTTCCCACCTTGTTTTCCCTTTTGTCTTGTCTCCTCCTCTTAAACCACCCACCCCCCCGGCCCCCATCTCCTTATTTATTTATTTATTATTACGATTATTATTATATATATATTTTTAATTAATAAAATTATTTAATTTTTTCCTTTTTTTCATGGGCCTTTTTTCTTGCCCTCCATTTTCTCTTTTATTTAAAATTTTATTAAAATTAGAATTACGTTAGTCTTTCTAATTATAGTATTTATAACTATATACAATGTATTG
The DNA here is from genome assembly GCA_034641835.2 of Pinus albicaulis. Taxonomy (NCBI): domain Eukaryota; kingdom Viridiplantae; phylum Streptophyta; class Pinopsida; order Pinales; family Pinaceae; genus Pinus; species Pinus albicaulis. Next base: position 138,769,224 of record CM076570.1, on the reverse strand, counting down.
AAATAACTATTAAATTAGGATTTAAAATATTAAATTTACTTAATTAGTAAGAAAATAAACATGTAAATTATATAACATATAACCTTCGTTAATATTAAAAATAATAATAATAATAATAATATATATTAAATTATATGTAACTATTATCAATTCATTAAATTTTTTAGTTTCTTTATTTTAGTCAAACTAAAATAAATAAATAATAATAATAATAAAATATACATTTATTAATTAATTCATTTTAATTTTCTTATTTGAGTCAAACTAGTCGTTATTTACAACAGCTAGCTGGAGTGTTCCCTCTATCTATTTAAACTGGCTCATTGATCATATTTCTCATCTTGTCCTAATGATGAACCACACTGGCCGGTTCAAAATGCGTCAGCATTATATTCTTTGATATGATTATCACCGAAAATTTTTATATACAATTTATGGATCACAGAAGCCAAATTCCTAATAATGAGAAATCAAGTAACTTAATTAAGTGAGTTAAAATCAGTTGAACTAATTGTAACTGTTTGTCGCACTAGTGAGAGATAAAGTGAATTAAATTAGATTTAATTCACATGAAGTGATCTGCCATGCAACTGATGATTTACTATTAATAGCTGCATGCATGTCAGTTCCAGTGGAGACCCAGTTGAGACAAAGGTCAAAGGGAAGTTGACTATCATTTGTATTATTAGCAAACTGCCCAGATGCAGTTAAAATACGACATGATTGACCATGATACTAGCACAGCTGAGAAATGTTGAAATTCCTAAAGAATAGGGATTGCATTCCTCATGAATTGTGTGAGAAAGGCAGGTTGAAGGCGGGTTGAGAATTGGCTAAGTTCTGGCCTGATTTTGTCTGGATCAGTGTGAGACATAGCAGATTGTAGGAGACTCTTGTGAGAAGAGTGCATTGTAATTGTTTCATGATTCCTTGATGAATATACAATAAAAGATAGAGGGGTTTTGAGCAGTAAGCTTTCCCCGAGAAAATATTTGCGTTGTGGTTTGATTTGCTTCTTTCTTTACTTGTTGTGATTGGCGATCGTGTTTATTTTCCACAATTGATTTGTAGAAGGATTCAATATCTTTCTTTAGTGGATCACATGATCAGAATGTTGGCATATCACTGTATGTACACATTCAAATAGTTAATAGAAAGAGGCCTATCCTTTATGATACATATATATTATTAGAGTATATGATATACAAATAAATATTCTTTGTTACAAATTTTATTAACAAATAATGTTTCTTTTATTTTAATTATCTTATAACAAATAAGACTATTTATTTGTTTATTAAGTCTAGTTGAAGATATATAATCTCTATTTTAACCCAATTTGACAATGACTCCCGATATTATTATAATCTCTATTTTAACCCAATTTGACAATGACTCGAGATATTATTATATGTGATCGAGATATTATTATATGTGATTGATAGGATTTGAATACATTTGATCCTTAGCCATCTAGTTGGACGAAAAAATAGGTAAAACTAGTCCCACACGACTTGCAAAATGATTGCATAACACAACCACCGCTCAACACCACTTAGATATACTTTAGACAACGGATTTGGACAAGCACTAGAGTCTGTGTAACACCACTTAGATATATATTTTACTCACTGTCTCTAAGTTCGTGAAATTATCATATTCCATTTTTGGTATTTCCCAAAAGTTATATGAAATTATTATATTTCCTTTTTGGGTTTTCTTTGAAATGGCTGCTTGTGATGAATGGTAGATACTGAGATACATCCTGTCTGCTTTGAAATGAGTTTTCAAAGGGTAGCATAATTAAATTTTAAAAATAAAGTGAAGCTTGTGAACTGTATAATAATTTCTTAATCACATCAGCCACGTTCATTCCAATAATGACAAAAGTTTTCTAACGTGTTGTGAGTGCGTCGCGAGAGGATATATGTGCAAAAGACAGAAAGTATGAATATGATTTTTATTATGCTTTCTAACCATAGAAACCTGGACTACTACGGCTTCCCTTCTTCAAACTTTGTGAAAATTCTGGGCAAAGAAAGTGTTGTGTCATAGGCAAAGGCAAGATCGTGGCCTAACGAAAGGGAGTAATTATGGATATGAGATGCATCAAGAGACACCATGATGTGCTCATTCCTTTTCCTATCCAAGGCCACATAAATCCCATGAATTAGGTGGCCTTGAAGCTTGTGGATGAGAGATTCTTTATCAGTTTTGTGAATACATATTACAACCACTCTCGCATAGCAGAGACTAACAAGACCACTCTGAATAACCACATCATGGCGATCCGCTCAGTGATCGTCCCTGATGACCTACCTTCCACTAATACTTGTACTGACATTTCCAAGCGTTGTGATGTCACAGAAAATGTGATTGTCCTGTTTGTTGACAACCTTATCCAGGAAATCAAAGAGGAGGATAATGATTCAAGTGTCTGCCTAGTAGTAGATGTTATGGCATCATAAGCACTAGAGATTTCTCAACGCCACCACATTCCAAAGGCTGCTCTCTGGACATCTCTTGCTGCTACCTATGCATTACTCTATAATATTCCATTCATTATATCATCCCAAATCATTCCCTCAAACGCTACGCATACATTTGATTATTATGTTTCATGAATCTTGCAATTATAGTGTATGAATTGATTGCCAACTTTGTATTTATTAATTGAGGCCTCTGTAGGCATTCCAAAGGACTTTAAAATGCTGACATATCTCCCCTCCATGCCGCCTCTCTACTCTGCACATCTTCCATGGGCCCCTAGTTTCAATGACTCCCAACAAGAGTTCTTTTTCCACTCCATAAATCGTAAATCGTTACATGGAGGGAGTGCGGGAAAGAGATTGGGTCATCTGAAATTCCTTCCATCATCTTCAAGCCCCCTCCATCAGTAGTGTGGTCCATAACAGAGGTTCAGTCTGTCCAATAGGCCCCTTGATTCCCTCAGCCCTTCGAAGTTAGAACTCAGGAGTCGTATTGGAAATCAGAACGGGATTTTGGGCAGAGGAAGGAGACTGTTTGGATTGGTTGGATAGGCAGTCCAGCGAGTCTGTGATCTACATCTCATTTGGAAGCTTGAGTGTGCTAAGCGAGACACAGTTCCAACATCTTGCACTTGGGCGGAAGGCCATGGAGAGACCATTTCTTTGGGTTGTGCGCTCTGATCTGCTACAAGGTAGTGAGGTCGCCTTCCCTCCAAGGTTCGTGGAGTACATCCAACGGAGCCAACGGGGGTGTTTGGTGTCGTGGTGTTCGCAGTTGAGGGTACTTCCTCATCCTTCAATTGCTTGTTTTCTGGCACATTGTGGATGGAATTCAGCGTTGGAGAGCATCACCATGGGGTACCCATGTTATGCTGGCCTTATTTTGCAGATCAGTTTTTGAACCAAAGTTATATAATTAATGTCTGGAACATTGGCTTGTCTTTGCTCAAGGAAAACACTACCTCTGCTAGCAGTGGAACATCAATAATCGACATGACTGAGATTAAGAGGGCTGTGGAGAGAGTAGTGACGGGCGAGGAAGGTTCAGAGATGAAGAGAAGAGTGATGAAATTGAGCGAGAGTGTGATTTCTGCAGTTAAGGAAGGTGGTTCATCTTACACAAATTTTTGGGACTTCGCCACTGCAATGAAAACTTTAGAAAGGTAATTGATGGACGCTCGTTGCATTCGCTTCTTCAAACAAAGTACAACCTTAGCGTGAGGTTATTGTAATATTATGTTGAATAGCTATATTACATCATATTTTTTATGGTTGGAATTAAAGTTTCATTGCCTCCTTTTTTAAGATCAGAAATTAATATGTTGGAAGCCACACAAATTAATATGTTGAAAGCCACAATGTTCTCAAAGACATCTAAGGCCTCCTTTCTCTAGCTACAAAGATTCTCTATTAATGTTCCATTCGTGATTTTTTTGGAAGAACATCTTTGTTTGTCCATTTTAAACCATCGTGAATATACAACATCCACTTTGCCCAACGCACCACGAACAAAGAGCTTTATTAAGAGTTTTCAAAGACGAGAGATTTGTAGAGCCATCAAGTATAACATATGAGCCATTTCAAAATAAAAGTGAAAATTCAATATTGTAGGCCAACATTGGAGGCACGCATCCCTAAAAAAATCTAAGCGCTTTGTCGTGATCGCTAGCTTTATGTGCAAATATTTTGATCAAGACAAAGAAGAGAGGGTCAAAACATTTGCAATGCTCCCTCTTCATACATTCAAGAAGATCTTCAACACTATCAAACAAACTTACTAAAGCAACCTGTTAACGATTGCACCATAGATGGCCTCATTGTGGACATAATCTAGTTTGTTATACATATGATGTTCTATAGTAGGAAAATCTCTTTTGGTAACTATGCATAGAGCAAGATCCTGATGATATGGAAGAATTAATGGGGATGTTATCCTTCATTGAACACGAGTATGTGTGGATCCAAGAAACCTTAGTTGCCTCCATTATATAGCAAGATCATGATGATATGGGAGAATTAATGGGGACGTTAACTTTCATTGAAAACTAGTATGTATGGATGCAATAAACCCTAGTTGCCTCCATTATGTAGTCACTACTTGATCAAATATAGGCAGGAACAAGTGATCTACAATACCTATTTGTAGGAAAATTCTAAGATCACTAAATTTTGAAAAGTTAAGATGATGTTGGAACTCAAGGTATATCTAAAATCCATGCTAAAGAAAGGAAACTAGCAAGGTGTTTTCTTACAAGAAATCATCATCAAGAAATGGATGCACATGTTATTCTCCTAGGTATGGTCGAGAGTGAATTTGAATGGGCATCAATGTTAAAAGGAAGATGTCAAACCATAGCGAGAAATGGCTATAGTCAAGGTGGTATTTGTGCAGAGCAACATACTCATAATGACCTCAAACAATTGAGATGGGTAACACATCCACCAATTGAAATGTGCACACTATGATCATGGTCATCCTTAGTAGTGTCTACTTAAATAGTAGGATCAGCAACAATGGAAAAGACATTAATCACCTCATTGGTATTTGAATGAATTGGTTACTCAAAAAATTATTCTAAACACACATCACATCATATACACCAAATGACAAATATATCAATCTACATATGTGTAACAAATCCTAAGTTGAAAACCATATAAGTCAATGCAATACCATACACATCCAACTCATCAAGAACCTTCAAAGAATTTTCATGGCTGAGATTGTTAAACAGTTAGCATGTAATCAAGAAAGAATAATCATAACTAGAGAAAGATTTCCTCAATCCATAATATCAAGATGCAATGAGTTTGTAAAATGAATACAAAACTCATGATGCAATCAGTTATAATGGGATTATCTTGTCTATAATTGAGTATCATCTATAGAAATTAATGGTTCGTATTCTGAATGTAATTATTTGGAAGAAATAGGTGTTTGATAACGTTCATTAGACCGTGGAGAGGTTAATTTTGTGGCAATGACATGCAAAATACCAACATAGGGAACAAAGATAAAGGCTAGAGAGGATGAGATTATATAGTGCTTGACCAAGGGGAACCATTGGTTGGACTACTGGGAGATCTATGGTGAGAAATGATATACTTGGAGGTATTTAGCAATGAGTTTGGAGCCAACCCAACTACATTTAACAACCATATACATGGAATGATTCTCATCTTGTGAGGTGGCTAGAAGGATTATGGAGTTAATATCCTTAAAATAGTTGACCTTATCAAAACCAAGAGAAGCATGTGAAAATCCACTAAAGGTATGGATCTTGTTTAGGAGACCAAATTAGGGAAGCCATACATCATTATTGAAGGTCAATAATCTCATAAGGACCAAGTAGATATGAAAATGGGATCATATCCAAGATTTCAAAGACAACTGAAAATTATATTAGGAACTTTTGAATATTTGGGTGTGGATGAAAGAGGAAATTTTCACAAAGTCATTCCTCAAAGAGGGTATAAATAGAGGAGAGGTGAGAAGAATGATTGTTTGTATGGTGAAGGAGTATGATTCTAAAGGTAAAGAAAAATAGGTGAAATGGAGCAATGTAACCATGGAAACTATAGAAGGAACAATATTAGAAATATGGCCTAGAAAAATATGAAGAGAGTCATGTGTGAGTACCTAAAAATGGTCATCGTTATCTCGATTGCAAATTTTGAGAATATTTTAGAACTTGGCGAATGAGAATGGTGTCAAATGATTAACCTCGCTCCTATTTATCATATTCCGAAATATTTTCAAAATATGCTATCGAGTTAAGTTTAGGTGCTAAAAAACAGTTTTGTAGTTAAAAAGGTGTTGTTGTATGTTTCTATTGAATGATACCATCTTAAAGGAGATGGTCCCTCTTATTTTTATAAATTGTGGAATTATAATATAATGGGAGAGGATCCCCTTTAAAATGTTATGGAATCATATCTTATAGTGAGGGAGTGGATCTATTTTAGGTTATGGACACCTATTATATAGAGAGGGAATGGATCAATTTTAGGGTATGCAATTCTATTGTATAGTGAGAGAGGGGAGCATATTCTTTTGGTGGCTATGCAAGCCTACTATATGGAGAGGAGAAATTACCTAGTAAGCTTAGAAATCGTATAGAGGAAGGGAACAAATTCCTTAAGGTGATTTTAGAATGGTAAGAATGTCTTGAACATTATTTAAGTGGGATGGTTGGAGTTGTTGGGTGCATGATACTTTAGGACATGTTGGATAGTAATGCATGATCCAATGCAGACTAAGTTAGTTTATGTTGATGGAATTTATTTCATGTTTTTGTCCACTTTGACCTTCGGTACCCATGAAAGGCACCTCAAAAGAAGGAAACAACAAGCCATATCTCGTGTACATAAATAGGATACAAGTAAGTGAAAAGGCATTAAATTACAAAATAGTCATCATTCATCAAGTGGATGTGGATTTTTGAGGTGATAAGTATGGGTTTTAATATAATGAATAACTCAGATGTTGGAAATCTTAGGAACTCTATGAAATGGAACTGGACAACTTGGAAAGTGTTTAAGGCATGGCAAAGCCATATTGAGTATCAGCTATTAGTGAGGAAAGGGAACTATAAGAGGTAGTTCCATGGATGCTTCAAGTGTTAGAATGTGCAAGTATTGTGGCAATAGTTAGTTAGGTAGTGTACATTTGCAAAATGTGTTATAGATAGTGGTACAAATTTCTTGTTATATTTTTATAACATTTTTTGTGTTAATAAGTTAAGGCATCCACATTGGGTGTCACCCATGTAATTTTACATTGTGGTCTCTTTATTTTGCTATATGTCACTATTCTTGCATTATTTTGAATGACTATGTATTGAATAATATTGGCTAAGTTTTAGATGTTTTAAACATGGATTTGGACTATGCTTACTATCCAAATATATTGTTTATAAAGCTTAATTTCAACATTAACAGGTTATAGCTTAGAGCATAATTATAAGCAAACTAGCTTAGTATGGTTGGTGAAAACTTTATGACTAAGACAAAAACAATACCATATTAATAGTGCCTACAAATCCATAATATAAATCATTTTTAACTTCAACCTTTCTCAATAATAATGTATTTATAATTCAAAAATATTTTTACCATTTTTATTTAAAATCATATAAATATAGATACAACATCTGAAGGGAAATTAACAAAATTTACACACACAAAAACATACCAAAAATACAGAAAACCAGACATGGCAGAAAAGGCCACAGCCTTGTTGTAATCCTCACATTCTCTCATTATTAAAACAATGGTATAATAAAAATATAATTACAAAAGGAGAATTTTTCTCAAGATAGTGTGTCTATCTTGGACACTTTGGTTGATGAAAAATAAACCATACACCAATCTAGGAACCTAGTTAGGTGGAGAGAATCTCTAGTCCTAAACTGACTCCTAATCGAGAGGAACAAAATCAATCTAGAAAATTAGGAATAAATTCCTAATTTTGATGATTAAATTTATTCAATTATTTTTCGATTTATAATTGTTTTTTATCACATGAGAGTGAGGCTAACATTCCCCCCTCAATGATAAATCCAAAAAAATAATGAGAAACCATCTTCCAAGCACTCATGCTAAAATTGCTAGTCCTCAAACACACTGCCTAAAAAACGGCCAAAGCTTGATGCTGAAAATACTTCAACCTGAAGAGATCATGAGTCAGTTGCAAGTCTGATTCATCTTTGAATTTTTCTTGACAACTCCATCATGTGCCAAGTGAAAAAAGGATCCATCTTTCCTTTGTTATCAATCAACATCCTTTGTCCACTAACAAAATGTTGATGACGCCCACTGGCGAATTTTCTTGTCCACTAACAAAATGTTGAAGACACCCACTCACGAATTGGCTTGTTCACTGAAAAAATATTGAGAACACCCACTGGCGAATATGTTGATGTCGAAATGGCCTACTAGCTACTTGATGATCACCCACTAGCGGATGATGATTTCCCACTCACTGATGGTCTCAAAAACAACTCACCGATAATTTTGTTGATGTTGTTGGAAACGACTCACTGCTGGTGTCAAAAAATTCTCACTATTGATTTTGTTGTTGAACGCCAACTGGAGAATTTGTTGATGCTCACTATCTAATGAAAATTCCCACTAGCTACTTTTGTTGATGTTGTCTAAATTTTCAATCTGACAACCACCTTCAATTTCAATATCATTTTCCCCCCTTTTTCAACTGAAAGGAGAGGAAATCATCGTCATTTAATTTCGAAACTCCCCCCCTTCAGGTGTAGGATATTTTGACCATCTTCATGGTACTAGAAAAGTTGTCTTCATGTGATTCTGAATCCGTCAATAACACATAGAAAATTGTTTGACTGTAGATGACCACTTCCAAGGATCAATCCATGCATAATTGATCTTCACTCGAGGTGGTTGAGTCACTTTCTACATCTTTCTGATGAATTATTTTTCTTGCCACAATGGTGACAAGGATGGAGGTCAAAACATGTACTCGCCATATGGCCATTTCACTTACAATGGTTACACTTGTTATGAGCATTGTCTAGAAATCATGTGCTTATAAACTATACTGGTTTTGAGTAATATAGAATATATAAATTGTTGTCTTTGGTGTAACCTAGGCCATGTCGATGCTTGTTGAAGGATATTTCTTCCTAAGGTCTGATCACTTTATTGGAAACATCATTGTGTTGTTGTTCTTCACTTGTGCTGTTGCTGCTGATATGCTGAGTTGGATTGATTAAATCATTTGTATTACACTGAGCATCAACCATTTCAATTAATGATTCATATGTTTGACATGCTGCATCAAATTGATCAATTTTATCTTTGGTACTACTCGTTGCATCAGTAAGTAGTACAAAAGGATGGATAATATCACTTGTGTTGAAAATAACATCAACTTGATTGATTAGATCTTCTGTGTCACAACCTTCATCATTATGCTTAATAAGATCACTTGTATCATAACTTTCATCAACTTGTTGGATGAGATATTCATGTCGCAACTTGCATCTATCTTCTATGTATATTGTGCATCAAGCATATCTTGTTTTTCACTTAATTTAATTTGGAGTGCATGAATGATTTTTTCTTTCATCTCAAGCTCAATTTGAAAGTCATTCGCTACTTCTAATGTGATGTTCATTTGCTCGATTAAGTTTTGATTATGCTTTAACTTCCATTCCAGTAATTTAATTGTATTCTGTAACTCATGATTGCACTCTTTAAACTCTTTAATTTCCATCTCTACACTTTGAATACTTTTACCACCTTTTCCCATTTTGTAACTCTCGCTTGTATTGGCTCACTTAATTGAGTTTATCATGCTTTCCTGCTTTGGAATTTTCTTGATCTCTTGCTTGGTGAAACTTGTTTTGATTGTTTTACACTGACTGGAACTCGCACTCGCTTGACCTAGATTTCAAATTTTTTTATTGTTGTTTGAATATTACATTTACTTGCTTTAGAGTTCAAATTTCTCACTTGCTTTGATTGTTGCTTCAATTAACTTCACGTTGGTTTGCTTGATGTTGTGAACTTTGCACTAACTTGATTGTGCTTATTGGAAAAAGAAGGGTGTCAAACATTGTCGAAAATGCACCCAAAAATGCTTATAATGATTTTAATGACTCACTTAAAACAGTGAATTCACTTGGCTTAATTTGACTTAGTTAAAGAGAATTGACTCACTTGTCCTCCTATCAATTCAAAACTTGGGTGTCGGTTTCAATCGAGAATGCACCCTTACAATTCAACTCAATTTGAATTTTATTACAATTTTTTCTTACAAAAAAAAAAAATTATTTGCAAGAATGTTGATGTAGACTTTGCTTTTAAATGCTTGAGTTTTGCAGCTTCATTAACTTGTTTGCCATGAGTGAATAATGTTGAATTGCATGTTTTATGTGTTGCAGCTTTTGAATTTTCTGTACTTCGCTTATGTTTGCTTGATTTGAAGGGAAATTATTATGTGCATGCAATTCTTTAACTTGTTGGGTACTCCAACTGTACTAGATTACATGAATAGTGTCAAAACTAGACAGAGAACATAAGCAACATCATGAAGCATGCACCATCATAAACATACTCATGGTGTACCTAAGATCCCCTTATTCAATTTAGGGCGGATATAGGACACAAGCACCATAAAAAATGTCTTTATTAAGCATTTATCACATCAATATTTTATCTTTACAACATCGTCGTTGAGATTTCTCAAGTAATAAGAATTCCATGCTTGAAAACTCCGGAAGAAAATTGTCTTCAAAAACTGGATGTTCACTGACTCAATATCTCTCAAAGTAAAACATTACTTCCGATTACAAGGTGAAAATGTGAATTTGGGTTACACTTTTTGCCATTTTTTGAGAAAAAACTTTCATTTTTTTCGGTTCTTCAACTTTTTGCAAGCTAAAACAATTTTTCTGTTTAGAATTTCATTTTGCGATAAAAATAAAAGTTGTTAGAAATTTTGTTAGCTTTCTATTACTTATTTTTTGGAATTTTTTTATACACATTTGATATGTCAGCTTAGCATTTCTTTGAGTGTGTTTTTTTTAACAATCAAAGGATTCATAAGAAGTAATGCACCATAATTTTTTCAATTTTTTTTACAATGTATTTTGGAAGATACGGAATTTTGACTTCACTTAATCACAATGACCTTCAGAAATTGTTTGCACTTGTTTTATTACAAAATTAATTAAAATTAGTCAATATTTATGAAATTCCATCAAAGTTATATTTCCAAAAAGTAAATTCAATTCTGAAAATTCTTGTCTTGGTTCCGACAGTTAATTCAGAATGTTTCATGGAGTTTAGTCAGTCCAAAGTTGCAGATACATATTCAGAGCTTGGTTCTGCATAACTGGTGATGCGTTATTTCGGCCAAACTCTTGAACAAAGTTTGGCCAAACTGTTTTTTGCACCGACGGCCCATTAAGTCTAACGACATAAAATTTCGGCTGAACTTTTTATAAAAAGTTCGGCCGAACTTTTACCTGACTTTCTGTCGGCCAGAAAATACCGTGGATCCCCTCCAAAAAAACATTTCGAGGCAATATAAATTGCCGTGAAATAATTCATTATTTTCGCGTATTTTCGCACATTTGGTCTGATTTTACAAAGTTCTTGGTCTGATTTTGCAAAGAATTGTTTTGGGTTTAAGGACTTTTCTTGGAGGTACTTTCAAAGGACATTTATTGGAGGCATTCATTATTTTCGCATATTTTCATGCATTTGGTCTGATTTTGCAAAGAATTGTTTTGGGTTTTAGGAATTTTCTTGGAGGTACATTCAAAGATCATTTTTTAAAACTTTTCTTAGAGGTACATTCAAAGGACATTTCTTGGAGGTATGTGATACAGTTTTTTGGATGTTTTTTGGGCTTCATTTTTTTTGAAAGTATGGATTTGGGCTTAATTTTCATTATTTTTGAAGGTATGGATTTGGGATTAATTTTGAAAGGACATTTTTTGGACATTTTTTGGAAGTAATTTTTAAGGTGATATTTTTTGAAGTATTTTTTAAAGTGGCATTTTTTATGAAGTTGGAATTAATTTTCAATGGACATTTTTTGGAGGCATTTTTTGAAGTGACACTTTTTTAAAGTACATGTTTTGGGTTGAAGTAAATCTTTTATAATGATTTTTTAAAATGAGTTTTTGTTTAACTTTTTAAATGAAATTTTTTTGTAGGACTTGGAAGGAAATATTTTGAGCTTCATTTCATTTTTATAAGACATTTTTTTCTCGAATTTTTTAAAGTAAGTGTTTTGGATTAGAGTATGTATTTTTTGAAAAAAATTTTAAATGAGTTTTTTTTTTTAAATTAAATCACTTGTGATGTTTTTTTTAATTGAGTTTTTGTCTAAATTTTTGAAGGAAATTTTTTGAACTTCGTACTCTATTTTCATGGGAAATCAAAGGAATTGTACGAGAAAATATGATCGAAAAAGAGACCCTGAGGAATGTAGAGAAGAGACGAGACAATCTCTCAAAAGAAAGATAGAAGCACTCTCAAATATTGAAGGGGAAAATCAACCTCAACTAGAAGTTGAAGTAGGTATGTAAATGTAAATATTATGATTTTGATATATTTAAATTTTTCCAAGTGTAAAATGCGAAGCTTAATTTTTATTTGCTTAACTAATTTGAAAAATATTTTGCAATGTAAACAGAGAGAGATATTCCTCAAAACATCGATGATGAGACACAAAATTTTGAAAGAGAAAGTGAAAGAGATATTGAACCAATGACTGAAGATGGCGAAAATGTTGAAAGAAATTCAAGTGAAGAAATTGAATCAAAAGGTATATATATATCATCGATATTGATTTCATCTGTACATATTCGAATGAATAGTACATAATAAGTTTACATATTCAATAAATAACTAAATTAATAAATATATGTATAATTTCAATAATACGTGCATGTGTTCAACATATATATGTGTGTGTGTGTGTGTGTGTGTGTGTGTGTGTGTGTGTGTGTGTGTGGAACACATGCACGTATTATTGAAATTATACATATATTTATTAATTTAGTTATTTATTGAATATGTAAACTTATTATGTACTATTCATTTGAATATGTACAGATGAAATCAATGTCGATGATGAGATGTTAGAAAATGTTGAAACTCACACATATGGAGATAAAAAAGCTGACCATTATATACGATATCATGTTAACCGCATTTTTTAGAAGTATTTCAAAAAGGAAAAGTTGACAATTCAAGCCAAAACGTTGAAAGGTCTCCTATCATTAAGGAAATTAAAAGAAGCTACAACTTCATTGGGTATTCGAAAATCAACCAAAGATTAAAAAAAAAATGGAGGAAAATGTGATACAAAATATAAATAGTGCTATAAATTCAATTAGAAGATATAGACAGAAAAATTTTTCAGTTGTACGTAGAGCAATACATATGGTAGTGGTTTCATCAAGTACTAAAGAGAATCACTTGGTAAAATCTATGGCACGAGCATTAGGAACCTCGTGAAAAAATTTGCACAAACATTGGAAATTTCGGCTACAAATAGATGTAAATGATGAACTTGCGTGTTGGAGAGCTATTTGTAGGCAACCATACAAAGATAGACTTGGAGAAAATGTTAAAAAAATAATATATGAATATTGGAAGAACAATTCACGTCTTTCGCCAACTGCAAGGCATGTGATGTGAAGAAGAATAGCACGAAATCAGTATGAAGAACATGAAAAACATTTCTTGGAACCATTTGCTGAGTCCCGAATTTGCATCTTTTCCATACACTTTTCCATACCTTTTTCACTCACCTAAACCTCCCAAATTGTCAATATCATGTGCAAAAGGGTATCTAACATGGTTTTTAATTATGTTTTTGTGTTTTCTATTTGATCTAGATTTTTTTCATTCAGCTGCGGAATCTTGCAACTTTCCGCAGCTGCTGCAACTTTCCGCAGCTATTTTGTGGAAATCTATGCTACAGGTGTCTACAAGGGAAACGAGCCACATGGGTAGGCTAGGAATGACGTGGACATGGTTCATGTCCTATTGGTTCAAGCAAACTCGTCCAAAGAAGCCGCGGTCAAAGGCGTCCACGTGGAGGTCAACTATGGAGTTTCATGTCGGCCGGACTCTGTTTCGTGGCACATAAACATCCATACGGTCGTTTCTAAGCTTGCGGAGGTTAAATTGACATCTATGTAGAGCTCTGGAGTCGAATTCAAGCATCCACCTTCTGTAGATTCACTTTCCAACACGGCCATGCTCCTATATCCGTGGACGTAGTGGTCTACGTGCTCCCTGCCAGCGTGAATTTTAGGAGACAGTTACAGTTTATTGTTATATATAGAGCATTTGCATATGCACATAAAGTTAGTTGTAAGTTGATAGTTGATGTTCGTGAATGTACTCTGTTACCTGTTAGTCTGCTTTGTAGTGATTACGCTGCTCTTGAGCCGTAACACTACCATTCTGTAATGAACTGATTTTTAATATGAGAAGACTCTGTTTTTCAACTTAATTCGTGTTTGAGGATCGTTACCAAGGCTGTGTAGAGGGCCCCTGCTCAGCTAAGGTTTTGTGTATTAGTGTATATATTTCTCATTTCATTTCTTTTAAAAAAAAGTCATTGTATCATAATCCATCATATGTTCATATTTTGTAGTTGTTTCATTTCTGTTCATATATTTCTATAATTTCCATTTCATTTCTGTCTTTCATGTTTGTATGATTGTTAATCACTGATCAGTTTTCTTGTGCAGGTTTTAGGTAGACAGCCCCGGCATTTTTATAGCATTTTTATAGCATTTTGACTAATGACATGGACTAACATTGTTCTGCTGCTAGTTTGTTTTTCATAGCTTTTGTTTAACTTCAGTCTTGCTTTGTACATTTCAGTTTTTCTTATCTGATTCAGTAGTTAAAATTAGATATATTAAGCTGCTCATAGCGTCTTCAGTTGCCTCCGAAAGCCACAGCTGGACTGATGGTGAGGGACTGCATTATGAAATGTGTAGGTTCAAAGATTAGTTTCTTTTCTCGCAAAATTAGATATATTAAATCATGTATGACATCTTCGCTGTTTCTTCGAAAGCCACAATTGACCGATGGCGAGGGATTGAATCATGAGTGTATGGTTTAGTATTAGTTTACTTTCTCGTAAATTAAATATCGCTTACACAAGTTGTTTATGATTACTCGAAAGTCATAGCCGGTCTAATGATGAAGTATCGAAAATGAATTGATGTAATTCGATTTAGATTTATTTTGTTGCAATTTTGAATTTCCTTTAAGCATAGTTTCTTTTGTGTTTAGTCATGTTAAGAATAGTTTGGTTTTCATGTTCACTAGTTTACCTGCTTTGATTCATTAGATTAGCAAAGACTCTTTTCATTTCAAGAGACACTTTACTTTCTTTCAAGTCTTCATTATTGTAATTCTCAATTTGCTTTTAAAAGTTTCAAGTTGGTAAATCATTATAGGGGATATCACTGAACAAATATAACCAAACTTGTTTTTCATTTTAGAATTTCCATTTCACCTTAGAAAGACCAAAACGACAAAAGTTAAGAAATAGGTTATCTTGCACATATAGTGCGCGCACTTCATCACCATTCCTGATTGAAAAATTAAATGCAAACAATTTAGGACACACTAAATCGACCAAACATTTTGGCGCCGTTGCCGGGAAGTGTAACTAGGTAGCCAATTTCTTAAAAAAAAAAAAAACATAAAATCATAAAAGAAGGGAAAAACTTGATAACTTCTCAAGTATGCTCTCCTTTGCACCTAGTGTGATCTCGGAGGATCAGAAAAGAGTTATTGGTTTAGTAATTCTCTAAGTATGCTCTCTCTTCTCGCACCTAGTGTGATCTCAAGATCGAAAGAGAATTATTAGCCCAACTTTTAAAAAAAATAAAAAAAAATGACATGCATAGAGCAAGAGATCTTCAGGGAAGGTTTATAGCTAAAGCCAAGAGTTTGATTTTCATAAGTCCATCTTCTTCAAGGCATAGACCAGATCTACCACCATCTACCCCTAGCCTTAAGATTTTCGAAGTCAAGGAATGTACCGAATTAGAGGATTCTCCTATACCACCTACTAAAACCCACTTAGAAAACAAAGAGACTTTCTCTCATCCTTCCCAGAAGAACTAGAGGACTATAAGGACTCTAAAGAAACTATCATGGCAAAACAGGAAGTAATAAATAGAGGTGGAGGTAGAAGAGGAGGAGATAATGGAGATAACAATGGTAAGAAATGATGGTAGAAATAGGATTGTTGGGATTCCCTATAGTTGATGAGGGAAACTCATGCAACAATGAAAAATATTTCACCATATGTTCTCCCTAACTTTTATGGATTGGCAAGTGAGTGATCCCGAAACATTTCCTCGTTTGAGTTTAAGTAGTGTGCCGAACTTATGACTAAAAGGGAAGATTCTCAAAAACTCAAATTGTTTCCTTCAACATTGAAGGGACTGCTTTGCAATGGTTCATGGGATTAGCCACTCAATCTATCGTGACTTGGAATGATATGAAACAAACATTTTTGGATAGATACTTGGACTATTGTATGCCCACCAATCACAAGGATGAGGTATTTAAAATGATGCAAAAAGAAGATGAAAATTTGGAAGACTTAATTGAAAGATTTCAATACAACTTGAAAAGAGCAAAAGATGATGCAACTAGAGTAGCTAAACTTGAGAAAGCCTCCACAAAGCACAGATGAATGGATATATTTTAAAACAATGATAAAGTAGACATTTCTCAATCATTTTGACAGTTTAACTATGTATCCATCTCTCAAGAGGAAAATCTAAAACCCAGAAAGGCCTAGGGACTCTTTCTCTTATTAGGGGTCAACAAATCTGCAACCGGACTTGCAGAAGTAGATTGGTAATATGCTCGATGAGTTCAAAATCGATATCTTAGGTTTTTTAACAGAACAACTAGACACCCTTAAAATTCAAAACAAGCAAAGAAAAGCAACAAGATGCTTTAGCCATCTTTTAAAATGTAGAAAGAAACATGCTTTAAGGGAATGTCCCTTGGATGCAAAAAGTTGTAGAAACATGTATGATTTTCTCGAAAATCATGAGATCAAGGATCACACCAATCCCTCGGACTCAAAGTCGTTTTTCAAGAAGATCCAAATTAATAGAATCTCTCTGCTTTGTCGCAAGGAGACCTTGGCAAAGGACAACAATCTCTGCGGGTTTAATAACCCTATGAATCTTCAAACCCCACCAAATTGGAATCCTTGCAAAACCTTGGCCCCAACATCAAAATTCATATCACCATGGGCATGTGGGATGCAAAATCCTTATGGGAGATTTGCTCAATTTTATCAATATCCTCCATCTTTTCAAAATCAACAAGCTCCACAATTTCCAAGCCCAAATCCACAACTTTCATCGCCATTTCCCCCACAACAACAACCTTCTCAACAAAATACAAATCCTCAACCTGCTCCCATACCAACAAGACAAATCAACTTCCTTAAAATTTCTACCCATTGCCAAATCCTAACAATAAGAATCCTCAAACTACTTATATGGTAGAAGGACAACAATTTCCTACCTATATGATCGTTCCTCTCAACGATGTACAACTCGTATCCGGTAGAGTCTTAGAAAAACCTTCTATAGATATTCAAGAGCAAGATACCGAGGAGGACTCTCTCAAGTCAATAAGGGTTCGAGGAAGAATCTCTTCAAAATTCAAAAATTCAAAAAGAAAAAGAAAAGCTAACATCCACAACTCCTATAGTTGAGCAACTCGTATCTTCATCTACACCTCCTTTTCCTAAAGACTACAAATTGAAAAGGGGTGGAAAAACAAATCTTGTCGCCTAACTATGACTTTCTTGGATGAACTGAAGAATGTTTGTATCAAGATTCCATTGCTACAAGCCATTCGAGAAATTCCTATTCTAGCAAAAACCATAAAGGAGTTGAGTTTCAAAAGATCAGAAGGAAGCTAAAGGACACAAGAAGAATCCACCGGTGAAAGATTGCGTACATTATGATGGGAAAAATTACCATGCGTTAAGTATGTAGATCCAGAAGTCCAATTCACAAGACACATATAAATGGGATAGAAATTCCCCAAACACATTGATTGACTTAGGGGCCGCTATCAACATTATGGCATTTCGTACTTATGGAATGCTTAAAACTTCCTAACCTTTCTTTTACACCTACTTTATCGCAACTCGTACATCGACTTGCCATTAAACCGTATGGTGTATTAGAAGATATTTCGCCTCCTTAGATTCCTGGGAATATCCGCAGACTTTATGATTTTGACTCCCAAAAGTAATCTAGGAGGACATCCACTTATCTTAGGAAGACCTTGGTCACAATGCTCGATGCTTTTATTAGTTGTAGATCCGGAGACATGTACATTTCAAATGGTAATTCGACAAAGAAATTCAATTTGTATCCTCCAAAGAAGAGTAATCACGTAAATAGGAGACAATGAATGGGTCGATGATGAGAACACTATACACAACCTCGTTCTTACCATTTCCGAAATTAGTGAGGATAGTCAAATTCTCGAACACATTAGAAAATTCTGAGATAACTTCGAATATGACCCCACACAATTTCGCCTGGAATCGACATAGAATATTTATCATCAAGACAAATGTCTCTCTTTTACTCTATGGAAGAGTTTGGTATTCGCTATTGAGATTTTTCCGTAAAAGACATCGAATATCAATAAACATTTTGGAGAAATCACAACAAGAAGAACTAACCGTAATCTTGCAAAACATTCTACCGCATTTGCATGGGAGTATACCGACAAGAAGGGTATTGATCCTAAGACTTGCATCCATCATATCTATATTGAGGAAAACAAGAGACCAATCGACAACCTCAAAGAAGGATGAATCCAAATCTTAGGGAGATAGTGAAAGAAGAGCTCCAAAAAACTTCTCAATGTAAACGCATTTATCCAATTTCCGTATGTACTCGATGTAGTTTCTCCTCGGTTATAGTACCTAAAAAGAATGGTAAATGGAGAGTATGCATTGGATTGCTGTGGAATTGAATAAAGCAACTTTGAAGGATCACTTTCTCTTTGCCTTTTATTGATCGTGTATTAGATACATTAGCAGTAAAAAGTACTTTTCATTTTTGAGTCGGTTTTAGTGGCTATAATCAAATCTGTGTCGCACCGAAGATCAAGATAAGACCACATTTACTTGTCCATGGGGAACTTTTGCCTACCGAGTGCTTCCTTTTGGGTTATGTAATGCACCAAAGAATATTCCAAAGAGCAAGATTAGGAATTTTTTTCTGATCTAATATATGACTGTAGAGGTTTATATGGATGATTTTGCTGTATTTATGGTAATTCATTTAAGAGGCATTAGAAAATTTGAAAAAGTTCTCATAAGATGCAGAAACAAACCTTTCATTAAGCCATGAAAAATGCTTTACATGTTTACTCAAGGGATTGTTTTAGGACATCATATTTCAGGAGATGGGATTAAGGTTAGATAGATCAAAAGTTGAATTCATCTCCAAGTTGCCTATTCCAAATTGTCAAAGAGATGTTAAAGTTTTCAGACGATCAAGTTACCATAGAAGATTTATAGAAAAACTTCACTAAAATAGCATCTCCACTCTTCAAATTGCTTACAAAAGACTCGTGAATTTAAATGGGATCCCGATCACAATCACCTTTTGAAACTTTGAAAACAAGAATATCTCAAGCACCTATCTTGAGAGGACCAAATTGGAAACTTCCTTTCCATATTTCTACAGATAAGTTTTCGTACATGTACTCTTGACGTAAGGTCAAAAGATTTAATTCCTTATGCCATTTATTACACCAAGAAAATTCGACTCCACATAGTTAAACTATATCAGACCGAAAAAGATTTTAGCCGTTGTTCATGCAATTAATAAGTTTAGACATTACATAACAGTTGCGAAACTTTTATTCATACCGACCATTCTCGCAATGGATATTTAATGAACAACCCGTTACTAATGGCAAGAGTGACAAGATGGCTTTTACTTTTGCAAGAATTCAATATTACCGTGTTGATAGACCAGAAAAATGTTACGTAGCTGATTTTCGTCTAGGATTCAATACCAAAGAAGATTCTCCCGTAGAAGATAAGTTTCCCCAGATGAATATTTGTTTGCGTAACTATTAAGACCCCTTGGTATGCAGATATTGCTAACTATTTGGTTACGTGGAAACTACCTTCACATTTATTTCCAAGAGAAAAACGAAAGATTATTCGGTGAGAGTTCAAAATATTCATGGATTTCTACAACGAATTGTTTAAACAGCATGATTCTCAGATCGAAGATGTGTTGTGGAAGATGAAATGCCCGATATTCTTAAGGCATGTCATGATGAACCATGCGCTTTATTATTCATGACAAAAGGACTCCGCCTATGTAACTTTCCTTGGGATATTATTGGCCTTCCCTATTCAAAGATGCAAAACAATATGTCAAAAGGTGTGATAAATTTCCGCTAAAGAGTATGGAAACTCTACCCTTTCGAAAATGAAATGCCATTGCAAACACAGGTACTCATTAAACCCTTGAAAAATGGGCTTTAGATTTCATCAGACCTATTAATCCACCATCTGGGCAAAAGAAGTATATATTGGTTTGCACCGATTATGTTACTAAATGGGTAGAAGCTAAAGCATTAGTATCTCTGCCATCGAAAATCTTGGCTTGTTCATTTTCTTTATGAGGATATTTTTACCGTCAGAAGTTCCAAGAGAAATTGTAACATCGTGGAGCCAATTCACATCCAATTTGCAGAAGTTGATGGAAGAATACAAAATCAAGCACAGAAGATCTACTCCTTACCATCCACAAGCAAATGGTCAAGTGAGTCCACAAACAAAGTTCTTGAAAGTATCATCACCAAAACTGCTCATCTGTTACAAGAGATTAAAGTAAAGGCTTCCAGAAGCCTTGTGGGCCCACAACTACATGGAGGAATACAACAGGACATTCTCTATGAACTTGTTTATGGGAAAGAAGTCTTGCTCCCCATTGAGTTCCAATTCAAGACCTTCAAGATAGCAGTTTGTATTGGGGATGGACTTATCGTAAGCCCAAAAGCATAGAATGGAGTGCTGAATGAGCTAGATGAGATCAGACAAGAAGCACCAAGAACCGATCTAGTTCAATATCAAAGAACTAAATGGCATGACAAATGAGGATTGCAGAGAAGAAGTTTCAAGAAGGATATTGGGCATTGTTATTGACCTTAAAGCCAAGATTTTCAAGGGACACTTGTGACTACTGGTTTGGGCCATATGAGATTGACAAGATCTTTAGCAATGGAGCCGTAAGAACTTACACCATTGATGAGTTTTCAAACTCCTTATTGCGAATGGCCATAGATTGAAAGTTTATCATAAGTCACTCTCTAAAGAGATTTTGTCAAGTTGTTTCAAGAAAGTTTCGAGAATCGTCGGTACGTAAGAATTCTTCTTCTCCACTCGGGGCCTAGCTTTTGTTTTTCAAGTTTAAAAAAAAAAAAAAAAAAAAAGAGAAAAAAAATGGTATAAGCCCGAAAACCAATCATTGATTGGAGAAGCCTTAAGGCGTAAAATATGGGGTGAAAACTTTATCACCGAATAATTTCATATTTTCCAAAAATCATTTTCCTTCATTTCATTTCATTTCACCACCTAGTTCCATTTCATTCCACTTCATTTCATCCATTCCATCAATAAAAATCTTTTTTATGACCATTTCCACTCGGTCATCCGTCATTTGTTCATTTCTATTCAACCAAGTAATAGTCAGAAAGCCGGGCTTCCATACCGACATCTCGTTTCCTCGTTGTACCGACTCAGCGCTTCCGCAACAAGGCATTCCAGCCTACTACTCGTTTTCAAAGAGAATGTACACGCTTGTTATTTCTATAATTATGAAATAAAATGCAGGAGAGAGGATCAATGTAACATTCAAGACACTAATGAAGATCAACTGGCTGAAGACCAAGGGCAAAGCAAGGATTCCAAAGGTATGAATAAATTTTATTTCAAATAGTATTGAAAAACACATTTTTATATAGTTTTAAACCAGTGGAGCTCACCCATAACGCGCAATGATTATATTGATACCCTGCAGAACCTTCCACGATCTCCATGTTATCCTCTTGCATTTATTCACAAACTCGTTTCATCATTGAAATTCCGATTTTCACTCATGTTCCAATATCCCACCGTAGATAATGAGACGTATTTGAGTTGAAAAAGGACTCTACAAGCCGCATAACTTCATAATCATTGATTGAAACGTGCTCATATTTATTACACAACAACAATTAAACGCGCCGAATGCATTATACTTTGTTAACCCTTTGTCGTGTCTCCGTCGTGTTTAAAAAACCCCACTCTACTCATTCTCACTCCCTCGTTTCACTCCATTTCGTCTCGCTCACTCACTCCCGTATATCTACCCAATGCCGCCCCTACTCCATTCCGTTTATGGTGCTCATTTCCATTTTATGATAACATCCTCTACGTATCGCGCTTGATCCGTGTATTCCATCACCCATTTCCACGCAAAACCCCCGCGCAGGCAAACTTGTGAAGCACGCAGAAGGTGAAATGGGGAAATTATTAAGGAGCAGAGTCGAAGGACCGAAGTTTATAAGAGGGATATCCGCAAGAAAAGAGATGTCGAGGAAAGCAATTGTCGCGTTTTTTTTGTCTTAGTTCGTGGTTACCAAAGCGGTAGAAGTTACAAAGCGTTTGCAAGATCATTTGATGGCTCGAAGCGTGTTGGAGACCTCGTTTTTGGTCAATGAAGCATCAATAGCAATGTTTCCGCGCAGCTTCTTCGTGGAAGGAGAACGTTGGTTCAAAAATAAAAGTATCGTTGATGAGGCATGGAGAACAATCCTGTATTTAAATCAAGGTATGGATATCATCGTTTTTAAAAAGAGGAATCCCCCGTGCATGCAATAAAAGAAGAATGGGTCACTTTAATACTAATTGTTCGTAAATTTATTACATGTGAAGGCCGTTTTGGGTCTATGTACATGTACCATACCAAAGTTATCGATGAATTTTCTTCTGAAAAACCAAAACTCTCAATCTCCCCCTTATTTTCTATTCAATAATAAAGAAAATGGTTGTGACCGTTCAAAAACACTTGGGAGATGTAGAGCCTCATCTTTATCACCACGGCCTTATAAAAATTCTCGATTGAAAAGGAGCTAAAGGAAAGAAAAGATACATGGGAACAATTCCTAGTTAGAAACTTCTTTTTGAAGAACCTCGTGAAATTTCTCGAAGGTAGTTCAATTAGAAGGAGTAGAAGAAAGAGAATGAATGTTGAAACCCAAATTGCTCCTACTCAGAAATTCCTCAAGAATTAGCACAAAGAAAAAGAAGTAGAAGGAAAAGAACAATAGATGAAATCCAAAATACTTCTACTACTACTAAGAAAAAAATTGATAAAGAAGAGAGATTGGTAAAAAGGAAGAAGAAGGAAATCAAAGCTAAGAAGCCAATAATACCAAAAGGAAAAAAGAAATTATTGAGGTCGTCCATAAAACTCCTTCTTCTCGAAGAAGAAGATCACCAAATACTCTCTCGGGAAGATTAGCTTATCTTCAAAAACAGAGCATCTATATCCAAGAAGGCAAGACAGAAAACAAGAACAAAAGGGTCGTGTACCAAAGGAAGATGTGAGGAGAAGCAACAGGCTTAAGGGAAAATTGAGAAAAACACAAATTAAGGGTCCTCATTTCATTGATTCGTGAGGAGACATCTCAACAAATTTCCAACCGACCATAGTCCATTTCACTTTTCGCTAGTGAACCCGACTCCTTTCACTCCCAATCGACAATGAGCATACTCCATCTTATTCTCAAAGAAATATTGATGTAAGTCTTCCCTGCCGCATTTTGAACATAATTCTCCCTTGCAGCATTTTGGGACAGCCCAATGAAAATGACACCCAAGTAGACCCCAAGCAGCAGGAGGTATATGATCATATAGAATCCTTGAAAAGGCAACATGTGTCCAAGTAATTCTTCCATTCAGCCTCATACATTGCAGATGATTTAGTTCAGCCATTAAACAGAAATTTTTTGAGTCGTGGAGTTTTTAAATCACATATCAAAAATGAAAAATGAAACACCGAAAAGAACAAGGCAAACTGACAAGATCATCCATGATAATACTATGTTACATTTGGGAATTTGGCAAAAGAAGAATAAGAAATTAAAAAGGAAATGCCAGAATTGGAGTATACTTGTGAATATCAAATTTAGGTGCTTAATGAAGAAACCTTAATGATGGCAAGAATACCAAAGAAGAAGAGAAGGGGTTGACAGCTGCTGAAGTATCAAGGCACATGAACTGAACAAAGAGTATCAAAATTTTGGTTGCATGAGGGACATGCATCACCTTCACAAAGGGGGTATGTTGAGTCCCGAATTTGCATCTTTTCCATACACTTTTCCATACCTTTTTCACTCACCTAAACCTCCCAAATTGTCAATATCATGTGCAAAAGGGCATCTACCATGGTTTTTAATTATGTTTTTGTGTTTTCTATTTGATCTAGATTTTGTCTATTCAACATGGGACCTTGCCACTTCTTTCCGTGCTCTCTGCCGCAACTTTCCGTGCCTATTTTGTGGAAATCTATGCTGCTGGTGTGTCTACAGGAAACGAGCCACATGTTATGCCAGAATGACGTGGGACACATGTCTGTCCTATTGGTTCAAGCAACCTGTCCAAAGAAGCCGCTGGCCAAAGGCGTCCACGTGGAGGTCAACTATGGAGTTTCATGTCACGACTGCTGCACATAAACATCCATACTACGTTTCTAAGCTTGCGAGGTTAAATCGACATCCGTGCGTAGCTCTAGGAAACAACTAAGCATCCATTCCTCTGAGATTCACTTTCTCCAGCACACACATACTCCTGTTATCCTGTGGACGTAAAAATTATGCTCGCCATCATGAACTTTAGGAGATACATAGCTTATTGTTATATGTAGCGTTTGCATACGCACATAAAGTTAGTTTTTAGTTGATAGTTGCCTATGTTCGTGAATGTACTCTATTATCCGTTAGTTTTCTTGTAGTGATTAGGCAGCTCTGGAGCTGCCGTAACACTATCATTCTGTAATGAATCGCTTGTTAATATGAGAAGACTCTCGTTTCAAAATTTAATTCGTGTTTCCGAGGATCAGCACAAGGCCGGTGGTAGAGGCCCCCTCGCTTCGCCCAAGGTTTTGTGTATTAGTGTACATTTCTCATTTCATTTCCTTTAAAATTCATTGTATCATAATCCATCCAGCATATATTCATACTTTGCGCTTGTTTCATTTCCTCGTTTATACATTTCCATAATTTCCATTTCATTTCGTCTTTCATGTTTTATGATTGTTAATCATCGATCAGCTTTCTTGATTGCGAAAGTTTTAGATAGACAAAATTTCATTTTTATAGCATTTTGACTAATGACATGAAACCAATATCGTTCGTCAGTTTGCTTATAGCTTTTGTTTAACTTCGGTTTTGCTTTGTACATTTGGGTTTTGTTATCCGATCTTAAATAGTTAAATTTAGATATATTAAGTCGCTCATAGCGTCT
This sequence comes from Pinus albicaulis, assembly GCA_034641835.2. Classification (NCBI taxonomy): domain Eukaryota; kingdom Viridiplantae; phylum Streptophyta; class Pinopsida; order Pinales; family Pinaceae; genus Pinus; species Pinus albicaulis. The sequence goes on along the minus strand of CM076570.1, from coordinate 138,743,619 downwards.
TCGATTGTTCTCCAAAGCTACACTGGACCGATGGTGAGGGACCGCATTATGAAATGTGTAGTTCAAAGATAGTTTCTTTTCTGCAAAATTAGATATATTAAATCATGTATGACATCTTCATATTGTTCGAAAGCTGCTGTACCGGACCGATGCGAGGGGATTGAATCATGAGTGTATGGTTTAGTATTAGTTTACTTTGTTAAATTAAATATCATTACACAAGTTGTTTATGATTACTTCCGAAAGTCATAGCTGGTCTAATGATGAAGGGTCGAAAATGAATCGATGTAATCCGATTTAGATTTATTTTGTTGCAATTTTGAACTTCTTAAGATAGCTTTTTTGTGTTTAGTTACAGCAAGAATAGTTTGGTTTTCATGTTCACTAGTTTACCGTTTTGATTCATTAGATTAGCAAGACCTTTTCATTTCAAGCATAAAGAAGACACTTTTACTTTCTTTTTCAAGTCTTGTCTGGCTAATTCTCAATTTGTTTTTAAAAGTTTCAAGTTGGTAAATCATTTAGGGGATATCACTTCTCGAATAAATATAACCAAACTTGTTTTTCATTTTAGAATTTCCATTTCACCTTAGAAAGACCAAAAAACGAAAAAAAGTTAAGAAATAGGTTATCTTGCACATATAAGCGCCCGCACTTCATCACCATTCTGATTAGAAAATTAAATGCAATTTAGGACACACTAAATTGACCAAACATTTTGGCGCTCAAGTACGGAAGTGTAACTAGGTAGCCAATTTCTTAAAAAAACATAAAATCATAAAAGAAGGGGAAAACTTGATAACTTCTTGGCATGCTCTCCCTTCGCACCTAGTGTGATCCGGAGGATCAGAAAAGAGAGTTATTGGTTTAGTAATTTCTTAAGTATGCTCTCTTCTTGCACCTAGTGTGATCCGGAAGATCGTAAAGAGAATTATTAGCCCAACTTTTTAAAAAAATAAAAAATGACATGCATAGAGCAAGAGATTCTAGGGGAAGGTTTATAAATTTTCCTAAAGCCAAGAGTTCGATTTTCATAACTCCATCTTCTTCAAGGCATAGACCAGATTCACCACCATCTACCCCTAGCCTTAAGATTTTTGGAAGTCAAGTGAACAAATTAATTAGAGGGGATTCCTCCTGCACCACCCACTAAACCCACTTAGAAAAACAAAGAGACTTTCTCATCCTTCCTTGGTAGAAGAACTAGAGGACTATAAGGACTCTAAAGAAACTATCATGAAGGTGAGAAGTAATAAATAGAGGTAGAGGTAGAAGAGGAGGAGATAATGGAGATAACAATGGTAAAGGAAATGATGGTAGAAATAGGGATTTGTTGGGATTCTATAGTTGATGAGGAAACTCACAACAATGAAAATATTTCACCATCTCGTTTCCTCCCTAACTTTTATGATCATGTATGAGATCCCGAAGGTCATTTCCGTTTGAGTTTGGAAGTAGTGTGCCGAACTTATGACTATATGGAAGATTCTCAAAACTCAAACCGTTTCCTTCAACATTGAAGGGATCTCGCTTTGCAATGGTTCATGGGATTAGCCACTCAATCTATCGTGACTTGGAATGATATGAAACAAATATTTTTGGATAGATACTTGGACTATTGTATGCCCACCAATCACAAGGATGAGGTATTTAAAATGATGCAAAAGAAGATGAAAATTTGGAAGACTTAATTGAAAAGATTTCAATACAACTTGAAAAGAGCAAAGATGAGCAACTTTAGATACTGAAACCTTGAAAGCCCTCCTATTAAAAGCCATTAGAGATGAATGGATAGACATTTTAAACATGATGGGGAAAGGAGACATTTCTCAACTTCCATTTCGTGATATACCGTAACTATGTATCCATCTCTCAAGAGGAAAATCTAAAACCGGAAAAGGGCCTAGGGACTCTTCTCTTATTAGAAGCAATAAAACTGGAATCGGGATCGGTAAGTAGGGCAGAGATTGGTAATATGCTTGATGAGTTCAAAACTGATATCTTAGGGAGCCTTGAACAACCAGCCACCCTTAAAATTCAAAAACAAGGTAGTGCTGCAGTCAGTATGCTTTAGCCATCTTTTGTCCGAAATGTAGAAAGAAACATGCTTTAAGGGAATGTCCCTTGGATGCAAAAGTTGTAGAAACATGTATGATTTTCTCGTAAAATCATGAGATCAAGGATTGTCCTTCAATCCCTGGACTCAAAGCTGTTTTTCAAGAAGATCCAAATTCAACAGAATCTCTCTCGTTTGGCCTATACACCTTGACAGGACAACAATCTCAAGGGTTTAATAACCCTATGAATCTTCAAACCCCACCAAATTGGAATCTCTGGCAAAAACCTTGGCCCCAACATCAAAATTCATATCAGCCATGGGTACAGGGGATGCAAAATCCTTATGGGAGATTTGCTCAATTTTATCAATATCCTCCATCTTTTCAAAAAATCAACAAGCTCCACAATTTCCAAGCCCAAATCCACAACTTTCATCGCTATTTCCACAACAACAACCTTCTCAACAAAAATACAACTCAACTCATGCTCCCATACCAACAGAAGACAAATCAACTTCCAACTCAGCCATTGCCAAATCCTAACAATAAGAATCCCTCAAACTACTTATATGGTAGAAGGACAACAATTTCCTACCTATATGATTGTTCCTCTCAACGATGTACAACCTGACCGTAGAGTCTTAGAAAACCTTCTATAGATATTCAAGAGCAAGATACCTCCGAGGAGGACTCTCTTCAAGTCAATATGGGTTCCGAGGAAGAATCTCTTCAAAATTCAAAAATTCAAAAAGAAAAAGAAAGCTTAACATCCACAACTCCTATAGTTGAGCAACCTCGTATCTTCATCTACACCTCTCTTTCCTGAAAAGACTACAAATTGAAAAGGTGGAAAAACAAATCTTTTTGCCTAACTATGACTTTCGATGAATTGAAGAATGTTTGTATCAAGATTCCATCACATAAGCCATTCGAGAAATTCCTATTCTAGCAAAACCATAAAGGAGTTGAGTTTCAAAAAGATCGTGAAGGAAGCTAAAGGACACAAGAAGAATCCACCGGGTAGGAAAGATTGCAGACATTATGTGATGGGAAAAATTACCATGCGTAAGTATGTAGATCCAGAAGTCCAATTGTCAAGACACATAAATGGGATAGAAATTCCAAACACATTGATTGACTTAGGGGTCGCTATCAACATTATGAGTAGACAGACTATGGAACAGCTTAAAACTTCCTAACCTTCTTTACACCTACTTTATTGCAACTTTGTATCGATCTATTATTAAACCGTATGGTGTATTAGAAGATATTTCGCCTCCTTAATTTTCGGGGAATATCCGTATACTTTATGATTTTGACTCCCAAAAGTAATCTAGGAGGACATCCACTTATCTTAGGAAGACCTTGGCCGGCCACACCGATGCTTTTATTAGTCAGAGATCCGGAGACATGTACATTTCAAATGGTAATTCGAAAAGAAATTCAATTTGTATCATCCAAAGAAGAGTAATCATTTAAATAGGAGACAATGAATGGGTCGATGATGAGAACACTATACAACCTCGTCTTTGAGCCATTTCCTCGAAATTAGTGAGGATAGCCGGTCAAATTTCGAACACATTAGAAAATTTTGGAGATAACTTCGTACGATGACCCCAATACCCCGCCTGAATCGACAGAATATTTATCATCGAAGACAAATGTCTCTTTACTCTATGGAAGAGTTTGCACTTCGCTATTGAGATTTTTTCCGAAAAGACATTGAATATCAATAAACATTCGAGAAATCACAACAAGAAGAACTAACCGTAATCTTGCAAAAACATTCTACCGCATTTGCATGGGAGTATACCGACATGAAGGGTATTGATCCTAAGACTTGCATCCATCATATCTATATTGGAGGAAAATAAGAGAGACCAATCGTACAACCTCAAAGAAGGATGAATCCAAATCTTAGGGAGATAGTGAAAGAAGAGCTCCAAAAACTTCTCAATGTAAAATCTATTTATCCAATTTCGTATAGCCGATGGGTTTCTCCTTTGGTTATGACCTAAAAAGAATGGTAAATGGAGAGTATGCATTGATTACGTGGAATTGAATAAAGAAACTTTGAAGGATCACTTTCCTTTGCCTTTTATTGATCAAAGTATTAGATACATTAGCAGTAAAAAGTACTTTTCATTTGGATGGTTTTAGTGGCTAATCAAATTCAAATGCACCTAAAGATCAAGATAAGACCACATTTACTTGTCCATGGGGAACTTTTGCCTACCGAGTGCTTCCTTTTGGGTTATAATGCACCAAAATAAATATCTCCAAAGAGCAAGACTAGGAATTTTTTCTCGATCTAATATATGATTGTGTAGAGGTTTATATGGATGATTTTGCGTTTATGGTAATTCATTCAAGAGGCATTAGAAAATTTGGAAAAAAGTTCTCATAAGATGTAAAGAAACAAACCTTTCATTAAGCCAGAAAATGCTTTATGATGTTTAATGAAGGGATTGTTTTAGGACATCATATTTCAGGAGATGGGATTAAGGTTGATAGATCAAAAGTTGAAGTCATCTCCAAGTTGCCTATTCCAAATTGTCAAAGAGATGTTAGAAGTTTTCTAGGATTTACCGGTTACTACAGAAGATTTATAGAAAACTTCACTAAAATAGCATCTCCACTCTTCAAATTGCTTACAAAAGACTCGTGAATTTAAATGGGATCCCGATTGTCAATCAGCCTTTAAACTTTGAAAACAAGAACATCTGGCACCTATCTTCGAGAGGACCAAATTGGAAACTTCCTTTCCATATTTCTACAGATGTTTTCGGACATGTTTCTTGAGCGAAGGTCAAAAAGATTTAATTCTATGCCATTTATTACACCAAGAAAATTTGACTCCCACAGTAGTTAAACTACATCGTGACCGAAAGATTTTTTAGCCGTTGTTCATGCAATTAATAAGTTTAGACATTACATAACAAAGCAGAAACTTTTATTCATACCGACCATTCTGCAATTAGATATTTAATGAACAAACCTAAGCATTAATGGCAGAGTGACAAGATGGCTTTTACTTTTGCAAGAATTCAATATTACCGTGTTGGATAGACCAGGAAAACAGCGTAGCCGATTTCGTCTAGGGATTCGTACTAAAGAAGATTCTCCCCCGTAGAAGATAAGTTTCCCGATGAATATTTGTTTGCGTAACTATTAAGACCCTCGTATGCGTATATTGCTAACTATTTGGTTACGTGAAAACTACCTTTCACATTTATTTCCAAGAGAAAAACGAAAGATTATTCAAAAGAGAGTTCAAAATATTCATGGATTTCTAACGAATTGTTTAAAATGTACGTATCTTGTGATCGAAGATGGGTCAGGAAGATGAAATGCCCTATATTCTTAAGGCATGTCATGATGAACCATGCTACGACACTTCGCGACAAAAGGACGGCCTATAAAATCCTTCTGGGATATTATTGGCCTCCCTATTCAAAGATGCAAAACAATATGTCAAAAGGTGTGATAGTCGCCAAAGAGTAGGGAAACCTACCCTTTCAAATGAAATGCTATCGCAAAACACAGTACCTAACAACCTTTGAAAAATGGGCTTAGATTTCATCGACCTTATTAATCCACCATCTAAGCAAAAGAAGTATATTGGTTTCAGACCGATTATGTTACTAAATGGGTAGAAGCTAAAGCATTAGTATCCGTTTACCGAAAATTCAGCTTGTTCATTTTCTTTATGAGGATATTTTTACTCGCTTTGGTGTTCCAAGAGAAATTTAACAGACGGGAGCCAATTCACATCCAATTTGGTGGAGAAGTTGATGAAGAATACAAAATCAAGCACAGAAGATCTACTCCTTACCATCCACAAGCAAATGGTCAAGTGGAGTCTGACAAACAAAGTTCTTGAAAGTATCATCACCAAAATTGTTCATCTACATGTAAGAGATTGGGCGTAAGGCCGTACTCTCAGGCCTACAGAACTACATGGAGGAATACACAGACATTCTCCCTATGAACTTGTTTATGGGAAAGAAGTCTTGCTCCCCATTGAGTTCCAAGTCAAGACCTTCAAGATAGCAGTCACTTGGGGATGGACTTATCGTAAGCCCAAAAGCATAGAATGGAGCAAAGCTTGGAATGAGCTAGATGAGATCGTACAAGAAGCAATTCTAAGAACCGATCTAGTTCAATATCAAAGAACTAAATGGCATGACAAATATATCAAAGAGAAGAAGTTTCTCCAAGAAGGAGATTGGGCATTGTTATTTGACTCCAAGTTTAAAGATTTTCAAGGGAAATTTCAGACCATTGGCTTGGGCCATATGAGATCGATGGGGAAGATCTTTAGCAATGGAGTCAGAAGAATCAAGACCATCGATGATGTTTCAAACTCCTCTTTATTGTGAATGGCCATAGATTGAAAGTTTATCATAAGCCACTCTCTAAAGAGGATTTTGTCAAGTTGTTTCAAGAAAGTTCAGAATCAGCCGGCAGCGTAAGAATTCTTCTTCTCCACCACCCTAGCTTTTGTTTTTCGTTAAAAAAAAAAAAAAAAAAAAAGAGAGAAAAAAAAATGGTATAAGCCTCGAAAACCAATCATTGATCGGGCAAATTTTGTTGCCGTAAAATATGGGGTGAAAATCTGGGGACACTCGACACTCTATATTTTCCAAAAACATCCGTCTTTCATTTCATTTCATTTCACCACCCACTCCATTTTCATTCCACTTCATTTCATTTCACTTCATTCCACTTCATTTCGTCCACGATCAATAAAATCTTTTTTATGACCATTTCCACCGGTCAATCGTCATTTGTTCATTTCTATTCAACCAAGTAATAGTCGAAGGGCTTGAATCGACATCCGTTTCCGCACCGACCTGGGCTCGCACCAGGCGTATCTCCGCGCCTACTACTCAAAGAGAATGGGGAGCAATGCTTTTTTATTTCTATAATTATGAAATAAAATGCAGGAGAGAGGATCAATGTAACATTCAAGACACTAATGAAGATCAATCACTGAAGACCAAGGGAAAAGCAAGGATTCCAAAGGTATGAATAAATTTTGTATTTCAAATAGTATTGAAAAACACACATTTTTTATATAGTTTTAAACTATGAGCTCTACCCATAACGCGTAATGATTATATCGATGTATCTCCCGTAACCTTCCACGATCTCCATGTTATCCTCTTGCATTTATTCACAAACGGTTTCATCATTGAAATTCTCGATTCTCACTCATGTTCCAATATCCCACCGTAGATAATGAGACGTATTTGAGTTGAAAAAGGACTCTTACAAGCCGCATAACTTCATAATCATTGATTGAAACGTGTTCATATTTATTACACAACACCAAAATTCAAAACACTACTTCTCGAATGCATTATACTTTGTTAACCTCTTTGTCGTGTCTCTCCGTCGTGTTTAAAAACCCCACTCTACTCATTCTCACTCCTCGTTTCACTCCATTTCGTTCCTTTTGCTCACTCTCACTCCCCCGTATATCTACTCTGCCGCCTTACCTCCATTCCGTTTATGGTGCTCATTTCCATTTTATGATAACATCCCCACAAGACAGTGCTTGGATCCTCGTGTATTCCATCGTTCCATTTCCACTTAAACCTCGCAGGCAAACTTGTGAAGCACAGAGAAGTGAAATGGGAAAATTATTAAGGCGAGGCCCAAGGACCGAAGTTTATGAGGATATCCGCAAGAAAAAGAGATGCTGAGGAAAAAAAAGCTAAATGGCCGCGTTTATTCGTAAATTCGGTGGTTACCACAGAGAAGTTGGCAAAAAGCGTTTGCAAGATCATTCGATGGCTCGGAAGCAAGTTGGATACCTCAAGTTTTTGGTCAATGAAGCATCAATAGCAATGTACCTACGCAGCTTCTTCGTGAAGGAGAACGTTGTTCAAAAAATAAAAGTATCGTTGATGAGGCATGGAGAACAATCCTACGAAATCAAGGTATGGATATCACCGTTTTAAAAGAGGAATCCTCGTGCATGCAATAAAAGAAGAATGGGTCACTTTACTACTAATTGTTCAGAAATTTATTACATGTGAAGGCCGTTTTGGGTCTATGTACATGTACCATACCAGGCTATTGATGAATTTTCTTGAAAACCAAACTCTCAATCTCCTCTTATTTTCTATTCAATAGCTTAAAGAAAATGGCTGTGACCGTTCAAAAACACTTCGAGATGTAGAGCCTCATCTTTATCACCACACGCCTTATAAAAATTCTGATTGAAAAGGAGCTAAAGGAAAGAAAAGATACATGGGAACAATTCCTAGTTAGAAACTTTTTGAAGAACCTCAAGAAATTTCTCAAGGTAGTTCAATTAGAAGGAGTAGAAGAAAGAGAATGAATGTTGAAACCCAAATTGCTCCTACTCAGAAATTCCCGCAAATTAGCACAACAAAAGAAGTAGAAGGAAAAGAACAATAGATGAAATCCAAAAATACTTCTACTACTACTATGAAAAAAATCGATAGAAGAGAGATTGGTAAAAAGGAAGAAGAAGGAAATCAAAGCCAAGAAGCCAATAATACCAAAAGGGAAAGAAATTATTGAGGTCGTCCATAAAACTCCTTCTTCCTCAAGAAGAAGATCACCAAATACTCTCTTGAAAGATTAATATCTTCAAAACAAGACATCTATACTCAAGAAGGCAAGAGACAGAAAACAAGAACAAAAGGGCTTGGTACCACAAAGACAGGAGGAGAAGCAAACAGTTTAAGGGAAAATTGAGAAAAACACAAATTAAGGGCTCCTATCATTGATTTGGGTGAGGAGACATCCCATCAGCCTCCAACCGACCATAGTCCATTTCAAATTTTCGCTAGTGAACCCGACTCCTTTCACTCCCAAATCGACAATGAGCATACTCCATCTTATTCTCGCAAAATATTACGTGTTCTCCTGCCGTATTTTGAACATAATTCTCCTCGCGCATTTTGGGGACAACCAATGAAAATGACACCCAAGTAGGACTCCCAAGTGTGCCAGGAGGTATATGACTATATAGAATCCTTTGGAAAAGGCCACAGTCCAAGTACCTCTTCCATTCAGCCTCATACATTATATGATGATTTAGTTCACTATTAAAACAAAATTTTTTGAGCCGGGAGCTTTTAAATCGGCATATCGCTAAAAATGAAAAATGAAACACCGAAAGAACAAGGCAAACTCGACAAGATCATCCATGATAATACTATGTTACATTTGGGAATTTGGCAAAAGAAGAATAAGAAATTAAAAAGGAAATGCCGTAAATTGAGCAAACAGCACTCGTGAAATACTTATCAAACTAGTGCTTAATGAAGAAACCCGTAATGATGGCAAGACCAAAGAAGAAGAGAAGGGGGTTGGATGTGTCAGGTCAAGCATCAAGGCACATGAACCTAACAAAGAGTATCAAAAATTTTGGTTGCATGAGGACATGCAACACCTTCACAAAGGTGTTGAGTCCCGAATTTGCATCTTTTCCATACACTTTTCCATACCTTTTCACCACCTAAACCTCCCCAAATTGTCAATATCATGTGCAAAAGGGTATCTAACATGGTTTTTAATTATGTTTTGTGTTTTCTATTTGATCTAGATTTTGTTCATTCACCATGGACCATACTTTCCACAAATACGTAACTTTCCAGCCTATTTTGTGTAAAATCTTATGCTGTATGTGTGCTCCATAAGGGAAAACGAGCCACAAGGTGCTTAGAATGACGTGGACATGGTTCGTGTCCTAGTCATTCAAGCAACCTGCCCAAAGAAGCCGCGCCATGGCGTCCACGTGGAGGTCAACTATGGAGTTTCATGCTCACTTCGACTCGTTTTCGTGGCACATAAACATCCATACGGCCGTTTCTAAGCTTATGGAGGTTAAATCAACATCTCGTGCGTAGCTCCTCGAGTTGAATCTGGCATCCACCTTCCGTAGATTCACTTTCCAACACGGCCATACTCCTATATCCGTGGACGTAGTGGTCTACGTGCTCGCCATCATGAACTTTAGGAGACAACATAGCTTTTTTATTGTTATATATGTAGCGTTTGCATACGCACATAAAGTTAGTTTTTAGTTGATAGTTGATGTTCAGGAATGTACTCGTTATCCGTTAGTTTTCTTTGTAGTGATTACGTTGTTCCCTCGAGCCGTAACACCATCATTCGAATGAACTCGCTTGTTAACAGTGAGAAGAATTTTTCAACTTAATTCGTGTTTGAGGATCGTTACCATGTCAAACAGATAAACTTCGTCGTTTGCAGGCTTTGTGTATTAGTGTACATTTCTCATTTCATTTTCCTTTAAAATTCAGCCATTCTTCAATCCATCCATATGTTCATACTTTGGCAAATTGTTTCATTTCTCGTTTATACATTTCCATAATTTCCATTTCATTGCCTTTTCATGTTTTATGATCGTTAATCACCGATCGCCTTTCTTGATTTATATTTTAGATAGACAACCCATTTTTATAGCATTTTGACTAATGACATGAAACAAACATTGTTCTCGCTAGTTTGCTTTCATGCCTTTGTTTAACTTCGCCTTGTTTGTACATTTCGCCTTTGCTTATCTCGATTTAAAATAGTTAAATTCTAGATATATTAAGTCATTATGATGCCTTTCATTGTTCTGGTAACAGAAATTGGACTCACAGAGACCCTACTATGAAATGTGTAGTTCAAACATTAGGCTTTTCTCAAAATTAGATATATTAAATCATAAAGTATGATTTTCAACAGCCCGAAACAAGTTAAATTTTGACCTATTATTATATTTGAATCATATATATTAGTATTATTTACTTTCCTCGCAAAATTAAATATCAACATAATAAGTTAATAGGATTACCCAAATTCATAGTCAGTCTAATGATGAAGGGTCAAAAATAACCATGTGGAATCTGATTTAGATTTGATTTTGCTACCTTTAATTTCCTACATAGTTTCTTTTGTGTTTAGCTCTGGCAGCAAGAATAGTTTGGTTTTCATGTTCACTAGTTTACCTGTTGATTCATTAGATTAGCAGACCTTTTCATTTTACAGCACACTTACTTTTCTTTCAAGTCTTGTCATTGAATTTCAATTTGCTTTTAAAAGTTTGCCAGTAAATCATTATAGGGGATATCACTCTGAACAAATAGTGACCAACTTTGTTTTTCATTTCAATTTCTAGCTTCAATTCCAGAAAGACCAAAAACGAAAAAGTTATGGGGCTGTATGAGTCTCACATATAGTGCGCCGCACTTCATCACTATTTAGACTCCTGATTTATTTAAATTAAATGCTACAATTTATAGACCACACTAAATTGACCAAACACCATTCGATGGCTTTTTCAACAAGTTCAAAGAAGAGAATCATGAAATTCATGTTTCAACTGCTTTTGTTCAACAAAAACCATGGTATGTAAAACCTATCACCGTACGTGACACTTAATAAGTGCCATTATCATGTAATGAGTTATATTAAGACACATTCGATTTTGGTAGAACATTTGGAAGGATTCACATCCTCCTTCCACTATCCATGATTTCATATTCAAATTCTATGTGAAAGAGAAAGCATGAACTATTTTACGAAAGGTTATAAATGTGGTTGGTGGTAAAAATTCAACAGATTGTGGAAATTTGACTAAATTTCCAAAACAAATATCATATTGATATAAATGATCAATCGTTGTCCAACATGAAAGTGAAAATGAAATATATGAATATATCCAGTAAGACCACGATTCAAGGTGAAAATAGTGTTAAAAGTGATTAATTACGGAAGAAGAAGTTTTAAGATAGACTTTGAGAAAGTTGAGGTAGAAATTTACAATCACACCAAGAATTCATAGAGTTTGATGGCAGATTTACAATTCAAAAATCCTCAAAGATTTTTTTTCCAAATGTATATCTACTTGTCAATAATTGATTTTGCGTAAAACTACACATTTGTTCCACAAAAAGCTAAATCAAAGGAATACTATCAATTTAAATGTCTCCATGCTTTTCCATATCTATATAGACATGTCGAACAAAATTTCCGATCATATAGAAAGCACCAAAGGAAAATCACAATATATTATTAAAGAATATCAATGAGGAGTTAGTGACTAATTTATGTTGAATATGATACATATTTTGTACAAATATTGTTTTAAAATTTTATGATTCTCTGAAAAATCATGGAATAACATTCAATGAAAATTGATATGGTTAGATGGATGTGCAGTGTCAATTCAAATCTGCACACAATCATTATTTTGGTTATGTTTTCTTCATAAGAAACCCGCATTAAACAATGTTGGAATTTTTTTGAGACTAGCCATTGAAAAGGAGAGCATGACTATATAGGCATGTATAAAACGAGCATCAAGATATCAAATGAACCCTTTTGCAAGTCAATTTGTGGATGCTAAAGAAGTTGTTCAATGGTGCATCACTACCTAAGCTAGAGACTAAACCGATCAAGGGAAGTGCAAAGGTACATTAAATTTAATTTTATCGGATATCTAATTTTAAATTGTGTACAATTATCACAATGATTATCTTCACGATTCTCTTCATGCATCAACCGAAATTCTTGCATTATCTTCATTATTATCTTCATTTCTATACATGCATTGATGAAAACGTTGTATGTATTGGATATATATGTGTGTGTGTGTGTGTGTTCTAGAATGAAATTTAATCCACTAGTTTTACTATGGGCATTGATGAAAAATGTTTCACGTACTCAATATATATGTTCTAGAATGCAATTAATCGAAAGTAATTTTTCTATGTATTGATGAAAAATGTTGCACGTATTAGATATATATATATATATATATATATATATATATATATATATATATATATATATATATATATATATATATATATATAATGCAATTAATTGTTCAAGTAGTTTTCCCATGTGCATTGATGAAAAATGTTTCACATACTGAATATATATGTTCTAGAATGCATCAATCAATGTCATCAATTTACCAATTTATAAATCAACAAGGCTACCTAGTTGAGTGCATTAATTACATGACCCCAATTTAAAAACATATATCTACTTTATTTCAATCAAGATTCAAGGGATTTATATGGGAAAGAGGTAGAACATATAGCCCATGAACTAATTTTTAGAGGTCGATGAAGGTATCATCATGTGAGAAATAAGTCAACACTTGACTGTGATTTGAAAGTAATCTAAAGATTGTTTGATTCTACATACCTTGTTTGAATGAAAAATTCTAATGAAAGAACATATCTTTTCAATCCAACTAACCATATATCAATTGGTTTCTATTTGAAAAAAAGTTAAAAAACCAAAATCCAACAAAATAACATCCTTGGTTTTTATTTTTACTGGAATAACTAAATCATATCGATTCTCTCTTCATTGAAATTATTTTTAGATGGAGAATCAAAATATGATTTTAGCTATTCCAATAAAATGACAACTACGAATGTTATTTTGCTGACATGTTTTATTAAGGCATGTTAACTTTCTTTACTCTTTTTTCAATTAGAGCTCAATTGATAAGGTTAGTTGTATTGAAAAGTTACGTTCTTCCCATTGGAAATTTTTTCTACTCAAACAGAGGACAGAAGAGATCAAAGAAATCTTAAGATGCCAAATGTGTTTCAACCATCCAAAACTCAACTTCTAAAAAAATAAAACAAATTATATTAACAAATAAAATATGTCTAAAAATGAGATTCTACAAGTATCAAGTATCAAGTATCAAGTTATATATATATATATATATATATATATATATATATATATATATATATATATATATATATATATATATCAATGTGTATCTAGATAATATATAAAAAAGTAAATTTAAGACTAGAAATCTCAATCAAATCTACAAATCATGTCCATCAAATACAGATGGATGTAGTGTCCTTCCCTAGTAGAGTCTCAATCCGTGAGCTATCTTTGCTATTATAGCTGGGAACCATATAAATGTGCATACAAAACATTAAAATTTGATGTTTTAAAAATGAGGAGAATACATAGAACTCATAAAAAACCAAATAAAAAAAAATCATGGTAACACCTCATGAGGTTCCCTCTCCATTTGTTGCTCGCTCGCTAAAACTTCCCCCATGGGAACATCTCCAACAAGAAACTATACAACATACATGTATTAAATATATACATATTAAAAAAATTCAGATGAAAATGCTAAGAGCATAAACTATTTTCACAATATTAAAAAAGTTACACAACTGTTCAAGTGGTTGAACAAGGTGTGGATGTTCCTATCTCCATCGCTAGAGTCCGGGGATTTAGAAACAAATCTTCTATAGAAACCTACAACTCAAAATTAGAAAAAGTATAAAATAAAATCCAAGATCAAGATCTGAATTTATAATAAACTTTAAAACTTAAATTTATAAAATTATAACTTTTAAAACATATATATTTAAAAAAAAAAAAAAGAAAATTCTAATACTTCTACATGTGAAATTTAAATATCTTAAGAGAGGCCCCCAAAAGAAAATTTAAAAACCTAAAATTCAAAAAAAAATTTAAAATGACCCAAGATATAGATACATTCATTTTTTAATGGAACTTTTTGAGGTGGAATATATATAACTTAAAAACATAAATTTTAAAAAGTAAAATTGTCCATACTTGTCAGATCCTGCACATCTCCTAAAAAGGGTATACATCTCCTAAGGAAAAGAAGGTACTCATCCCAAATACATTGACTAATCAAAATCTGTTAAAACATTTTATTGTTATATATGTACATGTACATGTTTGCACAATTATTATTTTAAAATATCACTTAAAAAACAATATTTGTGAACATATCTTAAGTGAGACCTATCTTGATTGTTTGAACCAGGCTCCAAACGTGATATTAACATTTTCGTCATTCATCATGCTTGACAATTGAAATGGTGTCGCAATACATACGGACACATTTTTGTTAGATTAATTTACATACAAATAAATGTATACATATACATGTGTATTTATTACAAATTTTACATGTATGTGTTAAAATAATTGAACCCTAACCATTAAAACACACCTGCCTTTGTGCCCTCTTCCTCGTGAAGAACTAGGTCTTGCCAACCATTGCGACAATTCTTTGCATATATTTTAAGATCTTCAACACTCATGTTGTCAACTCTTCTTCAATCGTAAAATACAATAAAATTATGTGCATTCTCACATGCTTTTTTTTTTATTCAAACAAAACATCACTCCACCCACTCATTAATCGTGAACATTGTTGATAATGACATCCATTTCTTCTCGACTAATTTGAGAAGTGGCATCCATCTCTCGACCGCAAAGTTTCGACTCGAAAATGTCGAGCCAACCAATGGTGGTTTGTGGCGAGGTAACCCCCAACATCACACTAAGCGCCACTATGGTCACAGCACTGACCTTTCCCAGACCTGCACTGGGAGGAAGGTCATCAGAATTGCTCTGCCACTAAACATCAGGATAAAATACCCTGCAAAATAAAGAGGAACTTCATTGTTCCATGGGAGTCTTACATAGGCCACAAGGTTTCTATCATACAAATATGAGATATACTGGAAAAAGCTTGAAATTTTGCACCTTCAGATTTTCTTTTCTCGCCCTTTCTTGAAATTAAACATTGACTTAGCATTTCTTTTTTAACTCTTTTTTTACATCCTCCCAGTCGATCGAGACCCATTATCGTTTCCTTTATTTTTCTCATGACTTCTACAAATGTATCGCTCATTGGCCCAAGATTTCGATACACAACTACTAGTTCGCTCTAAAGTGTGTGTAACTATTTCCAAGCTTTGTCGACTTCGTAGGTAGAGTCAAAGCCACGAGATCTCTCTGCAATTTTGCATGTAGTTTTTGACACCTTTCTAAGGTGCATTGCACCATGTTTCTTTTCCTTGGTATATCAAAAATGTCGACGATAAGTCGTGGTGGGTGGACAAACTCCTTCTTCAATGTAGCATTCTCGCCCCCGCGCCCACCAACATTTGGAGCATTTTTCTACCTTCGCATCAATATATAAAAAAATTTATATTATAAAAAACACATAAACAAATTTGTACAAGTTGAATGAAAACAAATATTGAAATTGATGGAAACCTCGACGTGGTTGGCTAGCATCTTCCTTCAATTCTCGAAACTCATGAGAACCGTAACGACCTCTTGAACTGCCAAACACCACCAACATCGATTGGGCTCCTCCTCGGGGAATAAAATATCACCACCTTCGCCAACTCCGCGCACTTGATGTGTATCTCTCAAGGGGATTTTAACCACCACCAATCCTCGAGACGAGAGAGAAGCTTCATGAAAAAAGGTGAATTTATAATCAATTGACAAATATATTCATACATATAAATACAAACGTACATATTCATTATTGATTAAATTACGTTCAAACCATACCATGATTCAGTGGAACCATGGGCATGCTCCACATGGAGTAGAGACCCTTCTCCTTAGCTCCTAAAATAAAAATGAAACTTATTAACAACTAATTAACTCACAAAGTTGATAAAAATTCATCTGTATATGTACACACATGTGTGGAGATTTAAGATTATATTTAAATACTACAATATCTCTCGATCCCTAATCCCCCTCTCAGAGAGATATGGGATTTTGCTGATCTTCGTTGTTCATCCTCCATGATATATATATCTACTTTTATGGAATACAATTATTTTTAAATGACTAATTTAAAATAAATTCAAAATAAATTTCAGAAAATTAATGTAATTTAGTGTACACAAATTGTTAAAGGTAAATCTCAAAGCACTAATTGATGTGTGAAACCTTAACTAAGCAAAAAAAATTAAAATTTATAAGTTCACCAAATTGCACTTTACACTATTGGAGCACACTTGGTATAAAATTGAAAACACATTGTCATTAAAAAAGAAGTGAAACTCCATTTAAACAAAAAATCATTGAAGTCCTGTATTTTAATTTTATAAAATGGTTTCCATTGTTGCGCTTACATGGTGTGGTGGGAGCAATAATTTACAAATGAAAAAAAAACACATATTTACAAAAAAGATGCATTTATAAGTAACACACACACACATATCCAAGATATGTTACATGTCCATCAATAAATTTTGAAGGAGAGTTGCTCAACACTATAATTCATTTTTGGAGAGATAAACTCTGAATTTTTAAAGAAGAGTATTCTCAAAAATAATTCATCTTTGAGAGATGAATCTTGAATTTTTGAAGAAGAGCATCTCAAGACCACTCACTTTTGAGAGATGAATCTTGGTATCGCATTGCCCCCATAATTTAATTATCTATTAATTCACTTGAAATAGATGAATCTCAAGTGGCATTGCCCCACGCAATAGATCAGCAGACATCTTATTCACATATTTGTACAATGCCTTATACTAAAAATTGAAATTGACTAACAATATTTTTCGCTATTCCATGCCTTTTAGTCTTCTTTCAATTTAAAATACACCATTCATCTCAAGCTGGGTAATACAAGTTCGTAATTGGTGAAAACTAAAATCTAATGATCCATGTACCATAGTTGATCCCAAGCTCTCTATCAACTGGGTGAATATAATATGCCTCTGGTCATTTCTTTATTTGAGGACTTTCACACAATATTGGAAAGCATATATGTACTCCATCAACATTTCCCTAGATTGGGATAGCAAGAAAATTCTATGCATAACTTCCATTTTTCAACTCATATTTAATGGTTTTCTTATCCCTAAAAATAAAAAATTCAATAAAAATATATATTAAATTTACATTTATTGCAAATGCATGGGAGAAATGACACAAGATCATGAGATAAAATGACATGCATGGTTTATTCAAAGTTTGACTTAAAAGTTTATATGGTAGAATTCACATCTAGAGTTAATGCTATAAAGCTCTTTATTGTATAAATGACACATGTACACAATACCTTAAAGTGGTTGTTGTGTTTTATGGATATTAAAATGAAGAAATTATTTGTGATCTCATTCCAGATTTACCTAGGCATTCACTAGATATGTCACCTTTCATAAAAGATGAGATCCGCAGGCTACACTGCCCTTTGCGTACTCTTCCGCTATAGAAATTGTAGAATTTAGTTCACTACCTCGTCCCAATTATACCCTATGAAGGGTGTAGAGGACCCATGGACCCACTCACACTACTTTACGTAGACATAAGGGTGTATAAGAATGCATTTGTTTTACATTGGAAATTAAAATTAAAACTTCTATTTAGATCTATTCCGGAGATTGACCGTAGGGGCATTTACTAGATATGTCACCTTTCATAAAAGATGAGATCCAAGAGGCTACCTGCCCTCTTTACGTACTCGCCTATAGAACTTGTAGAAGTTAGTTCACTACCTATCCCAATTATACTCCCTATGAAGGGGGTAGGACCCTATGGAATCACTCACACTAATTTATGTGTAGACATAAGGGCGTATAAGAATGCATTTGTTTTACATTTGATATTAAAATGAAGAGCTTCTATTTAGATCTATTCTAGATATCGATCGTAGGGTTGTTTACTAGATATGTCACCTTCATAAAAGATGAGATCCGCAGGCTACCCAGCCCTTGCGTACCTCGCCTATAGAACTTGTAGAATTTAACACTGGCCGTCCCAATTATATCCTATGAAGGGTGTAGAGGACCCGTGAATCACTCACACTACTTTACGTAGACATAAGGGTATATAAGAATGCATTTGTTTTAAATTGAATATTTTTCATTTTAAATTAAATTCATTTCAAACAATTACTCATATAAGGTTAAAACCCATGTTTTGTATCAAATCACTTTTGGTTTCAATGGGAAACTTTTATGGCTTTAATATGTTTTTCTCAAATGTGACACGCCCCCACATTAAAATGGGAGATATATCAAATGATTCCTATGGTGTAATAAAATATAGATGCATCAATTCAATGAGCATAGTTTTGAGATATAAAAGCTCAAAATGGAAGAGTTGTTTGTGAACAAATATCAATGCCACTATGGATATATCTGCTTCATTAAAAGGGATTTTTCTAGAATGATGTTCACTAAGTTGGAAAGAAGGGAAATTATCACAATTATATGTTAATGTGCATGTGTTTTACATTGAATATTTTTCATTTCAATAAAAATCTATTTCAAACGATTAACTATATAAGGTTAAAACCTATGTTTTTGTATCAAATTTGGTTTTTTTCGAAATGTTAATTGTGAAGAAATATCAGTGGATCACTATGGATATAGATCTGCTTCATTAAAAGTTATTTTTCTAGAAGGATGTCCACTAAGTTGGAAAGAAGGGAAAATATCACAATTATATGTTAATTCATGTGTTTTACATTGAATATTTTTCATTTTATTAAAAACTATTTGAAACATTAACTATATATAAGGTTAAAACCTAGATGTTTTATATCAAATTACTTTTGGTTTCAATGGGAAACTTTTATGGCTAATGTGTTTTTCTCAAAATTTGATAGACCCCATTAATATGGGAGATATATCGAGATGATTCCTATGGTGTAATAAAATAGTTAATTAGTTTAAAGATATAGATGCATAAATTCAATGAGCATAGTTTTGAGATATATAAGTCCAAAATGGAATAGTTGTTGGTGAACAAATATCAGTGGATCACTATGGATGTATCTGCTTCATTAAAAAGGATTTTTCTAGAAGGATGGAGTAAGTTGGAAAGAAGGGAAAATATCACAATTGTATGTTAATGCATGTGTTTTACATTGAATGTTTTTCATTTTATTAAGAATATATTTGAAATAATTAACTATATAAGGTTAAAACCTATGTTTTGTATCAAATTACTTTTGGTTTCAATGGGAAACTTTTATGGCTAATGTGTTTTTCTAGAAATTTGATAGACCCCATTAAAATGGGAGATATATCGAATTGATTCCTATGGTGAAATAAAATAGTTGACTAGTTTAAAGATATAGATGCATAAATTTAATGAGCATATTTTTGAGATATGTAAGTCCAAAATGGAATAGTTTTTGGTGAAAAAATATTAGTGGATCACTATGGATATATTTGCTTCATCAAAAGGGATTTTTCTAGAAGGATGTCCACTAAGTTGGAAAGAAGGCAAAATATCACAATTAATGTTAATGCATGTTTTTTACATTGAATATTTTTTCATTTTATTAAGAATCTATTTGAAACAATTAATTATATAAGGTTAAAACCTATGTTTTGTATCAAACTACTTTTGGTTTCAATGGGAAACTTTTATGGCTAATGTGTTTTTCTCAAAATTTGTTAGACCCCATTAAAATGGGAGATATATCGAATTGATTCCTATGGTGAAATAAAATAGTTGAGTAGTTTAAAAATATAGATGCATAAATTCAATGAGCACATTTTTGAGATATATAAGTCCAAAATGGAATAGTTGTTGGTGAACAAACATCAGTGGATCACTATGGATATATTTGCTTCATTAAAAGGGATTTTTCTAGAAGGATGGACTTAGTTGGAAAGAAGGGAAAATATCACAATACAATTGTGTCTCTTAGATGTTGAAGAATGTATCTAGGTTCAGCCTTCACTATTAATATATTTGTCAAAAACAATTTATAATTATTTTTTCCTATCAAAAATCTATAACTATTATCAAAACAAAAAAATTTGTTAGGAAGCAATAAAAGGCTAGACAAGCAACAAAAGTTTATACTAATGATGAAAGAGTGAGACCTTCAATTAAGGAAGGTTGTATAGTATGTCTCTTCCGATGCACTACAAATTTTAAGTGGACTAATATTAAATTAAAATAATAATAATAATAATTTCTAAATTAAAAAAAAATAAAAAATAAAAAATAAAAAGGCCAATGAACAGATTGTTGGTATTTTGTAATTGAAATAAGTTAACTCAAGAAAAATAAACTCATTTGGAGAGCGTTAACATAGTGACAGTGAAAACCTAGTATCAGTCATTTGGAGAGAATTAACATAGTGATAGTGACACCTAATATCAGGTGTTTGGAGAGCATTAACATAGTGACAGTGACAACCTAATATTGGGAATTCGGAGAGTGGATTTGGCATCACAACATTCTCATTTGGCAAGTTTGGAGTGAAACATTTTTAGAAATATTCCTTTTAAACCAGAAAATAGTACTCTCTACAATTATGAATATAGCTCACAAATTTGTGATGTAAAATTTTAGTCCTTATTCTGACATATCTTAAATGAAAATTTGAAATTAGAGTTTACTATGTAGTATAAATCTGATTTCTTTTTAAATGTTTAACCATTTAATATTCAGAAATAATGAATTTTAATTCTAGAATTTGTTTATGAATTATTATATGAATGATGAATCTAAATATAGAATAATAATTTTGACTATATGAATTATGAAGCTGAAAAAAAAAAGATGAATTGTGATGGTATGAATGATGAAATTAGAAACATGGTAATCTGTAATTTTTATGTTTTTTTTCCAAAATTTGATTCTTTTGGAAATTCGGTAATCTTTAATTTGTAAGCCAGACACAGATAGAGAGATAGAGGAACTAGACACTAAGACAAATATATCTAAATAGTCGTTTCTCAATTTGTATTTTAGAGGAAGATATTTTTTCTATGCTTGCAAAAGTATGTTTTTCAATGGAAGAAATGACAACACTAGTTAGCCATTTTTGAGGGAAATGGATGTAGCTCACCTAATTCTAATGTATGAACAAAAAATATAATCCAAAACAAATTCAAATGAAGAACCAATTCTTAGGGCCACAATATCCATGCTATACAAATTGTAAGGGCTCACAACATCCATGCTATATAAACCTACAACCTCCAAAGGGCCCGCAAGGCGTGAACCCTCCAAGCCAAAGTGACACATCACATAGTTCAACAAAGAATGAAACATAAAACTTATATACGTCAAGAATTATAACATGAAACTTTTTTACATAGATTCAATTCTAGCATGTCACAGACTCTCAGACATGCACATGATAGTTCAAAATATACAGTGCATGAGACCCTCGCTAATATCTATTTTAGTCACTAGATTCTGTGTATATTATAAGGATCAAAGTAGGCCATAGATCCTATAATCACCTAGGGAAGGTTCCAAACCAAAGTGGAATATTTGAATCCCTGAACTGTATTAGAAATTCTTCTTGAAAATGGAATCAATCTGAAATTTGATGGATCCATTCCCAAGATGATGAAACAAATCCTTTGTCAAAAAAATGTTGCCAATAAAAACATAAAAAAATCAAAGTTGCATGAGAAAGGGAAGGGGGCATGGTAGGAAATAGTATGGTAGAGAGGACCACAAGCATATAAATTAAACCTAAACCCTAAAACAAAGACCTAAACATAAACAACATCATTTTTCACTTTCCTTTGCAAATTATAAGAGGTTGAGGCCTGAAAGCACCTAACAGTAACATGGCTTTGGAGAGCATTAGTGACAGTGACAACCTAGTATCAGTCATTTGGAGAGAGTTAACATAGTGATAGTGACAACCTAATATCAGGTGTTTGGAGAACATTACCGTGGTGACAATGACAACATAATATTAGGAATGTACTATAATCTGATTTCTTGTTAAATGTTTAACCATTTAATATTCAGAAATAATGAATTTTAATTCTGGAATTTGTTTATGAATTATTGTATGAATGATGAATCTGAATATAGAATAAGAATTGTGACTACGTGAATTATGAATCTGAAAAAAGAAGATGAATTGTGATGGTATGAATGATGAAATTAGAAACATGGTAATTGAACCTGGCTATGAGAAGCCCACAGAGAAAAAATAGCCGGATAAGTTAGATTGATGCAGTCAGATGTCGTGAGGACATGGGGTGAAAATGTAAAGTTGGGTTACACTTTTTGCCCTTTTTTGAAAAAAAAATCATTTTTTTTTTTCTGTTCTTCAACTTTCGGCAAGCCAAAACAAATTTTCTGTTTAGAATTTCATTTTGCAATAAAAATAAAAGTTGTCAAAAATTTTATTAGCTTTCTATTACTTATTTTTTGGATTTTTTTTATACACATTTGATATGTCAACTTAGCATTTATTTGAGTGTGTTTTTTAATAATCAAAGGATTCATAAGAATTCATGTTAATACGCATTGTTGTATTCTTTGAAACTTTGTGTTTTTGAGAAACAAAATGTGTTACAACAATCTAGAGAGAGTCTACTTCGGTTTCGTTATATTTACGAAGCCAACTGATACATATCATAATTACTAGAATTTTTTGAATTGGTCCAATATGAAGAAACTTCATATTTTGAATATATTTCGCGACGCACGAAATTTCTTAACATATAAGTTATAAACTAAAAATATAAAACTACCCATTACAAATGATAGACCAATATAATGCACCATAATTTTTTCAATTTATTTTACAGTGTATTTTGGAAGATACAAAATTATGATTTCACTAAATCATAATAACCTTCAGAAATTGTTTGCACCTATTTTATTACAACATTAATTAAAATTAGTAAATATTTATGAAATTCCATAAAAGTTATATTTCCTGAAAGTAGATTGAATTCTGAAAATTCTTGTCTTGGTTCCGAGAGTTAATTCAGAATCTTTCATGGAGTTTAATCCGTCCAAAGTTAAAGATATGTATTCAGAGCTTGGTTCTGCATAATTGCAAACGTGTTAGTTTGGTCGAACTCTTAAAAAAGGTTCGACCGAATTGTTTTTTGCGCCGACAGCCCGTCAAGTCTAACGACATAAAATTTCGGCCGAACTTTTACCTAAATTTCCATCGGCTGGAAAATACAATGAAACCCCTCCAAAAAAACATTTCGCAACAATATAAATTGATGCGAAAACATTCATTATTTTCACATAATTTCGCACATTTGGTCTAATTTTACAAAGAATTGTTTTGGGTTTAAGGATTTTTCTCAGAGGTACATTCAAAGGAAATTTTTGCAAATGATTGTTTTGGGTTTAAGGAATTTTCTTGGAGGTACATTCAAAGGACATTTTTGCAAAGGATTGTTTTGAGTTTAAGGACTTTTCTTGGAGGTATATTCAGAGGACATTACATTCAAAGGACATTTCTTGGAGGTATGTGATACATTTTTTGGATGTTTTTTGGGCTTCATTTTTTTTAAGGTATTTTGTTTTTAAGAGGATTTGGGTTTAATTTTCATTGTTTTTAGAGGTTTTCGGCTTAATTTTCAAAGGACTCTTTTTAGGTTTAATTTCGAAAGAACTCTTTTTAAGTTTAATATTCAAAGGACATTTTTTGGAGGTATTTTTTAAAGTGATATTTTTTTAGAGGTTTTTTTGAAGTATTTTTTAAAGTGGCATTTTTTCAGAAGTTGGAATTAATTTTCAATGGACATTTTTTGGAGGTATTTTTTGAAGTGACATTTTTTTAAAGTACGTGTTTTGGGTTGAAGTAAATCTTTTATAATGATTTTTTAAAATGAGTTTTTGTCTAGCTTTTTAAATGAAATTTTTTTGCAATATTTAGAAGGAAATATTTTGAGCTTCGTTTCATTTTTATAAGACTTTTTTTCTCGGATTTTTTTAAGTAAGTGTTTTGGATTGAAGTATGTATTTTTTGCAAAAAATTTAAAATGAGTTTTTTTTTTAAATTAAATATTTTGTGATGTTTTTTTTAATTGACTCTTTGTCTAAATTTTTGAAGGAAAATTTGTGAACTTCATACTCTATTATCATGGGAAATCGAAGGAATTTCTTGAGAAAATATGATCGAAAAAGATACCCTAAGGAACGTACAGAAGGAAGAGAGAATCTCGCAAAAGAAAGGGAGAAACACTCTCAAACATTGAAAGGGAAAATCAACCTCAACTAGAAGTTGAAGTAGGTATGTAAATGTAAATATTATGAATTTGATATTTAAAATTTTCCTAATGTAAAATGTGAAGCTTAATTTTTATTTGATGAACTAATTTGAAAAATATTTTGCAATGTAAACAGAGAGAGATATTCCTCAAAACATTGATGATGAGATACAAAATTTTGAAAGAGAAAGTGAAAGAGATATTGAAACAATGATTGAACATGGTGCAAATGTTGAAAGAAATTCAAGTGAAGGAATTGAATCACAAGGTATGTATCTCTCTCTCTCTCTCTCTCTCTCTCTCTATATATATATATATATATATATATATGTTGAACACATGCATGTGTTATTGAAATTATACATATTTATTAATTTAGTTATTTATTGAATATGTAAACTTATAATGTACTATTCATTCGAATATGTACAGATGAAATCAATGTCGATGATGATATGTTAGAAAATGTTGACACTCACACATATGGAGATAAAAGAGCTGACCATGGTATACAATATCGTGTTAAAATAATTTTTGAAACGTACTTCATAAAGGAAAATGTGACAGTTCAATCCCAAATGTTGAAAGGTCTCCTATCATTAAGGAAATTAAAAGAAGCCATGACTTTATTAGGTATTCGATAATCAACAAAAGATAAAAAAAAATTAAGGAAAGTGTGATACAAAATATTAATAGTGCTATAAATTCAATTAGAAGATCTAGAGAGAAAATTTTTTTAGTTGTACGTAGAGAAATACATATGGCAATGGTTTCATCAAGTACTAAAGAGAATCTCTTGGTAAAATCTATGGCACGAGCATTAGGAACCTCACAAAAAACTTTGCACAAACATCGGGAATATTGGTTGCAAATAGATGTAAATGATGAACTCGCTTGTTGGATAGGAAACCATGCAAAGATAGACTTGGAGAAAATGTTAAAAAAACAATATATGAATAATGGAAGAAAAATTCACGTGTTTCGCCAAATGCAAGGGATGTGATGCAAAGAAGAATAGCATGACATCAGTAAGAACAACATGCAAAACATTTCTTGGAAACCACTCAAATAGATTTGTTCAACAATTTCAAAGAAGAGAATCGTGAAATTCATGTCTCAATCAGTTCTTTTGTTCAACAAAAACCATGGTATGTAAAACCTATCACCGTACGCGACACTTGTTGTTGTCATTATCATGTGGAATTTGAGTTATATTATGACACATTCCTTAATTTTGGTAGAAAATTTTGGAAAGATTCACCTCCTCCTTCCACTATTTGTGATTTCATATCTCAAATTCTATGTGAAAGAGAAAGCGATGAATTATTTTATGAAAAGAAATGTGTTGGTGGTAAAAATGCGATGATTGTGGAAATTTGACTAAATTTCAAAACAAATATCGTATTGATATAAATGATCAATCATTGTCCAACATGAAAGTGAATTGGAAGAGATATGAATATATCCATACATCTATTCAAGGTTCAAATAGTGCCAAAAGAATTGAATTACAAGAAGAAGAAATTTTTGTGATAGATTTTTTGAAAAAGTGAGGCAAAAATTTATAAATACACCAAGAATTCCCATAGAGCTCGATGGCAAGACTTGCAATTCAAAAAATCCTGTGAATTTTTTCCACCAGGGACCATTTTGTCAGTAATTGATTTTGTAGAAAACTACACATTTGTTCCACAAAAATAAATTCAGAGTGAATACTATCATTCTAACCAAGTATCCATGCTCGTCCATATTCTATATAGACATGTTGAACAAAACTTCGATCATATAGAAATCACCAATGAAAATCGACATGTTATTAAAGAATATCACTTTTATACCGGTGACGATCGTACACATGATACATATTTTTTACAACACTGTTTTGGAAATATTTATTACTCCTCGAAAAGTCGTGGAATAAAATTAAATGAACATTAGATATGGTCAGATGGATGTGCGGGTCAATTCAAATCTTCATGATAATTATTTTGGTTGTGTTGTCTTCATAAGAAAACCTGCATTAAACATTGTTGGAATTTCTTTAAGACTGGCCATGGAAAAGGAGAAAATGACGGTGCAAGGGCATGCATAAAACGAGCACTTCGAAGATATCAAATGAACCCCTCTACAAACCGACTTTTGGATGCTAAATAATTTTTTCAATGGTTCATCACTGCTCTAAGCCATGAGACTAACCGATCAAGGGAAGTGCGAAGGTATATTCAATTTAATTTTTATTGAATATCTAATTTTAAACAACGTACATTTATCACAATGATTATCTTTTATGGTATTTTGATATCATATTTACATTCTTCTTTGAATTTTCCATATATAGGATTTTTTGGCATATTGGGATCGAAGATGTAGATATATCAATTGGAAATGACGTTGAACCAGTAAAAGGGACTCGAAAATTGCATTAAATTAAAACAAAGTTGTCCACAAATGTGTTTGCATTGGATAAAAGAAAATATTCTTGTTTTTGTCATGTTTGTATAGACAACACAGAATCCAATGACGTTTGTGTTCAAAAACAAAATGTATGTAAAAGATTGGAAACATACAGAGCTAAATACAAAGGGGAAAATGTCTGTTGCAATGTTTGAAGAAATTCAATCAGAGGAGAATACAATATCATATGATGGTGATTGAGTTTCTGATCTTGTTAGAGAATGTAACATTTGAATTTCTTTCAAATGATAGAGATCTAGAAATAAATTTAAATACATAAGTTTGTTAAGTTTGTTTTATTGTGCAGGAGATGTTTTTGTTGTAATTGCACCTACTAACAATGATGAAAATGTGTTGATGCGTTGCACTGAACGAAAAATGAAATTATTAGAAAACTATGATGATCACGAGTTTCCATATGAAGGAGGATCTATTATACTGAATGGTTGTTTTTTCAGACAAACTAATAAAAGTGGGGATTTTTTTTTTCTTTGAAGACTATGAACCTGATTTCATAAGTTGTCAATATAGTCACTTGGTGTGTGCAGCACGTATAAATTTGATAGAGGGTCAATCAAAGAAAAAAACGAAAATTAAGAAATGGAAAATTCCAAAATCCCATCATGAACGGATCATTGAAGATGGCATTCCATTGGAATTTTTTTTATTGAATTGCCCAACAATTTCTTCTCTTTGGATTCATGTTTTAGAACTTCCAAAACTCAACTAAAAATTGAGTTGTCTTGTTATGTTATCTGTGCAAGTGTTTGCACATGTACATTGTTTTGGTACATGCACTCTAGTATCAACTGAAAGTAGCTTTTCTATACATGCATTGATGAAAAATGTTGCATGTATTAGATGTATATATGTTCTAGAATGCAATTCACTAAAAGTAGCTTTTCTATGTGCATTGATGAAAAATGTTGCAAGTACTGGATATATATGCTCTAGAAGTATTGGATATATGTGTGTGTGTGTGTGTGTGTGTGTGTGTTCTAGAATGCAATTAAAACTGAAAGTAGCTTTTCTATGTGCATTAATGAAAAATGTTGCAAGTACTGGATATATATGTTCTATAATGCAATTAACTCAAATTAGTTTTTCTATGTGCATTGATGAAAAATGTTGCACCTACTGGATATATACATGTTCTAGGCAATTAACTGAAAGTAGTTTTTCTATGTGCGTTGATGAAAAATGTTGCACGTATTAGATATGTATATGTTCTAGAATGAAATTAATTGTTCAAGTAGTTTTACTATGTGCATTGATGAAAAATGTTTCATGTACTGAATATATATGTTCTAGAATGCAATTAACTGAAAGTAGCTAAATTCTATTGGCATTGATGAAAAATGTTGAAGTACTGGATATATATGTCCTAGAATGCAATTAACTGTTCAAGTAGCTTTTCTATGTACATTGATGAAAAATTTTGCACGTACTGGATATATATACATTATAGAATGCATTTTTAAAATTTTATGATTGTTTGACACATCTAACAAGACCTAGAATCTTATGATTGTTTATATATATATATATATATATATATATTGTACTTCAATCGTTTTAACATATATATTCAAACATGTGTAAAATCATTTCTACAAGTACATATATTCATGTGATTTTTTTTGTTTGTTTGGAAAACGACAAGTGAATTTTAAAAACAAAACATAATATCATAATCACATGCCAAATGTAGTTCAACCATCCAAAACTTGAGTTTTAAAAACTTTTTGATTATATCACAACATTACTTCACATGCCATGCCAATTGTAGTTCAACTATCCAATAAAAATATTTAAAATTATATCACATGCCAAATGTAGATCAACTATCCAAAACTTAAGTTTTAATTTAACAAAACATTATAGATCACAACATTACTTCACATGCCAAATGTAGTTCAAAAGCAAAACATTAATATAGATCACAACATTACTTCACATGCCAAATGTAGTTCAACCATCCAAAACTTAAGTTTTAAAAACAAAACAAATTATAACACAACATTACTTCACATGCCAAATGTAGTTCAAAAGAAAAACATTAATATAGATCACAACATTACTTCACATGCCAAATGTAGTTCAACCATCCAAAACTTAAGTTTTAAAAACAAAAAAAATTATAACACAACATTACTTCACATGCCAAATGTAGTTCAACCATCCAAAACTTGAGTTTTTCAAAAGAAAAACATTAATATAGATCACAACATTACTTCACATGCCAAATGTAGTTCTTGACCATCCAAAACTTAAGTTTAAAAAAAAAAACAAATTATAACACAACATTACTTCCCATGCCAAATGTAGTTCAACTATCCAAAACTTGAGTTATGAAAACAAAACATTATAGATCACAAGTATCAAAACTTGAGTTTTAAAAACAAAACATTATAGATCACAAGTCTCAAGTATCAAGTAACATTACTTCACATGCCAAATGTAGTTCAACCATAACACTTTAAAAACAAAACAAATTATTTAACACAACATTACTTCACATCACATGTCAAATGTAGTTCAACCATCCAAAACTTGAGTTTTAAAAACAAAATAAACTATATATAACACTGTAACATTACTTCACATGCCAATGTAGTTCAACTATCCAAAACTTAAGTTTTAAAAACATTATATATCACATTCACATGTACCAAATGTAGTTCACATAAAATATGTCCAAAATTTGTAGATCTCACAAGTATCAAGTATCAAGTTATATATGACTGCATCTAGATAAGACTAGATATATAAAAAAGTAAATTTAAGACTAAATCTATTGAAAATACAATGTTTCACGTGTGCATGTGCATCATCCAACAAATACAGAAGGATGTAGTGTCTTTTCCAGCAAAGTCTCAATCCTCGAGCTATCCTGCGAAGCATGGGGAACTTGTACATAATGTGTACAAACATTAAAATTTGATGTTTTAAAATTGAGTGAGAATATATAGAACTTCACGTAAAAAACAAAATGTAAAAAAAAATCATTCAATACCTGATGAGGTTCCCTCTCCATTTGTTGCTCGTCCACTAGAACTTCCCCCACAAGAACATCTCCAACAGTAAATTGTACAATACACATGTGTGTGTGTGTGTGTGTGTGTGTGTGTGTGTATATATATATATATTAAAAAATTTCAAATGAAAATTCATATATATAAAATTATTTTCAATAATATTAAAAAAAAAAGTTAGACAACTTGTTCAAATGGTTGAAATGGTGTGGATACTCCTATCTCCATCGCTAGATTCTGTGGATAAAAGAAATTCTCTATAGAAACCTAAAATTCAAAAAATTTAAAAGTATAAACTAACTAAAGATCAAGATCTCAATTTATAATAAACCTTTTAAACTTAAATGTATAAATCATAACTTAAAAACATATATTTAAGTGAAAAATTGAATACTTCTGCTGGTGGATTTGGCACATCTCCTAAGAGAGGCTCTAAAAGAAAATCTCCAAAAACCTAAAATTCAAAAAATTTAAAATAACTCAAAATCTCTAGATCTCAATTTATAATAAAAATTTTAAACTTCAATTTATAAATTATAACTCAAAAACACACACACACACACACACACACATATATATATAAGTGAAAAATTGAATACTTGTTCTGGTGGATTTGGCACATCTCCTAAGAGTGGTTTAGAAAGAAAATCTCGAAAAACCTAAAATTCAAAAATTTTAAAATAACTCAAGATATAGATATATCTCATTTTTTAATGGAACTTTTTGAGGTGGAATATATAACTTAAAAACATAAATTTTAAAATTGAAAAGTTGTTCATACTTTTGGATTTGGCACATCTCCTAAGGAAGTAGAAGGTAAATCTCCCAAAGAAGAAGAAGGTACCACCATCCCAAAAACATCGGATGGAATCAGAATCTGTTAAAACATTTTATTATATACGTGTGCATGTACATGTGTGCACAATTATTTATTTTTAAAATATCTCATCATTTTTCGATATATATAATAATAGATAAAAAATAATTGTACATGATCATGTTCACTTAAAAAACACTAACATTTTCCAACATATCTTGATGGTGAGAACCATCTTGATTGTATGATTGATGGTGAGACCCATCTTGATTGTTTGAACCAAAGGCTCCGACCATGATACTAACATTTTCTTCATTCATCAAGCGTGACAACTGCAAATGGTGTTAACATATAATGATACATTTTTGTTAGATTAATGTATACAAAAAAAATGTATGTATATATGTATTTATTACAAATTGTACATGTGTTAAAATAATTTAACCCTAACCATTAACACATACCATTCTCATGCCCTCTTCCTCATGAACAATTAGATATTTCCAACCATTGCGACAATTCTTTGCATATGTTTTGAGATCTTCAACACTCATGTTGTCAATCTCTTCATCTGTATAATACACAAAATTAGCGCATGCATTCTCACGTTCTCTTTTTCGATTTAGACAAACATCGACTCCATCCAATTCATTGTGAACATTGTCAATGATGGCATCCC